>OY855913.1:11748200-12175700 GCA_963693305.1 Meandrina meandrites
AAAAGAAGTAAAAAACTTCATCCTCGTGTATTATTGAGTTATATAAGCACTTGGGAATTTTTAAGAACACTCGAGAAGTGCGAGAAGCACTCAGCTGCGCCTCGTGCTTCTCTATGCACTTCTCTCGTGTTCTTAAAAATCCCCGCGTGCTTATATAACTCAACAATGCACTCGGATGCGTTTTTTATTTCTTTATTAGAATTCTAAGGGGAGAAACCACGAACACAATAGTAGCTCCTGTAAATATCTAATTGTTGTAACCGTTCATCAGTAGGATACCTAAAATGCGTGCATTTCTACAATTGGTTTCGGCGCCATTAAATCCTATTCCAATTGCAGAACATTTTAGGAGGAGCCACCCACGATGTGAGCACAGTATAATAATAAGGAAAATAACGCAAAATAAACTTAAACCGTTAAATTACGAACTAAGCGCACACGTCAAATTAATTAAGCAAAACGCGCGGATATAACATGAGACAAGCGCGCGCACCTTTATCCAAGTAAAAGGAAGCAGGTGTGAACTGAGGAACTAGGATTACGACACAAAGACAACAAACAAGCAAAGGATACGTCAGCCCTAAGAAAATGCGCGCGCTGATTGGTTAAAAATCGTGTTTCTATAACTCGATAGAAGCACAGAACTAGCACGAGCTGTTGACGTGATGATGGCGCGAGTAAAGATAATTTACATTTTGATAGTCAAAGTTAACAAGTTGTTTTCGTGTTTTTCGCCGTGGTGTTTTCTAAAAGAAATAGAAAACATGTTTTTCTTGTTTCTATATATCGAGTTATAGAAACACTCGTGAAAGTTTGGGAGAATTAGAAAAAGCTGCATGTGGAAACACTCGCCTATCGGCTCGTGTTCCCACCGCATTTCTCGTTCTCCCAAACTTCCACTCGTGTTTCCATAACTCTATAGAAACACGATACATGTTTTCTATTCCTTAAATAAACAACACTTGCTGCAACGCGTTTATCAATGTCGATCTCTAGGGAAGAATTACTTAACACGAAAGCTGCCCCTGAGTATTAAGAATCGCTGGATAGGCTCAAAAATCCCGATACGTTTCCTGAAGAACACTTTTAGAGAACCATCTTTGCAATTATTCCATCTTTCTGAAAATGTTTAGATTTCGAGTAATTCGGAGTAAGAGTTCTGCCTCTTTAAATATGGATAAGTTACAGTGAAAACTGGTCAAGTTCTATTCGTTTGCATTGAAGCACTTTGCAACGTTAGGAAACAAGATTAGTGATTAATGTGAATGAAAGTGTTACTCTTCCGCGTTCTAGAAATGGTACTTTTAAAAGTTTGCTGCCCTTTTGAGGGTTTCATCTGAAGCTTTGTATGAAAATGCGAAAATTGAGCAACTTCAAAAGTGTACAATGTATCTTGGTATGCGTTTGGTATGGCGGATGTCGAGTGAAAATGAGCATTGTGGTATAGAGTGATTGTTATACTATGAGAATATGAAGTAAAAAAGTCTGGGCAATTGAGGCATGCATTTTAGGAAAAAGGAAAGTTCGCGAAGCGCTGTTGTCAAATTTGCATCCTATTTATTTTTACCGCAACTTCTTTAGCTAAGTGATCTGTATGGATAAGTTCGATTTAGAGACTATATTATTCAGCAAAGAGACACAATTAAAAGTAAAGTGATATCCCCAGTTTTCAACATTTCAGTATTACGATCGTGAATATGTGAAATTTTCGTCCTAAATAAATAAATTGTCAAATTGAATAGAGCGGAAAGGTTTTGAACCTACTACCGGAACTTATAAGCGTCAAGAGAACTAATTTGTCGTTTGACAACTTGGCAGAGCTGTAAAAGTAGTAAATATTGAGAATTTCAAGGATAATGAATATAGTAGCCTCAATTTTGCTTTAGAAACTGGCACGGGCATGTTACTTAATTATCGGTTTCAAGAAGCTCTCGAGCTTCGCTTTTCACGGTATCTCACCGATTTGGCTGAAATTTTGGACGTAGCCCCCTGTTTGAGTTCCCTAACTACGAAATGCATGTTATGTTTAAACGGGGCCTTAAGCAGAGTTCTGTGGTGTTTCACTAAACTAAACAGGATATTAGTAGATTTTTCCAACTAAAAACGCTCACAGTAACGTTAGGAGCACATTATGCTACAGCTGTCTTTGCATTTTTATCAAATCATCGACTTTTAATAAGTATTATCACATGTCAAATGTTCACAAGAACGCAAAAGGAAGCTGAAAGAAAATGATATTCTCATTCTTGCCATGCAAACCGGCAAACATCAAATTTAAGGCAAGCGATAATGAACTGTAACGTGGTTGGCATGCTGTGAGTATATTAGCCATTTATTTGACAAATAACTTCAACATTTGCATAATAATGCGCGAGCGCTTTCCACATGTACGTATAAGCCAGCTCTTTCGTAAAAAAAATAAAATGGATTCAACGGTCCTTCACAATGGAAAATTTTCGGCAAAATTGGAATACCTTCCCCTTTTCCGGTGGGAAATGAAACGAAACGGTCTTTTCCACTGAAAATTTCATATGTTTCATACTCATTCCTGTGTTTGTTGAAAAACTGTACTGTTCCATTTGCCGGAAAACTGTCACCGGTTTTCCACAGCAAAAACATATTCAAACGTTATTAGGAAAACCATATAGCTCAGTTCACGAAAAAAATTTTAAGCATTGGGTAGTTTCATGCAATTTCGGACTAAAAGGGTTGTGAGTATTAAAACTATTTAGAGCTCATGAAAGATGTTGTGCCTAGAATTGCATCGCTTATTCTCGTTCACTTTATTTTGCTATGCAAATGTGAAATAAGTGATATTAAAAAGCAATGTTTTCAAAATTACAATGCCACCCTTAGTTTGCGAATCAAATCACAGCTGGTGGGTGGATTAATAGAAAGCTGAGCTTTCTTTACGTTTGTTTTTGCCTTCACCTTGAGGGTAATTGAAACTTTCTAAACATCACGCACATTTTAGAAGCTCACAGCATTTCTTTTCCTTGCCATCCTTCGCCAAGGAAAATAAAATGTAATGAAATGACATCAAAATATTCCTTCTTTATCTTGCTTACACAGAAAGTTGATTCCAGTCTTCACTCGGTGGAGGTACGGTGAACAAAGAGAAGACTTTTCGGAACAACAACTTTACGAGGCCGTGAGGAATTTAACGATCGGAATGGAGTCGTAATGTGTAGGGGGAATTAATTGCGACATTTTTTTTGGTCTATTTTCTTACTCTTCCGGCATTTCAGTGACGCAAAGAAACAGAAGAGGAACAATTTACTCACACGAAAGAAAATATTTCCACTGTGTCCTGCACGCGAGATCATCACACTGATCGTTATCGTATTTCGTATTTCTCAATTGAAAGTCAACAGTTCAATTTAACCATGAACGCAACGGCCAATAATTCATTGCTTCAGAGTTCAAACAATGAAACTCACAGCTACATTCCTGAACCATCAGGTTCGTTCTTTGTTCGGGTTTTTTTGTTTGTCTTCATCATGGTTGCGAGTGTGATAGGAAACGCTGTGGTATGTAAAGCCATTTTCTCGTTACCTACTGGCAAACGTCTGTTCTCCTACTATTTGGTGACGAATCTTGCTGCTGCGGAAATCATCAGCTCACTGTGTTTGCCATTCTACTTCATTTATGATCGGTTGAACCACTGGCCTTTTGGTGAAGTCGCTTGTAAGCTGGTGTTTCCGATACAAATGACGGCCATGTTCGTGGTGACCTACACACTGGCTTTTATTGCAGCGTACAGATATCGAATAATAGTTGGTAAATACTACCAATTAAAGACTCTTTCACAAAGGAAAGTGGTACTAGTGTTCGGTTTGTTGTGGGGTGCAGCTTTAATGATTGTGTTTCCAGTTGGTGTAATGCACCGCGTGACCACCACACATTCTGGAGACTATTGTATACCACTCCTCCCTGGTGACACAATCGCTGACGCACCAAGGCACACAAAGTACTCGATTGCACGTGTGATCGTGAGCTTTGTTATTCCATATCTTGTTATCTCGATATCTTATATCGCTGTTGCTCTCAGGCTAAAAAATCACATTTCTAACACGACACGTACAAACGATGCTACAGGAGCTGAAGAACCACTGCGTCATCATCGACTTCCTGAATGTCTCGCGCTTCAAGAAATGGGAAGCGATGCTTGTATGCAGAATGAGAACGGCAACGGCATCCGAACAAGACATTCTCAAGATGGTTCGAGTGTCATTGATCTCGAGCTGGAAATTCTGAGAATGATCTACGTGATCATACTTATTTTCATCGTATGTTATATTCCCATCCAGGGTGCGTTTCTCTACGAACAGCTAACAGGCAAGCTAGCTCAGTGGTCTTTTTACATTATTTTTAGGAGGTATGCGTTTCTGCTGACATGTCTTCCAGGGGCGTTTCATCCTATTTTGTACGGAACAATGAGTAAGTTTTATGCCCGTGTGTTTGCCAAACTGGTGTTGTGCAACTGGCGTCGGTGTGTCGAGTGATCCGACTACTCCGAGTCACACTTGAGCCAAATGGTCAGAAGTCCATAACTGAAATGGTGCATTCAACTGGGAAAAACGGATTTTGACGCACCAAAATCCTTCTCCGAGATGGATTTTAATTAACAAATCAAAAGTTGGGATTTATGGATCTGTCATTTTTGCGTTTTATTTTTTGGTGGGGTGGGGGGGGGGGGGGGGGAATCTGAAAAAGGATTTGCAAAGCTGTTCTTGTGCGCAGCGCCAACTGCGAGCGCGCAATCTAGCAGCCATAGAGCTCTACCTAATGCATTCCAGTCTGAAATCAAAATAAGGGTCACATTCAGTTCCAAAAAATAAGAGGTCCTGGTTCACTTTCTCTACACAGGATGCTCAGAATTGAGTCATTTTGCGTTGTTGTTTTGCAGAAGATGGCAGAAATGCACCTGGAGTTACAGACGTGAAGAACATTGGTTTTGTTCATTAAACTCTTCCTTTAGCGACGTTGCCCTCGTGGTTTGCAAAAGCTCCCGGCTATTGGGTTGCGCGCGAATTATTGGTTGATCATAGACCGATTGTCACGAGAACAGTTCTGCAAATCCTTTTTCGGATCTAAAAAACGCCAAAATGAAAAACCATCGGGAAAGGATTTCGGTGCGTCACAATCCGTTTTTTGATTTCGTGTTTTATTAGGAAATCTGAAATCCGGATTTCCCAATCGAATGCACCTAGTTTTCAAATTTATATTTTAGGTACGTTGTTTTTGCTTTAAGGGGGGTCCTTCTTAACTAAAGATCTAGAGCAGTTGTTAAGGGATTTTGCTCAAGACGATTTTTGGTGGCAAGCCATTTTGCAGCATTGTATTGCTTAA
This sequence comes from Meandrina meandrites, assembly GCA_963693305.1. Lineage (NCBI taxonomy): Eukaryota > Metazoa > Cnidaria > Anthozoa > Scleractinia > Meandrinidae > Meandrina > Meandrina meandrites. The sequence continues at coordinate 11,753,553 of OY855913.1, forward strand.
TGGGTGAATCTTTTAGAGGGGAACACCTGCTTTGAAAAAATTGACATTGCGCGCGCGTAACTAGTGTTAGTCCCAAACCGAGCGTTAGAATTTAAAACAGAGTTGCATATTTTTTTTTTAAGAATCAGAGATAACAGAGCCTTCTTTATAATCCTACGTAGGGAATTACCATTTAAACGCAAAAAAAGAATGTTACTGAAGTCTTTATTACGTCATAACTTTTATAAAATGCGAATCTCATAAAATCCATACGAAGCATTAAACATGTGGACGTTCTTTATCTATTGATACTGATTTTAATTTTCAGATCTTTAAAGCCCGGTAATACGGGCAACATTTTTGTTCAACTTGTCTCGCAACATTGTTGCATTGCAAGTTGAACGAGTTGTTGCCCGTTTTACTACCGCGTGCTCAACTTGTCTCGCAACAAATTTCAGTGTTGTAAGTTGCAGCAGCATGTTGCACAAAGTCGAACCGTTGCAACAATTTTTTTCAACTTGCAACGCTGAAATTTGTTGAGAGACAACTTGAGCACGCGGTAGAAAAACGGGCAACAACTCGTTCAACTTGCAATGCAACAATGTTGCGAGACAAGTTGAACAAAAATGCTGCCCGTATTACCGGGCCTTTATGCCCTTTCAATTTTAGGTTTTTTTCTATTCTGGTCACGTGGCTTGTCAAATATGACCGTGATTTGAAACTCTTAAAGGACTCTTCAATTGAACAAAGTTGTGCAAAAAAAACGTATCCATAGGAAGTCTAGTTTCCAAAATACGATGGTTAAATACCTTACATAGCAACAAATTGGTAGTTAAGAAGGACCCCCCTTTTTAGATTTTAGATTGCTATCTGAAGGATCAGCGTAGAGGTAATACTAACATACAGATTTAGGCAAGCCTTAAAGCGGAGATCGACAGTTATGGTGGCCCACAACAAAATATGGTCATGGCAGAAGTTATGTTGAAGCAGAAAAAAATAAACTCAGCAATATAAAATCAAAGGTCTCCTTGAGAAGACGACTATTTTGCATCAGCTGAATGCTGAAATGATAGTTATGTTATAAAGTATCAGAATATTGAAGTACAGTACCACCTGAAATCATTACAGGCAGCCCAAGCTCGAGATATGAGTGGCTCTATGTTGACCGTTGCATTGTTACGTAATTCGAGCGATTTGGATATTTATAAGGATTTGTATGGGGAAAGAAATAAAGCCGAAAAGAACGAAAAATTAACCATTGAATTTCAATAAAAACGGCTTACCTGAACTCCTGCGTTACGTTCTTAGTGTGCTATATGTTTTTTTTTAACCGATTCGAAGCGTTTTAGAACAGTTTTGGTTCCAACGATTTCTTCTCTATATATATCTTTCCTAGGTAGGGCAATCGATCTCGAACTGTGACTGGATCCGACCACCGGGTGAATGTGAAATTTTACCTTTAGGCCGGGTCGCTAAGCCATTTTTCAAACGGCCGAGCACGGGACATCCGAATAAAGCCGATTTCGATGGAGCTCAACGGACGAGATTGTGGAGATCATGGAGAAATAATTTCCTTCCTGCGCCGACGGCCCACGAAAAGTCGGCACGGATGTGTTTGGCGACTATCTCCCAAGGGCCACGCGGAAGAAATTGGAAGGAATTTATGGCCGTTTTCTTGTAGTGGATCCGGTTGCAGTTCGAGATCGAGTGCCCCACCTTGGAAAGATATATAGAGAAGAAATCATTGGAACCGAAACTGCTCTAAAACGCTTCGAATCGGTTAAAAAACCACACAGCACGCAAAGAAAGTGACACAGGAGTTCAGGTGATCAGTTTTTATTGAAATTCAATGGTTAATTTTTCGTTCGTTTCAGCTTTATTTCTTCGCTCCATCCGCGCACAAAGCAGCTGATCGCTTGGCGTATGATTGACGGTAAAAAACTTGAAGATGGGAAAGGAAGCTAAAGGATGTACGAGAAATAGAAGGAGGGAAACGTGCTCTTTCAATTCAACGACCGAACAAAATGCGCACAGCAGAAAAGTAATGAAAAAAATGCGTGGGCTGTAGCTGGAGAATTGACGACTCCCCAGCGCCTCGGGGGGTATATTTCAGCATTTTGGTCGACCGACCAGAAAATCAGTTTTTCTACAATCGTGAGTACTTGAAGGAGTCACCAACAATCAAAAGAGTTCTGTTCCGGGACATGGATTTTTTTCAAAGGTGGAGCAATTTGAGAGCCTTCATTGTGAGAAAGGAGAGCTGTATACGGTACTTGTGCTAAGCACCGAGTAGCTTAGCGAGAGAGAACGCGAGGCCCTACTTCCTTTGTAGGGAAAAGGACTTGATGATGATGATGATGATGCGAATGTCGTGTCAAGAGCAAAATGACCAACTGTGTGAATTTTGCAAAAAGGATGAAACTACAAGCCCACTTCCAGCTAGACGGCCATATCCCGACTATAGCAAGCTACTAGACTTCCATTATCTCCCTTGGAGAGAAACTTCCACCGATGGCCGTGAACCAGACGACTTCGGATTAATTAAGCGAAGGTCAACAGTGTGGACAGTGAGGCCATTAGAGGGTTTTAAGATAAGTACATTGTCCCCGAAAACCTAGTGGCAGAATATGTGATCACCTTGCCCAGATAAAAATGCGCAAAGAGAACAAGAAAGAGGAGAATGAAAGCGAGCGAATGGAACAGCTGAACTGGAAATACAACGACATTGACTGGGTTGGACTGTAGCTGCCGTCCTTGAGGGTGAACGAGCTATCGTTGTACCTTTCCCATAACAAGATCACCTTCAAAGGGAAGAGAACCGAAAAGGTCGCCATGATCAAGGCCCACTTTGGCAGCTTGCTGTAAAATTCTATGGAACATGAACAACCTTGGCAGCCCCCATTGAGAAATGTCCAACAGCAACTGACCTCATCACTTTCCGAGCGTAGCTCGAAACGGACTGTAGATTGAGTTAATAAAAAACTTCTTAAGCTGCGTAGCACTTGTTCTTGTTCTTTGTGATAAATTTAGAATTAGAATAACCCAAACTTTTCGGGCTTTGCCGTTCATCAGTGGATAAGAGGTCGTATATTGAGCTGTCGGTTCCAGCTTAAGTACCTTAAGTGACGAGTCATCACCGAAGACTGATTTACCAGAACCTTGTCCGGAAACATTACCGCCGTCGAAATATGGACGAAAAAGGGCACGAGTTGAGAAAGACGATTATGTTAGCTGGGAGAGCATAGTTCTTTGAAACAATTTTTTGACACCTTTAAATATTCTGGATTGATCTTGGCTGGTAACTTTGCCTGCACATACAAGTTTTAGTTTTCCAAAGACTTCGCATGTTTGCTAACAAAATAAAAGAGCCGACGTTAGCAGAAGCTACGTGTAGCAATTTTCTTCCTTGCCGAAAAAAAGTATAACCCTCCCCCCGCCCCAACCGTGAACAAAACAGGCTTGGCCCTCCCCATTTCGTCAATTTTTTACTGATGCCCCTCCCCTCAGAAGCGCCGGCCCACCCCTCCAATAAAGAACGTACCTTCTCAAAATATATAATGTTCATGTAGTGTAATTAACAATTAGACCCGTAGCCCGCAATGGCTACGGGCCGAATGGGCTATTGACCCATGGCCCTTGAGGGCGAAGGATCTAATTGTTTTAGTATCACCCAACTAGTCGGACAGAAAAAGCAATAATAAAGTTAACAAATGCAAGTTGAAGAAAGATTTATTTGGTGATAATACGAAAGAAAGCGTCACGAATTTCGCTACTCGATGACTAACAGTCCTCTAGTAGCGTAGCCAATCAAAATGCAGGATTTGCATTAGTCCACTAGTTGGGTTATACCCAATATACTATAGCTTTTACTTCTGCACTGTTCTTCTGTAGTTTAAGGTAAGTAGTGCATTAATATTGTAAATCTAATTAAGTGTTGATTTATTAAAAAATACACGTCGTAATACTAGTCTAATAATAGTCTATTGTAGGTAATGTACAGTTTGTAGTTAATTGTAAGTAATGTTTTGTGACATGTTGTAAATTAAAATTGATAAAAAAAACCCACAAGTATGCCAATCAATAATTCACCTCGTCGGTGAACAGCGGAAGATCTGTACCTCCTCAAAAATACCCTCCGCTTTGATGAGTGAATGACGAGACGAGTAGACACGCAGCGTGATAATCCGCGTCTAATCTGGTTGTTATTAAAAACTAGCAATGGTATATTGCAATTCTTGAGTTTTGATTGGTGTTGGAAAAGAAAAATATTCCGAATTATTGCTGATCAATGATCCTCGGTCAGCGGTAGATCGCTTGGACGAACTCTGGGAAAATGAAATTGACCAGGTCATTATCTGGCTAGAAATTTTGTTCTTAGTTCTAAGCGGAAGTAAATCTCCCAGAACGGAAGGAAATCGAGAAAGCTTGATTACCAGCCGAAATGAAACGAGGGTGCGCTGGAAACAAAGACGGGACTCGAGAGATCGAGCAGCGGAAATTGAGCCTTACAATTTTCGGTAATTAAGTCTTTCTTCACTATTCTTGTTGTATATCTGTGTTTTAAATGAAAGGTCTCGTTTATGTTAGCCTGCCTTCATTTTTGCAGCACCTTATCACGAGTTCTAAGGTGCTTTATACAGAAAAGTTTTAACACGATACTTCAAACATCCCAAAATAATTTACGTTGTATCGATCAATGACTTCTGCACCCCGAACCTGACGTCAAGACTTCCAAACTTTCACGGGATCTTGTAAACTGTACATACATTTGATGCGATGCCACAACATCTTCCTGAAGACATGACATTCAAAAGGTAAGTTAGTCTTTGCGTAATATAAATGATATAAATAATATAACGTAATATAAATTAAACGAGTGTGTAAAATAGCTTTGTAGAAGCCACAGAAACTGATCTCTCTAGTCTGGCGAACTTACATATCTTGGAAAAGAAATGAGCCAAAAGAAACCTTAACTAAATTCAAAAGGTGTCCAGGCCCGTAGGGAGGGGGAGGGGGGTGCGATGGGTGCGTCCTGCCTTGTTTCCTAACAAACTGTCTTCAAAACGACGCACGAAATGCTGCCTGAGATAACATATTTTTAAAAAATTTCCTGGAGAAGGATACCCCTACACCCCTCTACGTTCTCGCGCCTGCGGCACCCGGGATTAAGTGCCGGAGGTGCTCATGCGCACCCCCCCCCCCCCCCCCCCCACCCCTATGCAAAATCGGCCTGGTGTCAAACTCTGCATGAACCAGAACATTGAAAACTTACCTGCCAGGGAATCAAAAGACCAGGCTTTTCTCATGACCAATTGAAAACCGGTCCTTGTAAAGCAGCACATAGAGCTCTTTATAAACTCAAGTAAACAAGATTGTCGGAAGACGGAGATTTTTCCAGAATACAGATGATCACCGCACTGAAATGTACAAACGTCACGAACAATAAAAATCAAACAGGCCTGCAATCAATCAAAATACCAGAATCGTCCAGAAGCATAGTCTTCGCTGGCCGTTTCAATGCCGGGTTCTGGTTCCTTCCATAGACTTTTCCCGAGTTCGCGTTAGCAAGAAGAAAATGTTTTCCAACCTTCTGACAAATCCAGGCTGGGTTGATTTCGTCCGATATAATATAGTTCCGTTTCTAAAATAAGCTCAACCACGAAAGCACATTTAACACAAAATTGCAACTCCGACGATAATCCCTCCACCCCACAAGCACTAAGCCCATGACCTAATTTCGGAATTTCACGGTGTGTAAATATCTACAGAGGGCTAGAATTTAAATTAAATGAACAGGAATTGCTTTGATATAACCCCAAACTTCTTGGTTTGTGTAGCGTCCATCATTCCGTAACAGACTGGGTGCAAAGCACTTGGCAAGCAAGTTAGAGTAAAAACAAATTGTATGAATTTGCAACACTGTGTGAATTTATTGCCATTTAAGCAAAGACACTTTGTTCTTTCTAGCCACAATTGTTATTTATAGTTAATATCAAAGTTCTTCTGAACTTCAAAACGTTTTAAAGATATCTCTTTTTATACCATGCCATAGAAAATACGGCCAATCAGAATACTGGAAAGCCGTTGTACATTCAAAGGTATTAAACCCAACCTTCCCATCGTATGCTGCGATATTATTCCCGATATACATGATGCATTTCTACAATTGGTTTCGGCGCCATTAAATCCTATACCAATTGCAGAACATTTTAGGAGAGGCCACCTACGATGTGATGAGGACAGTTACCATGGTTACTGACAAAACCTATTTATAAGGAAAACAACACAAACTAAATATAAACCGTTCAGTACGAAGTAAGAACGCACGTCAACTAACTAAGCAAAGCACGCCCAGATTTTGATCTATGCCGTTACAAGTAGTACTCATGATCTATTTTTCTTTACTCAACCAAGTATATATATAGGTCCCATGATCATTACGTCTAAAATATCGTCAGTTAACTAAAGTGCGGGAATAAACACATACAGTGAAAGCTCTGTAACTCCCCCCCACCCCCGCCCCATCTCTTTTAAGCCTTTCTCTCTCATAAGTTACCTTCCGTATTGTTAACTTTTATATAAGCCCTCCCACTTTCCCTAAAGAACTAAGGAAACTTTTTTATGCGCTTTAAGGCATTTATCCACCATACTGAAAATTTCTTATGTTTTATGAAAATTTGTTATCATACAGCACTAAAGAAATAAAAAGTCCACTTTACAGTCTTTCAATATATAGATTTAGGCAGGCCTAAAAGCGGAGCTCCCATACGTGAGGAACCCAATAAAGTGCAGGGACATCAAAACACTGTAAATTCAAGGAAAAAATTAATAAATGGGAGCTCCGCTTTTAGGCCTGCCTAAATCTATATATTATTTACTCTACCTGATATAACTGATATACGATTTGAAATAAGCGTCCCGTCTCCAATCATTCTCCATCTAAGTTTCCCAACTCAAAAGGTCCTTAAAAGAAGTATGCTACATGCTCCCGGGGGCTTAACATGGCTTTTTAATGTAGTTTGGTTTGCTAAGATTATACAGCAACACCCTTAAAGTGTGGGCTGCACCTGCCCGATCTGAGTATTAGTTACTTGAATTCCTGTTTCTGGAGACAATTGAGTATTTCTCTTGCAGTTAGAAAATAAAGAGAAAAACTCGTTCCTGTATTCTTTGTTGCTGAGAAAGTAAATCCATGGATTCACGAAGGAGTTGGACATAGAGAGCATCAGGATAATTTTGTGCACTTTGAATGATATGACAATATCAAAATTATCCAAAACGTAGAGAGATTGACTTGGGAGCCAGCAACATGTCAGGACAGCTGCTGTTATGGCACACATGCGCAACAATAACTTTTCCTGGGCTTGTGCCTGGTCCGTCCTGCCAATCAAGGATGGGGATCTTTTTATTCGATACCAAATATGGGCAAATGAAGCCCAAGTAATGGACGTCGGGATTACAAACGTTACAATGACGTAACTTAAAACGAAAGCTTGTTTACCCGCCTTACCATAAAGACTTCTAACATGTACGCATGTATTATTTTTAAATTGAATTTCGAAGAACACGTGAATTTGCACTAAAGCACTTAAAACTAAAACAAACGCGACATACTTAAACATTTTTTTCCTGGTAAAGAAAACTTTGTAAGTAAACGGTTTTACCACCGAGAACCATCGTTCCAGTGCTAACAGCGTGACAATCAAGATGGACGCCTTGCTGAGGAAAAAAACGACATAAGTGCTCTCCAAAAGGTAGCAGAAAAAATACCCAGCCGGTCCGTCGAGGAATGGATCTTTGATGATGTCGAACAGCGGTGTTGGAAATATAATGATCCCTGCAAAATAAAGAACATTCATCTCTAGCACTTTGTTATGATTTAATGACACTATTTCTGAAATATAACGCAACGTATTCTGTGATAGATATCTGTCAATATGCCGTACAATAAGGACTCTAATAAAGCTCTTTACTCTTTCTTTCATTAAGCAAAACTAAATAACTAAGTTTGAAGATGGAATTGGAATAAAAAGCACTAACAGATCAGATTACGTTGTGCCCATTACGATGTAAAAACACTTTTAAGCTGAGAAGGACGTGTTTTCCTTGATTTCAAATCCAAGGAAATATTGCCAAAACCAAAAAATTGGCGGCATCTTAATTATTGTTTTGATTTCAGCTCTTTCTGAAAACTCCGCAGTAGTACTGTACAAGAAAGGGAATTTTTTTTGTTAAAGAAAGCAGCAATGAATGTAGTCAGAGGCCAATATTTAAAAAAACAAAACAAATGCACAGTAACTAAGGGAGTTGCGCTGACCACGTTATTAACCTCAAAAGCTCATTCAAAGATCTCCCAGAGACGACGACGTTTTTGCGTCAGATGAATGAAACGGTCAATTTACGTAATTTGCTGCACAGAATTTGAAGTATGTTGACTTTCTTCCGTATATTAAAGCAGAAACGATAAAATATTTGAACAAGAATGCGTGAGAATTGAAACGAACATGTTCGTAACGAGTATGGTGGACGAAATCACATATATTTTCAATTTTTTTACCATTTTGGATCTGGCTCACCCCGTCAAGTTTATTCACAGAATTATGCAACTTTATGCATTAGTCAGCGGATTCACAAACAAAAGTCTACCGACCAATCGTGTGAGTGAAGCTGCCCTCACCTGCGATATTCTATTTTACATTAAAAATGGGGTAGGTGGAGTTGGCAAGCTTACGCGAAACCGCTTCTTTTCCCAATGCAACGAACAGCGTGTATATTATTTTCGGGGGTGGAAGCGGAATCATCTTTGGATATTCATGATTCCTGTCTTGTTGTACCTCAATGATTCATGATTCATTTATAAATTTCACTCGATATTCATGATTCACTTTTCATCCAATTTTTAAAATAACTTTTTACCAATTTCTGTTGTTTTCCGCTTACATTTTTTAGTGTACCAAATGGAGACTTTGCTAGTACGGAATTAATATGCCGGAAATCCGAAGTAAAATATTTTCTCTGATTTCTGTCCTAAAATTATTTCTAAAATATTCAATGTGGTAACATACCTAATCACAATCAAGTTCGAAAGAGATGAAGATATGAAGCCAAGGGTTCATTCGCGTTTTGGGTGTTTTCCTCTACGGGGGTCTGGGGGCATTCTCCCCCAGAAATTTTTGAAAATAAGATGTAAAGAAATGCTTTTTTTCCGGCCATTTCTGAGATATATTTGTCAAGAAGTTTAGTAGTTTACATTCTATTATATTCACACGCCTCCAATATCGATAGAACTGATTCATGATTCTTCTAGCCATCTTCCGTTATTCATGATTCCTTCATGATTCATGATTCGCTTCCACCCCCGAATTATTTAATTTGTATTTAAATTCCCAAATAAACCTCATTACCAATAAAATTCTGCAAATTAGTTGAAACCCCAAAGCTGAAGATGTTTTTGCTTGCAGAAGCAATTTTTTCGCAAAATAAGAAACAAATCAGAAGCAGATATGAAAAACGCTTATTCTGTTGTTGTTAAGTTTGTCTATTCTCACGGATCAAAGTTACCTGTCATTATATCAGTCGCAGCTAAAGTCAGCAGTAGAATATTGTGAGGTTTTTTCAACCAGGTGGGCTTTCTGTACAACAGCAAACAAAGCAAGGCGTTGCTGACAAATGAAGCAGCTCCAATGAAACCAAAAGTGGCTCCAAAAGCTTGAGACGAACTCATAACTTGTTAGAGGAAGATTTACAAGACGTGTGGATAAACTGCCGATAAATGTAAAACATCTTTGAGCCCTTGCCAGTTATCGTCAAGCTCTTGAAGCAGTGTAAGTGCGCACGTGGTTTTTAAATTTGTTGCCTTTAGTTACAGCACATATATACAATTAAAATCACAAAGAATTAAAAAAACGCATTTTAGCGAATGTACCTTGCTGTTGAATCTTTTCAATTTCTCACCTTCGAACAGGTCTTAGGTGCGATGTTTGATCTTTCGTTTGGCTCAGTTTGCTTTGATGCTAAGATGTTTCAATGCAATAAAGTCAATAACAGATTTGATAGCCAACTGAATCCACAATTTCCTGACTTACAGGCTTTTTTGATAATTACAAACAATTTATAGAAATCATTGGTCAAGTTGACTGCTGTCTCCGCTCTTCATCGAAAATAAAACAATAGAAAAAATACAAGCAGTGAATAACGGAATCGCATACCATATCAAATGAAGAATTACCTGGGCGGTATATCTAAACACAATTATAGTTTTAAATTATAAATGCACTATTCTATGTTGTGCGACGAAGCTTCATCAAATGAAATTTATCAATGGAAACCCCGCCGTATAAGCTCAGTGCATTAAACAAATCTGCAAAATTTTAATTAAATAGCAGACCGGGCAATTGTTATTTTTTTTCATCTTTGCAATTTCGATTTTGCGATGGTTAATTTCACATTTCCGTCTTTGAAAGATTACTTTTTTAAAAAAATTAATAAAAATGTTTTGGAATTATCATGTCTCCTGTTACACTAAAAACGTCTCCTAGTGGACTTAAACTCCTACAGGTGAAAAAATCGTGTAAATCATTCATTCTTCACCAAGAAATGTGTGTCGTCAAAACTGTTTTTACACAAGTTTGGTTAGCATCAGTCCAAGTTGACATGATGTGATGGGTTTTTTTCATACGTTTTATTTATGAGCCTCTGGCTCGATGTAGACTGTAGCCTCATCCAACGTATGACATAAATAAATTGATTGATTGATGGCTAAAATAAATCTACCAAATCATGGCAATCGTTGTCATTTCACCCCGTTTTACGTAATGAACGGCAGAAGGACTTCTCTCGGCCACCGTGATGTCTTCAAAAGACTCACAGACAGCTGTTAAAGGGTCACCGTCACCCATAATGCTTTGCGTAATTTCTGTAGTACAGAAATTATACGTGGAAGGGTTAACTTTCATCAAACTGCATGTTGTGTTTTTAGCGCCCAATATCTCCAGAAAAAAAAAGTTTATTTAGCTGATTTGAATGTTTCATTTTTTATGTGATTTGACTGATATGCTCGACTGATATACAACAACAGCAGAGGCTCGCAAAGGACACTGGCTGAAGATGTCCCTTTAAGGCCCCCTTGTTTGATGCTTTTGTTTTCATCATCAAGATTGATCCTTTCAGAGCCTCACCCATTACTAGTACAAGACAAGGTGGACACAATGCAAGCATACGAGTTTAATGGCGAACATTACTATGCGAGGCATACACTTGAACAAAGAACCAATTGAATGTTACCGTTAATACAACAGAACTGTGCATTACAAGCTTTTTTTGCTAATTATTTTGTTAGCTTGATCTTGAAATTCTTTCGCTGGCAAAGTTACGGTCCTATTGCCAACCACGTCAAGCATGGAAAAATGATTGTAACAAGCTTCTGTATCAAAACAACTATCTGTTGTGTTTCGGGTCCCATTCTAAACAATCGTGTTGTAACACACCTTTCACCATTATTTTTAAAGCTGAAAGTTAACGCCATTGCTGTTACTGCACTAACAATCCAAGTGGGCCACATAAAGAGTTTTACTTTTTTTCTCCAAACGTATTTTACTTTTGTTCTGGTCTACAGAAAACGAACCATTGATCAATAGCTAGAAACATGCACGTTACCACTAACATTTTCACCAAGATGACAATAAATAAACGGCACGCAATGCATACAGAAGCGATGACTTTTCACAAGGGGGCTTAAATGACTTTCAGGAAATTTGCCAAAAAATTAACGTAAATAAAAGTAGCTTACAATTTGCGTGTTAAATGATGATTACCTAACCATCCATGTCCAATACACCCGCATCGACTCGAGTCGTCTATAAGTACTGACGACTCGACTTTGTGGAAGTCTAGTCGCAAATCTTGCCGGAAGTGGAAATCCAAAGTTGAAACGCTTACCGGAAGTAAAACTGATGGATGTCGGAGGCAATAAAATGTTGACGACTCGTCACGACTCGACCGAGTCGTCACGACTCGTTCCAACACGTGTCGACTCGACTCAATGAAAGTCGATTCGTAAACAAAGCCCGTGGGAGGATAGCAAAATGTTCACCACTGGCCACAACTCAACAAGAGTCGCAAAAGAACTAGAAACACGAAGACCAAACAGGAAAACTACTTGAATGCGAAGCACAAAAACGGGTGAGCACACCCTGGCATGATACAAGCCATACCATGTATTACTCGTTCTATAAACGTGTGCAGGCAAATGATACTTTTTTGGCGAAACGCGGAATGAATGGAAAGCACAAAAACGGGTGAGCACACCCAGGCATGATACAAGCCATACTATGTACTACTCGTTCTATAAACGTGTGCAGACAAATGATACGTTTATGGCGACTCGTCACAACTCGACACGAGTCGCAAAAGAACTACAAACACCAAGATCAAACAGGAAAACCGTGCATGAATATAATGAAAAGCACAAAAGTCGGCAAGCAAACCCAGGTATGATACAAGCCATACTATTTATTTGTCGTCCGTGAAACGTGTGCTGGCAAATGGTACTTTTTGGCGAAACGCGGACTGCTCGGTGATTCGGTCTGATGCTACAGATCGAAGCGCGGAATATTCGGTCTGATTCTTTGAGCGAAACGCAAAATATTAGGTGTGATACTTTAGAGCGAAGCGCGGAATATTCGGTCGGATTCTCTGAACGAAACGCGGAATATTCGGTCTGATACTTTAGAGCGAGGCGCGAAATATTCGGTTTGATTCTTTAGAGTGAAACGTGGAATATTCGTTTTCATTCTTTAGACTCAAACTAAAATTATCAACCAAAAATATTACCGCTGAGAGGGAAAAACGCGTTAAACGCTTTAAACCATTTTCTCCCTCGATTGCACACTTTTTTCTTCGAAAGAAGTCACGAGAAAGAAGGCATGTTTCTTCGCGGTATACCTTAGGGCGGCTATTCTCGTGTTCTTTGCGAAAATGGTCTGAACAGCTTCTTGTGTAAAAGAATCTTCTTCTCATCACTAATTCTTTATTCCAATAGTTGCACTTCCTTTTAACAAATTTTCGGCTTCTTTATCATTTATAGCAGAATCCTTTGTCAAACTTTTTCATTGTTCAATAACCTTTAGCTTTTGTTTGTTTATCTCATCTGAACACAGGCAACAACCAGCCCGTAAGTTAATCTAAAATCTTTTTCTAGTCTTTCGGCCAGTTTCTGCGTTCAATCGCGTCGTTGTCCTCGCATAAATGAACATTGTAAAGATAATAAATGAAATTAGAAGATCGATATTAAAATTAATAGACTAAAAAGTGCCGCTCACGCTCGCCGAGTAAATGTTTGTCTATCATTAATAGGTGAGATCTTTTCACAGCTTTCTTTTGTTTGAACGCGTCGGTTTATTTACATGGAACTTCTATAAACGTTTCTTACTATTTGTTGCGGATGTTGACTTACTGTGTTTCTGAGAGAAAAAAAAAACATACCTACCACGCTCTCAACATGAAATTTTGATTATTGTGGTTGCGTTTTCGGGAATTTAAGTTGTGACAGTTTTAGTGGCCAGATGACTGGGTGTGACATTTTCGCACATTACTATCATTAAGTGAGCGATTGAATGGAAAGTACACTCTTTTTTATAAGAATATATTTTATAGCGGAGCTCTCCAGCGGCCCGAAGGGCCGCAGAGCGGAGCCCCATAACTATCGTGCGAGGATAGAAATTGAGAAAACCATGTGTTTGAGTGTTCATGGTCATCGTGGCTAGCGGCATGGCTCGCGGGCGCGTGCGCCTAGCGACGACGACGACGACGACGTCGCCCAAAATGGCGGCCATACTCCAGAAAAAGCTTGACCTGGGCATCTTACGTGTTTGATATTGACCATCCACTTTTCGTTAAAAGTTACCTATCGTAGAAGTTTGTAGGACACTGCACATTTTTTTAGATCATGTTGAAAATCGACTAGGGATATTTCATTTCGCCTACACGAATCGATTGCGTGAAGAGGCGACAAAATCTTTGGCCGTTGCTCAGCCGCGGGAATGAAAACTTGTGAAGACAGTGAGCAGCAGAAAATATGTCTTCGTTATTATTTTTCACCCCATCACTTCAGAGATTTTTTCTCACATCAAAAACATGATCTGGACATTTCACATCAACTTAAACGAAGCCATTGCATGAAAAGGCGCCAAAATCTTTGGCACGCTGTTCACGGTTAAAGCTGAATGAAACACGCGAAGAAAGCTGCTGAAGAACATAGATCTTCGTGGATATTTCTCGCTCTATTTACCCATCTACATCATGGAAACTTATTCCAAATCATTTAGGACAACCTTGTAACGGGAAGAACTGAAGTAATTGCGGACTTGAACATGATATATCGGGCTACAAGTCAAAATAACGATGGCCAGGGTTCGAACTGCGGCTGACCAAGGCTGAAAATCACTGAATTGAGCTCACATAAAAGTGAACTCAAAGCCGATCAAGTTCACTGAAGTGAAGTGAAGGATAAAAGACTGTTAAAGGCTACACCGATGGAAAGGGAGAAATTGATCTTCGTTCTAAAATTGAATTTGACGAGAGCATTTTATTGGGTTCCTCACGTACGCACGTCGGCGCAAAACAAATCTTAGTTAAACTTTTTATAACATTTCCTGTACACTAATTAATACACCTCCAGGACCCCTATGAGTTTTTCAATGTAAAAAGAATCTTGACCTTGTTTTGATTTACTACAAAACTGTCAGCGCAAGAAAATCAACTCAAAAAAACAAAATGAACTCGCTGCTAAAATGAACTCACGCCACGGCAAACTGAGAACATCGAGGCGGCAAAACAAACTCTGAAAATTTATCGTACGCGTTGCTAAGTACCTTAGAGAATTTTATGTAGAGAACTGAATGAATTTTATTCATTTCTGGTAATTTTGACTGGTCTAATTGAAATATTTAATAAACAATGTCTGTATAAAATGTACAAACACGAACAGGTTTGATAAATATTTACCGGAAGATCTGAAAAGCGGCACAACTTTAAATGTGTTCATAAATGAAGTAAATTCTCTCAATGTAAAATCAGGCTTATCCTTAGTGCATACATTTACGTTTGTTACCTCATTATTGAGGAAGGCTTGTATATTCTGCAGGGCAAAGCTTTCAAACCAGCCCAATAATGTCGGAGACGAACACGGCAATTTCGCTGTATTGTTCCAGATTGTTGTCCAACACCACCGACATACAGTATACATTATATGAATTATTAACGAAGATCAATTTCTCCCTTTCCATCGGTGTAGCCTTTAACAGTCTTTTATCCTTCACTTCAGTGAACTTGATCGGCTTTGGGAAGGTTGGGTTGACTACCGTCGAATATACAACGGCTTTCCTGTATTCTGATTGGCTGTATTTTCTATGGTATGGTATAAAACTTCAAATAATAGCGATGCAACTTTGCAGGCCTCTAAATTATTACAGAAAATGACTATAAAAATGACTATATAATTCATTGACAAGCTTAACGAAAACTTAAGACCTGACTAAAGACAGCGTCTAACTACGGATCCTGTTAGCAATGAAATTTTAAATCTTGTTTCAGTAGCGGCTTTCGAAATCACTCTAAAATTTTGCGTATTGTGGACAACCTGAACCACGACGGAAAATTTTTGTTTTTTATATTAGGAATAGAACGTTCAGCAATAGCTCAGCAATTAAATGTGACACAATTAAATGCGACGTTTAAAACCAATTGCCGATTTTTTTAATTCGAGTGGACTCGAATTAGTATTGTATTTGGCGCATGTAAACTGCGACGTTTAAACCAGGCCTAATTTACAAAGAAGCAATAAAACTCGCTCTTGCGCTTTTTGTGAAAATCTTTCTATTTCAAGTTTACAACTTTTAACAAAGCTTATACTACAAACAAAACACTTCTTAGGCTGTAAAAGTCGAGAAAATTGCTCTTTGTTTTTTAACGGCAAAGCGAAAGCTAGTTAGAGAGAGAGGAAATCTATTGTGTAAAGTTTTCAAAAACAAAAAGAAAACAATGTAATTAGAGTCCAGTAGTAATCTTATTGTCCTGTATCTTTTCAGGTTTTGTAAATTCCCTCAATCGAACATTTATTCTAATAAACTAACTTGACCATTAGGGACTTATTAGCCGGACTTGTTTCATAAATTTGGTTGTGCACTTTAGGCTCGGGTCAACAAAAATGACACTTGATTCTCGCTTGGAAAACGTTGCTTCGGGATGTTGACAGAAACCAAATTTTGCATTGGACATGCATGCTGTGTTTGGTAAACACCGGGTCGTACCTTCTCTATTTCCTCTTTTCAATGTCCATGAAATATTCGTATTGACATTAAATCATCTTTTGTTTTATTCGTTTACGTCTCCAGGAGTACGAAAGTAAAGTATGACAACTTTTGTCGGGGGGTCCAAATTCGCGAACAGCACAGTGAAGTGTTTTGAGATTATGACAACATTGATCATAGAATAAAGAGGGTCCTGAAGGGGGGTCCTAAATCCCAGTTCCCAGCCCAATTTTGGTCGAAATCCCAGTTCCCAGGCTTCAAATCCCAGTTCCCAGGCTAATTTGGGTCGAAATCCCAGTTCATAAACAAGAAATCCCATTTTCATAAGTACAGGTTAAAAACATGCATATAATGACTATAATAAATTAAAAGCGCAAACTGTTGATATTTGGATGTATGTACCTTCATCTGGACTGAAGAAAATCTCTCATTCTGCTGGTTAGCACTCTTTGTCTCCCAGCCCTTGTTGGCATAACCATGTTAAAACCAGTCCCGTCATCTGCACCGTCTTCATCAGACTCGCTGTCCCCACTGTCACTACCACTGTATTCGTTAGGTTGATCATGGCAAGTGGCACCCTCCACAGTCTCAGCAGGCTGTTCATCTGTTTCCGTCGTCTGAGTTTCTGCACTTTCATCTAGAGGTCCATCTAGCACTATGCCTTGCGTGTGAGGTAATACCGAATGCAAATCTAATGGATTAAGCACCGTCTGTGCTTCATACAAGTTCAAAGGCAGTGTCCCAGCTCTGTCCATGGTGTTGTCTTGTCGGAAAACATTTCTATTATAAGTAAGGACGCAAACAACACAACAGTTTGTGGAGGGAGCCGCCAGCATTTGAGTTTATTTACACTGAAATACAAGTATAAGCGGGAAAAGGAAAAAGTAACAGTACAAACACCAAAGCGAACTAAGTATAAACAACGTATACAGGATCTATAGATAAATAACAGCCAAAGCGGATACAGTAAACAGGAATGTAAACGTGGCAATTACAGCTATTACAAACTACAGCGAAAAGACAAACTAAGTTAAGAAAAAATACACACTATTTTACAAACAAAATATGAAAAAACTAGCCTCGAGAAAACTGGTCGGCGTCAAGTGGTGTGACATACACGAGGAGTGGTTTATAAAGGGGCTACAGATCCCAATGGGAATTATGCAATACCCGCTAATTAACAACTAAAAGAAATACATTTTTGTGTCATCAAATGCGATAATTCGAGTATTTGTGTCAAATTATAGGTTCGGAGACTAGCAAGTCTCACAAAGAAGAGAAATCCCATTCCCATTTTCCAAAGTGTTAGTCCCATTCCCAGTGGTAAAATCCCAGTCCCAGTGCACGAATCCCATTTTCCCAGCCCAAAAAGAGGCAAATCCCAGCTCCCATTTTACCCCTTCAGGACCCTCAATAAAGTATCAAACTCAAAGAAAATGTATTTGATGTAAGCTAATTCAAATATTAACCAATTTTTATCTTTTCTGTGTCCCGAAAACTGAAGCCGGCCAATTTGTTTTGTTAAAAAACACTTTCGGTACACCAGTGACTCTGGTTTTGTACGTGAGGCAATATGGGTATCACACAAAACTAACAGCGTTACATGAACATATTGACATGCATATTGCAGGGAAATCGAGTCAGAAATGGTCAAGTTATTAGAGATTTTTGATAGGCACACAGCACGTTTTCTTTTTATGCTAAGTCTCTCGCGACTAGATATAGACTTCCAATAAGTCGAGTCGACTTTTTGCGATACGAGTCGTGACGACTCGAGTCGATTCGCCGACATTTCTTACCCTTCCTCATAACCTTACTGCATTTTACGCTAAGTCCCTCGCGACTAGACACCCAATAAGTCGAGTTGGCTTTTAGCAACGAGTCGTGACGACTCGAGTCGAGTCGCCCAATTTTCCTTATCCTCTTCCCCACATAGCCTTGCTGCATTTTACGCTAAGTCTCTCTCGACTAGACTCGCAATAAGTCGAGACGAGACGAGAGCGAGACGAGCCGTAACGACTCGAGTCGACTGCACTCGAGTCGCCGACTTTTACTATCCTCCCTTATAGCCTTACTGTGTTTTACGCTAAGTCTCTCGCGACTAGACTTCCAATAAGTCGAGTTGGCTTTTACCCTGACGAGTCGTGACGACTCGAGTCGAGTTGCCGACTTTTACTACCCCCCCTCATAACCTTACTGTGTTTTACGCTAAGTCTCTCGCGACTAGACTTCCAGTAAGTCGAGTTGGCTTTTACCCTGACGAGTCGTGACGACTCGAGTCGACTCGAGTCGAGTTGCCGACTTTTACTACCCTCCCACATAACCTTACTGTGTTTTACGCTAAGTCTCTCGCGACTAGACTTCCAATAAGTCGAGTCGACTTTTACCCAGACGAGTCGTGACGACCCGAGACGACTCGAGTCGAGTTGCCGACTTTTACTACCCTCCCACATAACCTTATTGTGTTTTACGCTAAGTCTCTCGCGACTAGACTTCCAATAAGTCGAGTCGACTTTTACCCTGACGAGTCGTGACGACCCGAGACGACTCGAGTCGAGTTGCCGACTTTTACTACCCTCCCACATAACCTTATTGTGTTTTACGCTAAGTCTCTCGCGACTAGACTTCCAATAAGTCGAGTCGACTTTTACCCTGACGAGTCGTGACGACCCGAGACGACTCGAGTCGAGTTGCCGACTTTTACTACCCTCCCACATAACCTTATTGTGTTTTACGCTAAGTCTCTCGCGACTAGACTTCCAATAAGTCGAGTCGACTTTTACCCAGACGAGTCGTGACGACCCGTGCCGACTTTTACTACCCTCCCACATAACCTTACTGTGTTTTACGCTAAGTCTCTCGCGACTAGACTTCCGGTAAGTCGAGTCGATACCTAGCCTAGACGACTCGACTCTATGCGGGTATATTGGACAACCCTCTACCTAACTGAGGACGGTGAAGAGAATTGGCACAAATAATTTTTGGTTCAATGGGGAGTTTTGTAACGGAATACCAGACAGTGGCAGCAGGAAGGGGGTGGGGGGGGGGGGGGGGGGGAGCGAAACACTAGCAACTTACATTTAGTGATAAGAAGCAATGTTGGTGATTGCATTGAGGTCTGCAAAAATTCAAATTTGTAATATGATATGATAGTTATGGATTCACAAAGATGCAAATATGATCTCATAGATATGATTTGCTGTTATTGAACAACAGCACATTGTTGTTTTTCAACAAACGTTGCGTTATCTTGTAGCGTGACATCCGATATATGACGATTCTTGTGAGTAAGGTCCAACGCCGTCTTGTTTACACCGGCACGACCGGGCCTTCAGTAATAAAATGTAGAGATATCTACTAACTAAATCTCATAGAAGTCATCAAATATAATTTGTCTCCCTTGTAGTAGCCCTTTCTAACTTTGCTTTGTGTTCTACGCGCAACCTCGTTTCCAGGGCTTTTCCCTTCCCGACCGCCCCTACGAAGAAGGGAAAAGCCCTGGGAACGAGGTTGTTCTGTGCGGCGATTTCTCGTTAAATTATAAAACCTAATTCCACACTTGAGAAATAAAAAGTATGTATAGTTGTATTTTATAATCCATTGTACATAGTCTTATAACATATTTTAACTTCGATCTAAATTTTATTATTGTAAATAGCTATAATGGTTTTTTTTAGCATTTTCTTTTAGTTTAACTCTTTTTTTTATGTCCCCATATTGGTAGGGGAGTTTTTCCCCAGCTAGGTGGTTGTTGACATCCTTAATAAAGTTTAAAAAATAAATAATAAATAAAAATAAATAAATCAAATTCAAGTATATTTAAATCGAAACCATGCAAGAAATCAAAAGCGAGGAAATCTTGAAAATCAAAAAAAAAAACACTAAATAATCAAAAGTAATAATTTTCTAGTGCTACTCCACATGCAGACCACCGTATGTCTGTGTGTATAAGTGGCGCGCATAAAAAAATATTGATAAACATAAAGTTAGCTCCCAATTCACTACAGAATCTACCATTTCAACTGCCAACGGTAGCGACGCGCTGATTGGTAGATTTGAATTCACTCGCATGCTTCAAATTCCTTTGGTCCAGAATCTGGCACTGATCATGTTGAGAAAGCTACTTTTGTGACTTTAGGATCGCTTTTCTCAGAAGATTTTGGAAAGTTGAAGCTCTAGTTCGGCACAGGCACGAAGAAATATCTATTCGATCGGATGGTGGTGTTTTCCAAGTAAGAATTGTGATGGTTTGGTGGCAAATCGAGCTTGAACTGGGCTGTAAGTGAGCGCAAAAAGTAACGACCACAAATCTCTGCAAATCAAGTCTTCAAGAGTTGCAAAATGACCACAGCAAAGAAAGCGAAGATCACAGACTGTATTCTCTGAGAATACCTCACGGGCTACAAGACTTCAAGCTTCGATTCATCGTAAAGAATAACTGATCACGGCTTCGCATTTGCCTCGTTCCCAGCGCTCTTCGGTTCGATTCGCTGGATAATCGTAACTCACAAACAAACCCCATTGGATGCTAACATCAAACGATGACGTCACGATGACATTATCGCTTAAAAAAAACTACAAGGTTTGAAGCCTGCAGTAAACTGATGCGGCGAATCCCGTCAGAATAGTCCTGGGGCGATAAGGAGTGGCGTTATTGTAGTAAAAATACCTGTGAATGTTTGGAAACAATAAAATTAACTAAGGATCAACCTGTTCGTCTGGATGTAATTCAGATGCATAGCAGTAACCTTTATAAAAATAAAACCGATTGCATTAGAAAATGAGGAGTTTGAATGGAGTTGTCGTGTTTGTTCTTCATACGTGTATAAAGGGTCTAACCAAAATACCAAAATATTTGGTGTATGCATATCCTTAGAGTGTGTAAAAGAAATGGTTATAGTGTATCTGATCTTGATTACCTCTTCAATTGCCTCATTATGTCACTTTTTACCTACTGTATTAGAGTTTGGGGTGTTGCTGCTTATACCAAATACCTTATTCAGATTGATAGACTATTGAGAAGGGCCTTTCGATTTGGGTATATTCTACATGAATCATCGATTCAACAGTTTGTCAAAGACAGAGATGTGAGGCTCTGGAAAAGTGTTGTGGGTACTTCCTCGCATCCCTTGCAGGATCTTCTCCCCCCACTTAAGAACCGGGCTCTACGCGGTAGGTCGCATCCTTACCAGATCCCACGTGTTAACACAGAAAGGTTTAAGAAGTGCTTTGTAAATAGATGTCTTTTTTTATTCTAAATAGCTAGCTAGTTCCATCTTAATTTATAATGACTTTGTAAGTTTTAACGTTTGATTTAAAACTATGAATAAAGACTTTTTATTTATTTATTTATTTATTTAATTTTATTACTGCGTTTAGACACTGATCACTATTTCGGCAGAAAGTTAATATATAGCATCGAAGAAGGCAGCTTAGAAAAGTTTTCTAGAAGAAAATTACGGTAACTAAAAAACAGCTGGAGGATTTAGTTTAGTTTTGCTAAACGACCACGTTCAGTTATATGGAACAACTTTTGGCATCCGGAACGATCAAACTCCATAAATATATAAATCAATCCTCTCTTATATAAAGATATATATAAATAAATCTTTTGGTGTCGAAATTTTCAGAAAGTATATATATTAAAAAAGAATTTTAATAACGGCTTTTAAAAGGCTGTTTTTATTGATATGATAAAAGTGTCTGTTGACACTACTCTTCTAATTAAAAATTCAATACCCTTGGAGAAAAAATTTGAAGTTCATTTCCAAAACCGTATCGTAAAATATTATATATGTTTTCGGCACTTACAGAAAACTAAGAAAATGCGATGTCATTCTAAGCGATTTTGTTTTGAGAAATAGTCATTTTGTGCGAGGAAAAACAATGAACATAGCTTATTCTCACTAAATTTCGCGAAAAATCAAGAGCCATATTTCGTGAAAATGAAATTTCGCGATTTTGAGAGGTGGGCAGAATTGGAGTGTGTTAAATTTCGCGATTTTTTTTCTATTCTTCAATATGAAGCTTTGACCTCAGAACTGTAACAACATAATTGATATGACTGCCATCGTTTTCAACAAACTAGTTTCCAGTCTCTAGACATATTTTTTAGCTAAACTAGCACGCATTTTGAGCGAAACAATCGCTTTTAAAATGTTTTCAACGATTTTGGATGCCCAAACTGTTATTTATTCGAGCTAAGAAAAACGAAATAAAAAAAATTTCGTGTCATATCCACTTAAGGTGGCTCGAAGGGGTTTAGATATTCCCCGTCTTTGGCATTCTATTGCAGCTACACCAATAACGTTGAAGTTAAACTTTTAGTACAACTTTGTAAAGGTTTTACCAAAGAACAAATTGTAGTTGCTATGACGTCAAAATTCGTTGCCATGGAAACGTCATATGAGGTCAAAGATACCTTATTTTTTTCCTTTTGAGGCTAATAACTTAAAAACTAGGCGGTGAAAGTTTTTGTTTTTCATATATTTTTGTCTACTGGGCAAAACAAACAATCTAACAATGTTTAAAAAAATTCTGTAGGTAGGGTTCAGAGCCACCTTAAATTAGTGAAAAAATGACGCAGCTTCGAATCCTGCCTACAGATTTTTTTTAAAATTTGCAAAAAGTTTTCTTTTGTCAGTCAGATAAAAATATATCAAAAACAAGAATTTTCACCGAGTAGTTTTTGAGTAATTAGCCTCAAAAGGTCCAGAATAGGGTATCTTTGACCTCATATGATGTTGCCATAGCAACGAATTTTGACGTCCCAATGACCTCAATTTGTTCATTGGTAAAACTTGTACAAGTTTGTACTAAAATATTTTCCTAAAAGTTATTGGTATAGCTGTGATAGAACACCTAAAACGGGCATGTCTAATTCTGACTAAACTGTTATGAGCCACCTTAAACGAACTTTACCAGTGGAGATCGTGAAGCAGTGATCATGGCTATTCCAGCAATCTGATTGGTTCGCTATCTCGGGCTAATGCCGCATTATTCACTCGCTACCGAGCCGCATTATTCACTTGCTACCGAGTGGATAATGCATTATCCCATAAAACATAAAACAAAATGGCGGGCGTAAACTCGCGTTTCGCTAGCGTTTCAGAATCAAAAATAGTGAAAATAAAAGACGACAGCGAGCCAGAAAACACCAAGAAGGCAACGAACTCTGGCCTAAAAGTTTTTAAAGATAAGTTAAGAAGTCATGTTTTGCAAACAAGTGTTTTTCAGTTTGTTTATCGAGATAATTACTGTGATCAATTCGACCTATCGCTAAATAGGCAGCAATTAATCTTCACGACTACAATTTGTCTCATTACGAGTATTTTTGTAGACTGGTTGGCCTGACAGAACGAATTTCTCACCGAAATCGAGGAAATAGAAAAAGAAGAATTGAAGTTTTATATCTCCGCGAGAAAACAAGACAGGTCATATTACAACAAGGCAACACACCTCAATTCGAGCCGCCATTGACAGGCACCTTCGCAACGAGCCAAACAACAAGCCTTTCTCGATAACCTCGAAAACTTTGTTTGATCAGTTATCGATTTCCAAGCAGACTTTCGATTAAAGTTGCCGATTTGAACTGTGTAAGAGGACCATTTTGACGAGGATTTTATCGAAGCCATGTTAAAAGAATCTGTAAATAGTTTTGTACGTGTTTCACGCATGAATTGAGACGTCAAATTGGACGTCAATAAAATTGCCTTTCATAGGTTTCCTTTTGAAAATGTCTAGATTGTCTGTTTTGAGATCACTTCGTGTGTATATACTAAAACAATTATTCTTTTCAATCTCGGTGAATAGCGGCAGAATATTTACCTCGATTTCAAAGAATAATTGTTAAATATCACACAAGCTAATCCGCCATTGTGATTCTTTCGTTTTCTGTTTAAATTGTGAAATTCAGTTTTATTTTGTTTAAAAACCTCTGGGTATTTAGCATATCTGATTAAGCTACCTTCAAATGAAGGCCTGAGAGAAATAGGAGGAAGAACACCAGAGAGGTTAAAATGAACCAAACGAAATAAGAATGTTGAGACTGGAAATATTACAATGGACTGCTAAAAACTAATGTAAAATTTTGACCAAGTTTTCGGCTGTGTCCTCGTGTATAACCATTGTAATTTCTTTGTTTAAGAGTCATTGGTTAGCTGTAATGTATTGTTTGGTCTTTTGTATCGGCTCTTGTGTACCGGTACACGAGGACAGAACCCAGTTTTCTTTTTACGACGAGCCATCCAAAGTATAAGCGAATAGTGTTTAGTAGCAATATTTAACGCTACATAAAGGATATCTTTATATCTATCGTTTGACGGAAAGGTGAACAAACACTTCTACAATCCTTTGATAGTGGATTTCGCAACAATCATGAAGTTTCTTGCTCACGGTTATTTTTCTCTTTTTCTACGAAGGTTGTCTCTAATAGTTCGAAGTCACATTTTTATATTATGACAAGTGTCACCTGGATTTCACGCCAGCGCATTATAATTGTTAACGACGTTTCTGATTGTTTAACGACAAAAACTAAAATGTCAACATGTGAGGCAAAATAGAAAGTTAAAATAAGCTCGCTAAACTATAGGCCCGGCAAAATAATTCAAGTAAATAAATATATGTAAATTGATGGAAATAGGCCGACAAAGTTTGCACGTGAGAGTGGATATCAGCGCGCGTGCACCTCAAGACAACTGTATCATCAGACTGTTCAGTTTATAATTATTTAGAGCTATAGCAAAAGGGCTGCATTTTTATCGATTATTTCATTGTAAACTTACTTGTCTTGTCAACTTACTGCAATTGTCTCATACAGAGTTCTTTTGTCCGGGTTTGCAACAACAAAACCGCCAGTCATATACATGACATTTATTGTCATAGGACTGTGAACACCCGTAAAATTGTTTGCTTTCCCTGTTTAGGTTGAAGGTTTATGTTAGATTAGCCTTAAATCTACAAATGATATTGTATGAGTATTATTTTACAGTGAAAGTAAAACCACAGCCACTGAATGATCAGATCACGTGATAATGTATGCTTATCTATCATCCACTGACATTATAGAGTCCAAACCTTAAAAGGTTATCCAGCTTCTTCCCGCAGGTTAGTTAGTTGGCCAAGTTCTAAATCAGCGCCGTACAACAAAGGAAGTACTTTGATAACACGTTGTTATATATTGACCGGGTAAGTTTAAATACTAAACGGCGAGAAACGTAAGGGGAAATTAATATTGGAATAGCGTCGTTCGTGAATTGATAAAGACAATAAGCATCAGTTTAGGGTAGACGAATATTAAAAGTTATACAATTCTGAGCAATTATCTAAATTATCCTTGATTTTACAACTAAGCATTATCATCTAAAGTTTCATATATTTGATGTTAGCTGAGTTCCTTTTTACTTCTTAAGGGTACACATAAATGCCAGGACTAAGAAAAGAAAAAAATCGATCGAGATCCTAGAAAAATATCATTAGCCAAAGGTGAGCCTGCTGGCAGGCTAAAAGATCATGTTAGCAGCGATCTCTGAATTTGTCGCACTTGTTAAAAAAGTTTAGGCACTTAGTATCATATCTCACTGCTGCTGTTGAAGCAATAAGACACACAGATCGGAGAGATGTTTCGAAAGCAGGTTATTATTCTTTTTACGTGGTGGGTTGCAGGCCCAGCTCACAACCCTCCTCCATTCACATCCAGGGCTTTGGACCAGGTAATGGCGGAGTTGAAAAAAAAACGACAAAACTCAGTTAATAATTATACAGCTCTTTTTCATCAAAGAGCAAATCACCGATGTATTGCTTTTTCTGTATCCACAGCAATGGATATGAAGTTCTTAATTATTTTGTTGGTTGTTGAAGCAGTTATTGTGTTGGGAAAGCCAGCAAACCAAGATGAAGGTAAAATTAAAATTATTAAAGATGAACTTGTAGAGAAAAGGGGTTTGAAGCAAGGGAAGGGTTTTTGAAGCACTTAGAGATGAGGTAGAGTTGTACTGACTTCATCCAGTTAGTGGGCGTGTGCCTCAAGATTTTAACATCCCTATCCCGAGACCAATTAGTTGATTTATAAAGTTAGTTTACTATTCTTTACGCTAGGCAAGTAAAGGCATATTTATTACCATGTATACCTAGACATGCGAATTACATCGCCATTAGAGGTTATCGGGGCAAAAAAAAAACACAAAAACACTGCATGCTACTGTTTCAGTAAACCTTAATCTAGTGAAAAGGATCTAATTTATTGTTTATTTTACACGCTTCCTTTTGTCCTCTTACACAAATAATGGCCCAAGCTATTATATGTACGAATCTTTTTCTGAAAAGATGGCGCCATAGTGGCCTACACCTGCCTGACACCTGCTAAATGTTCATTACATATTACGATGAACGAACAATGAGCACATACAGTGTTTGCTGAGTCTATCACACATTATTCTTTTTATGCATTCTACTGTTTGGTCAAGTCCCTTTAACTGGATTTTTCCTCTCCTTTACGTAGCAAGGAAATGAAAGCAATTATATATGAAATATTATTCTTAAAAATTAAGTTTTTATTTTTTTTAATGATAACTCAAACAGCAAGTGTTACTGACAGAAATTGAGCGCCATAGCGGCACCGGGTGCCACATTGTTAAGAAGCGTCCGCAGAAATTGTTTTTAATAATACTTCGCTGTCATTATTTGCACAAGGAAATTAATGGGAGCAAACAAAACAAACATCATGGCAAAACGAAATCCTTTAAATTTAGGTCAGTTTTATTGAAACTGACAATCAGATAGTTTTACTTTTCTTTTTCTGATACCCACCGACGCAAGAAAGAAAAAGAAACTGCAACAAGATTTGCTATTAAATTCACCAATTTGTCATGTTTGTTGGTCTTGCTATCGTATACACTTTTTTATTTGAGCGATGGTGACTTTCGGCTGCAGAGATCAACCTTTTTACCAAGTGTACACCTGGCTATCTTTTAAAAACATACAGGGCTTGTATTTGGAACATTCTCTCTACTTATGTTTTTCCCATACCAGAGATTATTAAAGAAAATCATTCTAATCATTGTGAGTATTTTGTTCACACACATTTTTTTCTGTTATCTCCATGGTGCTCTGTTTTGATTTAATTATTAGCTGGAAGCTGTGATGTCAATCCCAGTTACAGATATGAATGCGGATGGCTTGGAATAGATAAGGAGACCTGCTTAAAGAGGAACTGCTGCTGGGATGAGAGCGATCCATGGGCAAAGTACTGCTTCGTAAGAAAGTATAAAAGTACGAGCATTTATATTCACGACAAAATATTATTTCTGAAAAGAATGGTGTTTTTAGAAAGAAGTTTTCCGTACGTTTTTGCTACTACGCATGCACAAAGTTACTAGTAATTATTCACATAATTTGCATCCTTGCAAATGGCAACTATTGGTCCTAAGAACTTGTGCGATGCCAGATAAGAAAAAACATGAAACCGCCGTTTAGATGTGGCTAAGCTAACAAATTATGTATGCGAAAACAACAGATTACATTTAATGTTCCAGTAGGTTTCAAAACGTGTTTGGACTTATCAAACTTAAATATTTGAAACGAAGAGAACTAGTGTATCATATCATTGTAAAATTAAAGGGGCAGTATCAACTGTGGTCTTCTAAGTTTTTGTGCAGACTATGATAGAATTATAAAGGTGGACTCACCGATAAAAAAATAACCTTAGAACAACAAAACTGGCCCAACGTCACTCTCTAAGATGTGAACAAACCATAATCAATGTGTTTTTAGTAATTTTTCTCCAAACTACTGTCAAATTTGAAAACGTCGGCCCAACATTTGCAAATTTTAGACCACTTCTTGCCTTCTTCCTTACCCGTCCGTAGCCACACCGGTTTTAAACAACTTTCATGACCCGTACAGTGCGTTTTAGCCATGGCCGGGCAACTATTAGTGGATTTTCAATTAATACCAACACTTTCATTGGATTTTCAAGTAGCACTAAATCTTGGTAAGACTGCCCCTTTTACCAAGTCGTTCACCCTAATTTTTTGGAATCTTTTGTTCGATGAGGCAGTTATTTACGTTTCTTTTTTTGAATTAATGGATTACAGATCTTCCTGAAGGACTTTGCCCTGTTGCTCCTTCTGAACGCGTGGAATGCGGTTATTCTGGAATAACGAAGGAGGAATGTCTCAAGAAATCCTGTTGTTGGGACGAGACAGTACCTGACACTAAATGGTGCTTTAAACATCCTGGTAGGTATATTACACAACACATTTAGTTCGCTTGTATTACCACGGCAACGCTGATGTAGCTTCCACCACAATTTTAAATTTAACAAGGGTACATACTTTAGACTGGGGTATTGTATAACCTACTAGGAAACCTACGCTTAGATATTATGCACCAACCATTGTTTCCCTGGCAGTTTGTCTGTTCAGTCGATATACTAATTAAATTTAATTGTTTAAAGTGGAGTTTGTGCTGTTTAGTTCAGTTGTAACATCTGAAAATGCTTTATATCCTCCAGAGGAGGAGCCAATGGGGTGCTATATCTACCATGGCGTATCTGGGACCTGTAAATACGTGTGTGATCCAGGCAAGAGGAAAATGTATGGAATGGGACAATGCAAGGGGCGCATCTGCTGTTACTGAGTAAGCAAACGTTCTTCATTTTGTAAACCGTGTCTGGTAAAAGCCTTTAGAAAAACTCGGACGGCGTACGTTTATATGCTGGTCACCATATCAAAATGTTAAGATGACTACTACATGTCTAAACTTGTGTAGCATTCTGAAGAAAAAATAGTAATCGAGTGATAATTCGTATTCACAAAGGAGCCACACGCCATTTATCCAATGTTAATGACTTACTCAACATGGAATTGCTACGTCTGCTGAAACACAGCATTTATGCTAAACTAAATATTAGATATTATCTAATCCTTATATGGTAAGGCAGTCTCGAGGTAAATCCAAGGGCTGTGATTGGTTCTTTCTTGGTCGGGATTTTGCCATACGGACCATTTCTATGGAAATAGTCACAAGCCTTGTATTAATTTATTTCGAAAGCCCGCAAATTCAAAATTTGCAGCTTAAAAAAGTGCCATGTAATAAACTTCTTACTAACCTAGCTTGCTCGAGCCGTCCTGGGGAATATTGGCCCTCGGTCGTTTTTGTACAGACCTCGCTGCGCTAGGTCCTTCCTGCTACGACCGAGGGCCAATATTTCCCGGTACGGCCCTGGCTCTCGGTTAGTAAGAGATTAATATTATATTTTAGTTCTGTTCAAAATTATATTTTAGCTATGTTAAAAAACGTAAGAAGATCTGATTCTCAACTTCTTTATTATTCTTAAAATTATACAAGTGTGAATTTGTCTGCATTATTTATCAGTCTATTTTACGATAAAATACGACAAAACATTAATTATTATAAAAGCCAAATAATGATTGTATTTTATTTTTCAGATGAACACTGAGCAATACTACGTCCTCAAGGGCTAACTAGTCTATCGCGTGGAGTATAACTTAAATTAGAGTTCAGTGTATTAGTGCTTAAATAGGAAATGTAAAGGTAGCATAATGCCATGCTCTGAAAGGAAGAAATAAAAGTTACGATTGTAACAAACAACAGTGTGTCAGCAGTGATGTTTATTCAGAAGGTAAAGATATATATTTTTTATATACCAGTCCACGTATGATCGATCCGCATCACGATCAATGACTGCAGCACTACAGATCGAACGCGTATTAGAGTATTTATTTCAAGAAATTATTTAATAAGGTAACTTTTTCCAAGTTGTTTTCACAGTATTTAAGCACTTCAGAAACATTATTTTCACTAGTTATTATTACTTGTTTGAGTGCTACTCATTTTCTCTTGGTGCTACGCAGCAGAATCCCTTTTTGTGAACTTTTTCCAAGTGTCAATCGTTTTAGCTGCCGTGAATACAGAACAATAACTTATCAGTAAACTAGAGGCACGAAAAAAGAAAGGCAAAAATGACCAGATGATATGGAATTTAAATAATAATAATAAGTAATAAGCTTACAGGAAGTAAACACGACATCGACATGAAAACAGTTAAACTGCGTTCAAACATTTATAAACCTTACAAACCTATTTATAAACATTTATAAACCTTACAAACCTATTTATAAACATTTATAAACCTTGCCAACAAACGTCGTCGTCAGGTAATACCCAGGAACTACTTACTATTTTTAAGAACTGTTATATAGACCCGGCTGGCAATAATCGGTTTAGAATCGTTCAGAATAACTGAATAGTTATATAGATAAAGTATTCCGCTTCCATTAACCTCCCGCCCCCCACCCAGTGCGTAGAACAAAGGCATTTAGGGACGGACCATTATTTTTCTGGAGGGGAAGGGGAGGTATGTATGAAAAATATTAAAAAAAATTGTTTGCAGGGCCTATATAAAAGACAAAATAAATTGCTTCCAAACACGATAGGTGTAGAAAATTAGTTTGCATTCGAAAGAAGTGTTTGAAGAGGTGCATAAATTTTAAAAAAAAGTTTGCAGAGGAAAATGATTACAACCTTAACCACAGGCATCCCAAGCTCACGTTTAAATAGAGGGAATAATAATTTATCTATTTTTTAGTATTAGCAAAACGGTACACTGTGTGAGCCGGAACGTGACCTTTCAGCTGACGCGGTATTAGATTACATGACCGTTGAGAATATGAGCGCTTTATAAGACGATGTATGGGGAATAAAATAACTCTGATTTAGAACGCTAAATTCTCCATAATTACTACTTTTTTTACGCTAGATCAATAAAATGAACTCACCTCTTGTGTGTCTGTTGTGTTTGATGGTTATTTTTGCCGTTTGAGGCTTTTATGCCACTGCTGTTATTCCTTTCATAAGACGGAGTCAAGGCTGCACACTCGGGTTTCGACCGTTTCCAACTCTGAGGCGGTTTGCGTCCAGAAAATCCACCCGATCAAAAAATTTTTCTCCCACAATTAAAGCCCTATGATCCGTGCACCCGCACAAATGTCTCATCTTCAAAAATCATCGCGCATTATGTAGAAAATCAGCATTTTCCAAAGCCGATTTCACGATCGCTGCTTTCCGCGACACCTTGTGATTTTGTGATCGGACACCGCCGCGGAAGAGGCTTGGATCCAAGGTAAAATTTCGCTCTACCCAGGGTGGTAAAGTCATTTTGTGTACATTACTTGCCCCACTCCCGGAGTGAACTCTAACCGTGCTCCATTGTCCCGATCAACCAATGGCATAACGAGGAGACGCTACGGGAGATCAACAATATACTGCGGGGTTTTCTGCGAGCACTTGCGAGCACGATTCACCGAAATGTTCTGCGGGGTTTTCTGCGAGCACTTTGCGAGCAGGATTCACTGAAATGTTGTCGAAAGCGAAGAGACGCGAAGTCCAAAAACTTAAAAACCGACAAAGGTCCATGTTTTGTCCAGGGAAATGTTGATCGCTTTGCCGGTTAAATTTTCCACTTGATATTAAAAACCGGAAATTCAATGTTATCGGCGATACATGTTTATTTGTCAAGTTTTAATACCGCCGTAAGGCCGGTTTTATAAAGCATTGTAAACTGGAATAATTTGCGGGTTAATTTTTGACATCCCTGAACAAAATTTTAGTACTAGGCAATGTCATTACCCTTATCGTAAAAAAAAAAGATGAGAGAAAACCTT
Organism: Meandrina meandrites; assembly: GCA_963693305.1. Taxonomy (NCBI): domain Eukaryota; kingdom Metazoa; phylum Cnidaria; class Anthozoa; order Scleractinia; family Meandrinidae; genus Meandrina; species Meandrina meandrites. Next base: position 11,785,522 of record OY855913.1, read on the forward strand.
CAAAACATAAGTCTGAGCTACTGGAAGTTAATAGTAAACAAAAAAGATCTATTAATTTATTACATGTATTACACGTTGTGTTGTATTACACATTCTGTTGTTATTCGTGGGGTAAGTAATGTACACAAAATGACTTTACCACCCTGGGTAGAGCGAAATTTTACCTTGGATCCAAGCCTCTTCCGCGGCGGTGTCCGATCACAAAATCACAAGGTGTCGCGGAAAGCAGCGATCGTGAAATCGGCTTTGGAAAATGCTGATTTTCTACATAATGCGCGATGATTTTTGAAGATGAGACATTTGTGCGGGTGCACGGATCATAGGGCTTTAATTGTGGGAGAAAAATTTTTTGATCGGGTGGATTTTCTGGACGCAAACCGCCTCAGAGTTGGAAACGGTCGAAACCCGAGTGTGCAGCCTTGACTCCGTCTTATGAAAGGAATAACAGCAGTGGCATAAAAGCCTCAAACGGCAAAAATAACCATCAAACACAACAGACACACAAGAGGTGAGTTCATTTTATTGATCTAGCGTAAAAAAGTAGTAATTATGGAGAATTTAGCGTTCTAAATCAGAGTTATTTTATTCCCCATACATCGTCTTATAAAGCGCTCATATTCTCAACAGTCATGTAATCTAATACCGCGTCAGCTGAAAGGTCACGTTCCGGCTCACACAGTGTACCGTGACGCTAATACTAATAAATAGATAAATTATTATTCCCTTTATTTAAACGTGAGCTTGGGATGCCTGTGCCTTAACGTGATTTTTACATGAAAATAGTTTCTCAAATGCTCATTCTCGCCGTCCCAAGAGGCCGCGATCCTTCTGGTCTGCGCCAGGAATCGAGACCTCTGGCCGCTCCCAATTTCTGAGCATGCGTAGAATACTCGTTCTGTGATTTTCAGCCAATCAGATTTGTCATATTTGACAATGAGTCCGTGAATCGAGGACTTCCGGTTTTGGAGGCGACCAGAGGTCTCGATTCCTTGAAAAGACCAGAAGGATCGCGGCCTCTGGGGACGAGAATGTTAAGTGCTCTGTACGGTATTTTATAATAATTATGTTTATGGTGGAAGTTTATAAACACTTGCGAAAAAAAAATAATAAAAAGAAAAAAAACCAAAAAGGCCTTCCATCTTCATTCCGCTTTGAACAGTAGTTGCATATCCGTAAGGAAACTTTCTACCCAGATAATCTATTATGAACTGTATGACAGCAGGCTCACGAGTTCTAAGTCGCAAAGTCCTGGGTTACAGTTTAAATATTTTCGGCAGGGAACCGAAGTGGAAGGTTTAGTTGCAGGTATCCGATGGCATACAAAGGTAATTTGACGGATAGTGGGTTGAGTTTATCGGTTAAAAGCTTTATTTGTCGAAGTTTTTGGTTTTTCAAAGTAGGTTCTTGTTACATAATTCATTTTCCGAGTTTCAGTGACTCATAGCCACTTTGATTGTTAAATGGAAGCACCTTGAAGAGTAATCAAATACCTATATAAACAGATTAGAGTGATATTACTTCAACCGTGAGAAAGAACATCTAAATGCATTTTAGGATATCGTTCTACATCAAAGGGAATGAACGAGCACTGAAGCTGATTGGTGACATTGCCTTAAGTTGGCTCGCAAGGGCTTAGATATTCCCGTCTTTGGCATTCTGTTGAAGCTACACCAATCGATGCCGAGGTAAACCTTTTAGTACAACCTTTTAAAGGTTTGACCAATGAACAAATTAAAATTACTGTGACGTCATATTTTATGCAATGGCAACGTCAAAAGTGGTCAAAGATAGTCGTTTCGTTTGATATATTTTTTTGTGTTACCAACAAGACAAACCTTGTTGGTAGGGTTCAGAGCCACCTAAACTTTGCAAAAAGGTTTTTATTTCGTCCAAATTATATCGAAAGAATTAGTTATTAGCCTGAAAAGGTCAAAAATAGGTTATCTTTGACCATTTTTGCAGTGATTTAAATTTGATCAATGTAAAACTTATGCAAATATGTAAAGATTTTCCTCAACATTATTGGCATAGCTGCGATAGATAGGCGGCCATGTATAAATCATTACGAGTCACCTTACTTGCAAGAGTAAGCCTCCCAAACACTGACTCAAAATGCCCCGTGATAATCAACACCCTCAAAGTATAGGATTACAATTTCCTACCGAAGACTTGGTTTTCTATTTGGCGCTATGAACTCATGCCTTTGATCCTGTATTTAGTTTCGTTTCACATCGCTATTCTTAGATCAGTTATTACTTAAAAGTGGTTTTTTTCAGGAGGGTTCTCTAAAATAAAACTCTGATAAATTAACATACAATAAAAATTAACAATATAAATTAAGATCTAAAAATGTGGAAAGCTTAGCGAATCAGATTACTGTGACATCTAACATTTTTCCTTTTCTAAATTAAGCTCAACCACGAAAGCACATTAGTTTTAATAGTACCTCTATTCATGTCTCGATCAATGCTGCATGCAGTCCTTGTAGGAATTACGACATTAACGCAAAATTACAACTTTGACAATACCACCCCCTCCCTCCCCACCCCCTCCTTGGTGCCCACCCCAAAGCACTAATCCCATGATCTATTTGTGGAATTTCACGGTTTGTCAATATCTACAGAGGGATATAAATTACTATTTTGTTTTCATTTTAATAATGAACAAGACATGTTTGATATAACCCTAAGCATCTTGGTCTGTGAAGCGTCTACAGGCTATCATTCTAATAAAAGCTTTGTGATAAAACTTACTCATCATTCCGTAACAGACTGGGTGCAAAGCGCTTGGCAAGCACGTTAGAGTAAATACAAGCCTAGTAAAAGTGTAATAATGAGGCCAGTATAAAAACACTTCCACGTTAAACTCATGCATAAGGAATTGAACTTGATAAGGAAGATAGCAAAGAAAAAAAATTAAAACTAATGCAAAAACCATCTTCAGCAAATCGTTCTCCAGCTCAAACGTTTTGTTGTTGGTTGGTGGTATCACGTTGTTTGGGGAGTTTTCCTGTGAATTCCTTTTTTCCTCTTGTTCTTCGAGATTTTGATAAGTGGGACTTCCTTTTCGTTGAAGATATTTTACCTTTTCTTTCTTGCTGTCAATGGTAATATCAACCAAGTCAATATCCTCTTGGTTTTCACCACCTGTTTGGCTCAACAGGCTGCCTCCTTGCTCATCGGTACACGTGGACTGGCGTGTGACGGACGAAAGAGCCTTGTTCTGCTCGTCCCGAAGCTTCGAAATGACAAAGATGTGTTCCCTGATTTTCTTACTGACCAAAGCATAAGATATCGCCATTATTACAAGTGGCAGGGCAAAGTTGATTACAAAAAGGACGACTGAATATGCATCCTGGTAGTGCACATAGCCTTCTGGAAACACTTCTTCGCATGCATGAATGTCGCAATTGTCACCATACGAATTCACAACACGGAAAACTGAAGCAGGAACCGAAAGCCCAACGGACCCCATCCATGTAAAAATTATAACACAACGCTTTTGTCTACGAGTTGGTTTGGTGACCAGTGGCTTGACGAGTAGAAGACAACGATAAACGGCAAGAATAGCCAATGTTGTTGTGATCACCAGCGCGCTTGCTATTTGTAAAGGATCCAGAATCTTGCACATGGTATATCCCAGCTTCCAAGACCATGGCGGCTCGTAGGCGTGGATTGTAAACACCAAAGACACCGTGCTGAGAATTTCAGCGAAAGCCAAGTTACTGACTAAGTGATATGCAAACGGTTTGGTTCCGGGCTGTCTCCACACTGCTCGACATACCACATAGTTTCCAACCAGAGCAAGCACTGCTATTAGGCTGAACAAGACAGTACGAATAATTCGTAATGTTTCGGGTTCGGGAGCGAACGCAAATGAAGTGTTGTTGGCGGCATCTGCAGCTGTTTGGTTTACACTGTTCCTAAAGCACGACATCTTCAGAAAACACACTTTTGGGAGAGAGATATTTACGCTTCCAATGTCTCATCCAAATTGCATATCTTGTTGTGGTGGTGTAAATTTTAGAAGGACAGATCGTTACGTTTTATGGACATCTGTAATGTAAGTGAGCCTATCAAATGTCTGGATCTTTTTCTTCCTTAAGCTACTCGACGGTGGCCTATGAATAAAACACAGGATACATTAATTTCGCCCACAACAAAGTGGCTCATTTACATTATATTAAGTAACAATTTAAGAATTTTTATAGGCGTGCTCTGGTGAAATAAAGAACCTGATCTTGGACACAAGTCGTCACATAAATACCTGACTCAACGATAAAAAAAGTGATTTAACATCCACAGTTATAAAACAGTTTTTCTAGAAAGCTTTTCGTGCTCTTTGCACCTCGAAAGAAAGGAAACCATAGAACCTATACCTAGCCGGATACATTGGATCTTTGCCTCGAGCAAAAGTGCGGTTCATTTGCATTTTATGAACCATTTTATTCTTGTTAGTTCTCTTTTAGAGAAAGCAACATTTTGTCAAAAGCCTAACTCTATTACATGGTAAGATGTAATTTTTAATTTTTGTGGCTTTTGTTTTATTAAGTTGGAGTTTTCATGTCGAAATGTTCCATATCAAATTTTCACATCGCTCTTTGAAAATAATTTTCAAGCAATTGTCAAGCAATTAACGCTCAGTTTGGAAGTCATTCAACGAACAGCAATAGAAATAATTTTCCTTTTCACTTAAAAGGGGCGTGTTAGCTGAAATGCATTTCCCGGCCATTGCGGGATTAGAATGTGTCATTTGAAGTCAAACAAACAATATGCCGACGAGCACGCATGCTGCTCTTTGTGTAACGCTGAAGGTTTAGAAGAAAAAAGCAAGACTAAATTTAATTAATTATCATATTTAGAAGACCGCGCCATTAACAGGTTTTAAACGGCAGCGTAAGCATAGAAACAAATTGCAGTTTGGTTAAAGAAAAGACCACAGACACGTACGAGTACAATTTGTTTTTTTTTTTGGTCAATTTTAAGCACGTAGTGACTTCCTGCTCTCCCTCACGGCTTTATTTCTATCAAAATTGAAATAAAATTGCGTTCAAGCTGTTGTAATATGTCAGTCGTTTAGTCTCCACATTCCACGTTAATTTGAGATCAGTTCCTGTCATCGTTGTTATTTGTATTATTTCAGTGTGTTGGTCCACATTTCAGCTTCCCTGACTGATCATTGCTTGGCTTGTCTGTCATATTAAACAAAACGAACTAAGTGCTAAGTTCGTGAGTTTTGTTCCTTTTATTATGACTGTGCTGTGGTTTTCTATTAATTTTCTCCGAGTCGAGAAGAAAGAAAACCTGTGGGGTAAAGAAAATGAAACGCCTCAAGAAATGTAATTAGTGGCCAGGCATGTGGTGATATGATAAATGACTTAATTTATAAAAAAAATGCTAAATTAGTCATTTTTTCGAGACTTCTTGTTTGCTTGGAGTCAAGCGGATGGAGAACTACGAGGAAGAAGGGAAAAAACAAACCAGGGAAATGAATTCGTTGTTGAATACCCCTGTTTTCACACGCAATTTATGACACTTTTAAGTGCTTTGTCTAGGTACTTTGCCATTTATTAAAATCGTATTTTCAAGTTCACGCCGTTCATGCGACAGGTGAAATATATCTTACTTTCCTGTTTAAGGAACAACTTTTCAACAGTGTTCTGTTTTGCCATTATATTTTAAAATAAGAGAGCTTTTTCTTTCCCAGATACAAATGTCTCAGAAAAGACAGCAAAACAGTAAAAAAAAGAAACCAGCTAGAGTCTGAAATTATGTGCCAGCTCAAGAGTTAAACACTGATTCAAAGATAGTTGACGGCTTAACAGCTTGTCAGAATTTGTCTCCAATCCATTTGAACGAAAAACAAACCATTCACTATGAAATCGCCGCGATCTTGTGGAGTTGGCATCAACATAAATACAAATGCAATGCGGCATTTTTTACCCCTTCCCCTAACAATAACTAGTAATAATAGTAAAATAAAATAAAGCAAAACGAGTACATCAACAAGTTTTAAAAGGTTCCAAGTATCGGGGGCCGAGGGAATTCGTCCGCAAAGTAAGCGCTCGTTTATCACTGCAGGACTAACAAATTCAACATGATTTATAAATGCCCGCACTCAATTTTATTATTTCCTCTGGAGATTAATGATATCATGAAGAATTTCCCTAAAAGTATTTTTTGATATCTTTAGAGGTGTTTCAGTTTAAATACTGCACAGTTTTAAACTTATTAAAATATTATATTTTAAGGAAAAGATGGTTGGCCGCATACAGCGCATAAGGTGGCCGGATGTCTGGGTTTGACTGTGGTATGTAGCACACACAGATATTGGAAAATACGCCTAACAAAATTAAAAAACAAAATCACCGTTCCCTTTTCCTGGGTGGAAATATTTACTTAGTGCATCTATCAAATATCTATTCTTGTAACTTGAGCATACCACGTTCAATATCTTCGTTATTCAGATTTTAAAAGTGATGGAGTACTCAATCACATCTGAATCGAATCTGAAAAGTGAAAGTGTAGGAAGGAGCCCAGTTCTCGGCTACTTTATATGTTTAACACGTTTTTTCCTTTTCTTCACAAATGAATTTTTTTTTAAAAAGTATTTTCCCCAATGAGACTGATTCCTGTACTTTCGATATGTTTAGTCTTGCACTCCCTCTTCTTTGCAAGACGTTAACACGATGAGTTCAAGCGAAGGTAGGTGAATTTGTTTTTCCGAAAACTTGTTTGTTTACGGCTCCTAAAAATTCATGGCTTCACTTAAATTTGTATTTCATTCGTATACACTTACCAAAAGAGTCAATTTTTGGCGTGTGGAGAGAACGAGAATGTTTTAGCTTTCTTTTAAAGTAACCGTTTTGTTATACGCTTGTATGTTTCGGCCAAAATTCCTTGTGACTTTGGCGTTCCGTATTTGCTTGTTCTCGGCAACACTACTCTCAAATCGCCAAGAAGCCGAAATTTTTAAAGCAATTTCATCTGCTGTGTCCAGAATAAAAGAGAGATTGAAGTATTGTGATGAATAGCATTGAAGCATTTTAATACTGAATTTAAACTCTGAGCCCTTACTTGACCACTGACTAAAAGACCCAACTCTTTTAAGACCTCTTCACTTTACTCAGGTGCGTAACGCGCGCTACAAACTTTCTTTTCTAAAATAAAACAAAGCCCCTTAAACCTTATTTGTGATCGTAATAACAAAACTAGTAAGTTGCAAAAGTGATTTAATATATGGAAAAAGTTAGTAAACCTTCTTTAATATAGTGAATTGTACACACTCTATTTTATCCTCGGAGACCAAGGGGGTGTTAGTCGGAGCAAAACGAAGTAAACCGGGCAGAAATCGGCGAAAGTTTTTTTTGAAAGTCCCACTTTTATTGAAAACTTTCGCCGCTACGATTTGTACCTGGTTTACGTGTCCCTAAAGGTGATGTTACACGGGACAACTTGCAACAACGATTTTTCGCGCAACACCGCGTCAACTTTTCGTGCTATGTTACACGAGTCAACTTTTCGCGCAACATCGTACAAAATGAACTTGGCAACATGCATGTTACACGAGACGATTTTTCACGCAACCCGACTCGCTACATTTTGCGTATCCAAGCAACGCGCGTCCAGGCCGTGTAAACAAAGATGGCGGCCGATGGACGTTGTCGGTGGCGGCGTCAAAACTTTGTTAATTTGCTTCTTTTAGTTGATGGCGTAGACTGTGATGAAGAGGAGAGAAAGGTAAAGAGAGAGAGAGAGAGAGTTATTACTGCAATTAGCTCCATCCTCTCAGCGTCGTTTAATGTCACATTACTCACGGGGGCTTCTAAAATCTGCATCTCTTCGTCGCCACAATCAACAGCAGACGCCATTTTGTTTGTTTACAAGCCAAGTCCCTTGGGACTTCCCTGGGCTCGTTAAATTTCATGCGAGATCGGAAGCGGCAAGAATTCTGGGAAGGCGTTGCGCAAAAAATCGACGGCGGCCCTGTTACACGAGGCAACTTTCTGAATATTCGTCATCTTGCGTTGCGAGTTTTTGACTTGGTTTCAAAAACTCGCAACGTGTTGCCGAGTAAAATGTTGCGCAAAAAATCGTCCCCGGTACCATGTTACACGGTGAACGATTTTTCGCGCAACATTGTTGCGCGAAAAATCGTTGTTGCAAGTTGTCCCGTGTAACATCACCTTAAGTCTCCGAGGATGACTATTTGTGGCCGAGAACTGGGCCCACTGGTCGAGAACGGGGCACGCAAACGGCGCTTTTATTTTCGTTATTACTCGGACAGAAAAAGTGTTGAGCAGTCGATAGCTTTAGACATATGAACTGAATGTTGAAGCTAGTTGTGGGCAAAGTTTCAAGTTCGTGCGGTTCTTCTGAGGAAAGGAATTACAAGTTTACGCCTTTTGTGGCCAAGAACTGGGCCCTATACTGTATACTGACTGGACTGGAGAAACTATGGTAGTCTACACACATTTACCTAGCTAAATTACAAGACAGAATTGTTATTATGAACGATAAAAAGTATGCTCTTCCCCTACCTATACAAATCAATTTCAAGCTTTTAGCAACGTTACTCACATTTAAACACAGTATCCTTTTCTCTGTTATACTGCTTCATTCTTTTATTATGTTTTTTTGGGAAAAAGTAAATCTGGTTTCTTGAATTCGAACATGCCGGATTGCGAATGTAAATATATTCTCCGAACAGATCGGTAACGGTGACACCAAGGTGTGACTTAGGGCGGTTTCCATTAGTCAGAACTGGCCGGTCGATCCGATGGTTTTGAATGTGACGGATGTTATCCGTCAAAATGTTCCACACAAATTTACAGAGCTCTGTATGGAAACGCCATGTTGGTGCCCATGCAGTTGGGCACCAACATGGCGGCCGGAAATCAATGAAAACATCTGGAATTCACTTCTGTTAGAGAAGGCAGTTATATCGCTCTAATGAACAAGTAAGCATTCACATAAACACTTCTCACAAAACCTCAACTGTTCAGATTGTTAAAAATCGTAGGATAAGGCATTATTTTGAGGCATAGGTGACAGCTTTATGGCGGCTATCTTGATGTCGTGTGGCGTGAAATTCCGAAATTCAAAATGGTCTATCTTTAAGACGGCGGCTGCTATCGAGCTAAAAACCTTCAACAAGATATATAGTAAGGATGTCTAATAGCCAGTGAAGGTCAAAAACTCAGGGGTCTTGCGATTCTGCATTTTAGAATTTTGATGACGTCACGTGAAAACCAAGAATTGTTAAATAAACTAGAGCTTTTCCACCAATCAAAATGTTCCATTCTTAATATTCACCTCTGGAAATTAGACTAGTACCTGTTAATTGTGTAGTATTTTATTAATCGTTTAATGTCTTTTTTTTTCAGGACTCCATTTAAACTAGCTCTGCTAAATTGGTGCTCCTGAATAAATATTGATTTAAATAAATAAATAAAATTTATTGACTGTTTTGACAGGGCAAATCTGACTACCAACGGAATTCTGTTCTTGAATATACCGGTCTGGCTGGCCAGTTCTGACAAATGGAAAGTGCCCTAAGTTTTACGTCAAATAAATGATTACATTTTACGTAGAAAATTTTTATATTTCGGCCGGTTAATAGAACGATTTCGCATAAGTCGTTTTTTATATGCCAATGAGTACCATTAAATGCTACTCATTTGAGTTCATACCAACGTCCGTATTTATATCCCAGATATGCTAAACAACACCAGACAAAAAATGCCGTTCTTGAACTCTTTTTTTTTATTACTATTATTTAACAATCTGAGAGAACAATCTGTCTGCCTACAGGCCCGTAGCCAGGATTTTTGCTGGGGGGGGGGGGGGGGGGGGGGGGGTTGCGTATGAGCGCCTCCGGCGCAAAATGTCGAGCGCTACAGGCGCGAGCCCGAAGGGGGGTCTGGGGGTGTTCTCCCCCAGAAAATTTTGAAAAAATGGGTTATCTGAGGCCGCATTTCGTGCGTTTTGAAGACAGTTTGTTAGGAAACAAGCCATATAAAGGTGAAGGTTGCAAGGACAATGATTCTGGTACATTTATAAAATTCAAAACGTAGTTTTAGAAACAGAACCTTGTAAACATAATTTGCAATTTATTTAACTAACAATGACGGCAGTTCTTTTAAAGGAAGACTGGAAAAAGATAGATATCTTTATTTCGGTGTCAAATGGTAATTACATAAATCAGCCAGAGTCGGTTTGCTGACTATGAACGGCATTAGTTAGAATGTATCGTTAAAATTAACCTAGAATCACATTAAATGTAAATAGACGAAGTACAGAAATACCATTTCCCTTTTTTATTTATTTATTTTTATACTTTTTTCACAAGGAGCGGGCAAGGCTCGTGAGGGGTGCGGACGCACCCGTCGCACCTCCCCCCCCCCCCCCCCCCCCCCCCTGGCTACGGGCCTGGCCTAACAGTCCAATCTGGCGAAAAAAACAGAATATGCTTGTAGAACTTAAAAGCAACAGAAAAGTACAAAAAATACCAAAAAAATCATGACAAGTGCTTAAAAAACGAAAAACATTTTTGAAAGCTGTGCTTCGAATGCTCTGTTTTAAGTATCGGCTATCCACGTTGTGTGTGTGGGACATGCATGTGTACAAAATTACAGCAGCACAGAATTTGTAAACAGCCGTACAGTTATTTCATCGCACGTAATTCTCTATTGTTCTTCCTCATTAGCATTTTACCGGACTCATTAGCATATAAAAGTCGAGTTACGCGAAATCGTTCTAATATTACATTTTGAGTTTATTGTTACATTTTGTGGCGTTGTAGCAGTTAACCAAGCTTGTAGATAAATTTAAAAAATGGATTTTAAATTTGATCGAGAAAAATCAAAATACCAATTTTTCCTTCGAAGTTACAATTAAGATTGACACAAAAAAGTTGCATCTTATCCATTTGTAAAAACTAATTTTGTACCCTCGTTTGTCCTCATTCAGCCTCTTACTAACCCTGCTTTCAAGTGGAATTGAAATAAAAATTCCTCTCGATCAAAGGGAAAATGAAGGTAGAATAGAACAGTACATGTAATTGGTATTAATTGTCAAAGTGTCCACTATTAAGTATCATATTTTCATGATTACGCCCCCACATTAGAATAAACACCCCTCCTATAGAATGAGCACCCAGAGTTGGGAGAAATTAAAGGTGTCTCAATACAGTTTTTCTGTCCCTTATTTAAAATTTTCAATTGGCTGTTTAGCAGTCTTCCCAGACTCAAATCGATATGAAATTTACATCACATATTGGTCTTGGATTGAAGTTAGATATAATGCATTTTTAATGAAATCGATATTTCCATGACCACTGTAAACAAAAAACCTCGAAATTAGTAAAACGAACATATTAGAAACCGTACTTTTTCCGTTTTTAAAAAGTTAATGGGCCGAGACACTGCGCTGATGAAATTACTTCAAAATAACGCCAAAATGTGTATTTAACTTATCTTTCGGCACCGTAAAAATTTTCGTTTCCAAGAATTGGATTTTTTCTTACGATCACTCCCATTATAATTTTAAAGTAATTTTCTATTTTGAGTGCTTTTGAAAAATCCTACAAAAAGTATTGTAAAAGTGGCTCGATATATTTTTTGAAATGTTTACCACACATGCAAAAGCGTGAAAGTAATTAGCCAAAAAAAATACTCATATATATTTAAAATTTATTACATTGATAACTGTTTGTCACGTGCATCAAAACAAGATGATATAAATTTAATTACACATGTAATTGCATGTTCACAAAATAATTAGTAGAACTCATCAATTCTAAAATTAAATCAGTCACTGGTAGCCGGCTAACATTTAGAATGAAAGGTTGTATTTCCTTGTAAAAATTATCTCTTATTGTTGCGTATTTGGAACAGTTGCTTGCTTGCACTGTCACCCCATAAAAAAATAAATTAGAAACCGTTCAATGAAAGAAAATGAAATGTTATAAGTTACAGACCTACACTGGAAAAACTTCTCCAAGTCTCAGGTCTCTGTGATGCGCCGTTTCTGAGTTATTTGCCAAAACGTTTCACGCAAATTTATAGAGCTTTGTATGAAGACGCCATGTTGGTGTACAACTTCAGTACACCAACATGGCCGCCACAAATCAGCCAAATCATCTGAAATTCACTTTTGCGACGAAAGCGCTTTCTCTTCGCTCGTGAGCTCTAATATATGCGCATAAACACATCTCCTAAGACTTAAAAATGTAACCAGTACAGCTTTGTCCCGGCCACTATCTCCGTGTCACGGAAGGTTAAAATTAGGAAATTCAAAATGCTGTATTTTTTAAGCGACAGACACTACAGGACTGAAAACTTGTAAAACGATTTTTTTCCAGGTCATCTTCAACCTAGTGTAGAAAAAAATTAGAAGACCTCACTCTGATAATGAGTTTAAAATTTTATGACGTCACATGCAAACCAAGAGGAGAAAGTGAATTTCATCTTCGGTTTGATTACAACCACAGACTGGGCAAAGCCTATTGTCTAAGGGGCTTATAGTTATATCTGCCCAGTTCGATCATAAGTTTATGATTACTAATTCGCAATTTAGTTAGTGTTCTCCTATCAGAAACTCTCCTAGTTATCTCTAGATAATTGGAAGTGGCATATTCGTTCTTAAAAGATTTATAAAATTCTAGTTTTTGAGAATGCTGTAGAGTATGTTGCCAATAAGAAATATATTTCTGTTTCATTAACTGTAGAAACATTTTCACTTTTGCGGTGTCTAATAAATCAGGACTAAAATTTCCAAAATTAAAATCGGATATTTTCATAAGATTAAAGTGAAAACTATATTTACAAGCGGTGTGAAGATCTGATGAAATTAAGAAAAGATTGTCTAACAAAAGAGTCCGGTTGCTTGCTTTGGAGGCATAACAAGTAGTTGAGGATTTTTTGATTAATGGCAACAATTAGAGGAAATCGACCAAGTTCAGCTCTACATGCAACATTAGAAGCCTTATTACTAACTTCAAGATAACGTTTACAAAACTGTAGATGTGTTCTTTCAATTTGTGCGAATGCGCAACCACCGTGTAGGCGGAAAACAACAGAAACTGGTAAAATGTTATTTTGAAAACTGGATGAAGCCAATAAAAAATGAATGATGAATATCAAACGAAATTTGTAAATGAATCATGAATCATTGAGGTAAAGCAAGGCAGGAATCATGAATTATCCAAAGCCCAATGATTCCGCTTCCACCCCTGATACTGTAATCTGTCATTATGTTGGATAACTCTGGCGGTTCGGATCTTTCGGCGGACGGGCATGTCTTCAGTTGCCAAAAAAAAAATTCACTAATATCCTATTTTCGTGCAGGCCTTGACGTATCGTCACAAAAATTTGAAAGTAGTTTAAGTACCTTTTCTGATAGTTTTGTCGTTTACTTCTGCAGCTGCCATGTTCCACTTGCCGAACTCGGCGACTTTGACAGGTTTTTTCGTTCGCACTCAAATTTCATCAGGGCTTGCACGTATTCGCACAACATTCGATGATTTTTTTTTATTTGCTTCGGTGGTTTGTTGTTTTACACTTGTGCAGCAGTTGCTATGGGCACATCGTCGATGTAAAAACCTGTGAACCTCACCAGTGACGTAACAATAGCTCCAAAATAAAGAAAAAATTCACAGCTTTTACACCGAGGTAAACCCCTGTCATTTCGACTGCCATTAGCTTTTTGCTGAAATATTCATGTGTATTGGATTTTTCACACCTTGGTAACCTGGACATGTTTCGTGTATTAGCGCGTTAAACTGAACCAGCATGTTGAGAGCTTTAATGTAAGGGGCTTCACATTACATATTCACAAAGTATTGCATAAGTTTTTAATTTTAACTGCTTTCTGTTACTTTTGTAATGCCACGCTTGTCTGTCATCTGTTGCCATTTGCTTGATTCCGTATTGCGTTTCTTTGTGTTTGATAGGCTTTATTTTCAGGTACTCACTCAAGAATTGGACAAGCATTTTTAGAACTTGAATCGTAGGGGCCTTTTAAATATATTTACACAAAATTCGATAAGTTGCTGAATTCTTTTTGTGATGATTTAGTCATTTGATTTGCAGGCAGTTGCCATGTGCTTTCGTCTGGAGTTCACACCTTCATGTATTCGCACTAAGCAATTCTTTACTGAGCATTTTCGTGTTTCAATCAATAATGGATTGCAAGTTTCATCCATATTTGTTCCAATTTGCAATCTACATCCAAATTTCCGCAGCACTGAAAGTCCCAAAGAACAAAGTTTTATTTCAGTACTGCTACTGTTACCGGGGTCACCTAGACAAAGTTAACCAAACACAAAGCAGAACGGAAACAATAGATTCCAACCTTTTTTTTACTTCAGCAAATGAAATGTCGAAGTTTATGTAATTATGTTGAATAGAGCGTTAGCTAATGTTGACTTTTCGATTTAAAAATCTGAGTAGCTTCACATGCTACATAAATGAATGTCATTTGTCATGCAAGCGAGCGTGTATGCGATCCAAGTAGGGAAAGCCTGCTAAACAGCCAATTGAAAATGTTGGATAAGGTCCGGAAAAAACTGCCATCTTTAAACTAAATTTCAATTTCATAGAGAGTTCAAAAGAATATATAGGTGTAAAGTTAAACAAACTTAAGTAAACAGCCTCGAAAACAAAAATAAATAAGCCAAAAATGAATTTGGTCTTTCAGTCTGATCATGTCGCAATATTATATTTAGTATTATCTTTTTCCGAAAGGAGTTAAGTCGGCTAGTACATTCGAAGAAAGAATAATAATTGAGTAAAAGCGATTCGATGAAAATTAATTTTGTTGTGATGCAATGTTTTCATTTCTTCTTATGTTCACCTGTACAAGCAGAGGAAAAAATATCTTCAATCGGCCCCAAGCCCACCTGCCGGCCGCGATGGAATATTGATTGGCAAGGGGTGGCGACCTCATCTCTCACCCAACGCTCTAGCATTAATAGCAATAAATCGATCTTAAACATAATCATTACGCTAATCTTTTGTACAAAAATAGAAAATATTCAAAAAAGACTGTCGCTGTGTAGTTGAGTCAAGTCAATGATTAAAACAAAGTACTGTCAAACAAATCGAACCAGACTTTATTTGCATCGCTCACGCGATGTTTTGGTACTTACTTTCTCTTTCACCCATAATCGCAGAAGAAATACAACGTATGTACAGCTGTAACTACGAAATTTCGGCCTTCTCAGTGAAATTTTCGTTTGCCATTGCCCCCCACTGTCGTATCATCAGGTAATAAATACGAGTAATAAATGATTCAAATTATAAATCATATACTCAGTTACTGACCTTATGAATTCAAAGTTAGTTTCTCGCTTCTTATCTTAGCTTGCTGTTGCTGTCGTTAAATGCTCAAAGCAAGTAAGTGAAAAACATCTCAAAGAATTCTATTACCTTCTCAGAGTAAAACCTTGTCTTGGTTTTTCCTTGCGTTCTTTCGGCGTACAGCACCTAATGCAAGAACTGTAATTGTAATTATCATAAAGGGCATCTGTTTTGGCAGGATTTTTGATTGTTTTTATTAGACAAAATCATTAATATTTAATGCCATTATGATCTCTTTAAGATAAAAACAATTGTGGGTATAGGATGCATACACACTATGGAATAACAGTAAATCGAGCAATATTAAATGAACCGACTTGAATATCTTTCTTGCAGTAAGTCTCGAGAGTTTTCATCTGACGAGGAAATTCCTCGTAGTTTGAAACTTCAAATGTAAACCAGTATCCCGAAGCAATTGTACACTAGGAGGGTTTTGCAATATCAATTTTGCATGGAATTCGCAATCAGGAAAGTAGTTTCTTTGAATCTGATGTCATTTTTGAAAAAGAAAACAGTCAATAACTAATTTCCTCCTATAGAACGCGTTGGCGCAAAACGAGGAAATAAACGAGCAGCGAACATGTGACCTCTGTATGGGTGAAAATTAAGGCAAAAACTTAATCTTCAAACGAAAAATGAGGGAATGTAGGCAAGAAATATCATTTGATACCGTAAAAGACTGTAATCCAAAGAATACCCCGGTCGCAAATCAGACCTGTCAACTGGCCATTCAAAAATATAGAATTAGCCAGGCTTAAAAGCGGAGCTCCACATGCGTTGAAAATACTGTACGCAACTACTCAAGAAAGATTCCATAGGAAAAATAAATTGTCAGCTTAAATCGCAGAAAGTTCGCTGACAAAATCCTGTCCTTTACCCTGAGCAGAAGTCCGCGATCCAATGGAAAAACCATTACCTGGTCAGCGGTCAACTTCAAAAAAATAAGTGACCTCGAGGAGCTCTACACCTGACCTTGCGATATGGTCATGTGATACTGGTCAGCTTATACCTTGGTTTGACAGCTGTCAATTGACCATAACATGGATGAGCTGAAAAGGCTGACAAGACAAGGTATGGCCGCCCAAATGGCCGCCATTTTGTGCGACGTCGTCTTCATTGGACGGCACCCGCGCCCGCGAACCATGCCGCTAGCTATGTTGAACATGAAAACTCAAATGCATGCGCGATTCTTTAAATTTTGTAGCTATGGGGCTCCGCTCTGCGACCCTTAGAGCCGCTGGAGCTCCACCAAGAATCGAAATGGGGAGCTAATCAATCCTCAATTAACTATAGAAGATTTTTTTATGGTTTAAAATTGGTTAGCTTATAAGTTTTGAAACTAAATAAGTTTGCATTAGGCAGTTTAGTAAAACCGCATACCGACGTCTCTGCTTCAGAAAACGAGTCCTCCTCTTATAATATAACTATCTTCTTCTTGTGGTAACATCACTAAAACTCAGATTCAAATTATATGTTGGAAGCCGGATCACCATCCTGTATGTTCTTGTCAGTTCACAAAATATGCCAACAGTTAGACAGATAGTAACAGTCTGTTAGGCCCTCAATTCGGCTTATGCCAAGATGAAGCTGGTGGGAGTAAATTTGTCCCCCGCCCCCGGGATAGGAACATCACAGGTTACCCGATCATATCACTCAGTTACGCAACACCCACTCCCGTCCAAATTTTTTCGCAGGCTTTCTTTGCTGACTACTGCAAGTTACCGACAATTTAATTCGCTGGTGTCCATGGACTAGGCTAAGAAATTTACTGTGAGAATAAAATGTCTTACCTTACTATTACCTTACCTAATTGAAAAGGTAAGAACACATTCAACGCAAGGACACACTGAGGCTGGAATCCAAGTAGTCAGTTATCGATACAAACTGTTAGGGTCTAGCAAACGACCGAACACCACAATGTTGTTGTTTTTCTAGCTCATGCATGAATGAAACTTCCTAGTTGTTGAAATTCGTGTCTTACAGTCTGAACAATTGCCTACTATACTTTATCTTATCTTACTTAAACTTATGTTACCTGTAAGTGTAAATTCGTTAAACACAAGTTTCCTCAGTGATATCAATCTTCATGTGAGACACTTGATGCACAGTAACAAGACACCTCTCGTAAGATATCTATTGCGACAGACAACGCTTTCAATCTTTATAGCTTAAGTTCTTTCCGGTTTGAATATTAAACGTAACCGGAGAATTTAAGCACAACGAATTAAAGCCCATCTGTATTCTGTTTTTTTTTTCAACTAAAAGGGAGGATAATGCATTTGTGGTCAATCTTAACCGGAAAATGTAAAAATGAAAATTGCTTGCGCCTTTTAGCCAGCCCGCTCTCCGTTAAAAGTAAGTTTTACAACACATTTAATCACTGTCTTTTTTTAAGAGCTGCCGCCTAGCTGATGGTCACGCAGTCACAAAAAATGTATTCAGTAGTTGTAATCCTTTCGAAATCTTTGTTAAACGTGGACTGCTATCAGCAATGATATCGTATTCAGAATCATTCGTGCCACACAGTGTCCCTGGAAAAGAGTGTTTCAGGAATCGTTTAGCTCATAGTTTCCGGCGCCATCTCGGTCGGGGGACTTTTCCATTAAATATATTGCAAAAGTTTAGAGTTGCGATACCCAATTAATTAATTTGAGGAACATTAACGTTGTGAAATATTTTATGAATTACAAAGTAAAGATTCCCAACAAATGATTCTATCGATTAAATAAGCTTTTTATTTTTCCGAACTGCGGCGTCCGTTTTCCAGACAAATGTAGGGATAAATGAAAATGCGTTCCTGATGAAAACCTTAATCACAACTTTTGTAGCGAAGCTATAATTCCCTTTTTAATTGTAACTTTGAGGCCGCCTTCTTTAGCCTGAATTTTAGACGAGAGCCAAACTGCCGCCAATGCCATCCGGTGACGTCACCACCCGAAAACTGAGTAGTGATTTTGATTGGTTGATTAAAAAAAATTCGCATGATAATTGAACTGAAATCAGACGACTAATTTAAAAATTGAACGAGCGCGCGCCTCGAGTTCGATTTGAAATCACAAGTATGATTTCAGACCAAAATTGCACGACACAAAGTTCAATTACCACTTTATTACATCCATTTCGAAATCGCACGATTTCATTGCCCAAATAGAGGATTTTAGTCAGTACCAATATTTTATTGATCCAGACAATATAAAAAGGATGCGATCACATTTAGAGCAAAAAATAGTGCGATTTGTGAATAAATCGCACTGAATTTTCCTGCAATTCGATTGGTTACTTTAAACGAGGCTTGAAATCTGATTGGTTGTCTTGATATAGTGTTCCTTTCTCGTTGGCTGGGAAAAAGATGCGATTTAGAGCAGAAAATAGTGCGACTCGTAAAAAAGTCGTACTGCTGAGATCAAAATAGATTGAAAGGATCACCAGAAATTTCAAAATGGGTGTCAATAAAACGTGGAATGTAATATGAAAACTACAGCAAATAATTCTCATTCCGAAAAGTTGTATCATTATAAACAGGAAAATGAATTTAACCAGTTCAGTTACCAGTTTTCAATTTACAGAATCAAAGTGCAGAATCAATTTGCAGAATCAAAGTGGAAAGCCGGTAGATTTTAAGTTTGTCGCTTCTAATGTGCTGATTTTTGTTTTGTTTTGTTTTGTCATCATGCTCGACGCTTATGTCCAACCAAGATATATGATATTTTTGTCGTGTATGTGTGCCCAACCAGGATGGCGCCAAAAGCGGTGAAAGAGTCTATTACATGAGCACATTAAAGCAAAGTAAAAAGAAGCCCGACCTGCTGCTTTAAATGGCACAGTAAACAATAGTGGTTTTAAAACGTTTCATATCCTGTTATAAAGAAACTGAATTTGTATAACGAAGTGTTATTTTCAGGATCTGTAACAATATGCTTTCTATCAAGCACTGAACTAAGTGTTGTAAAACAAAAATCTAAATATTAATTCCAAGGCAGCTGGCTAAAATTGTCTTAACAGTTGGAACTGATTCTTTCTATCAATATGCCAGACGTAGCCTATTATACAATAATAATGTACACAACATTTATGTCGTGGACGCTTACCGCGTAAAAGCTCTTTGAAGGTCGCAGGTGATTATTTCTTTTCTAGTTTTTGAGAGGAGTGAGGGAGAGGGCTTTAATAACAGTGCACAAAAAATCGCTAGTGCATACAAATATAGATACAATATTTCATCTTCATGAAAACGTAACAACTGACAAAAAGATCACGTGATAGACGGATAGCTGTTGTTAAAAGACGTATAGTAACCTCACAATGATTGTTTTCTTGTTCAAAACATTGTCTTGGTTCAGCCTCTTCGTAAAGGCGGCACGAGGAGGTTCTAGAAGGGGGCTTTTTGCTAAAATAGTGTCTCTCCATGAACGTTTTCTAAAAACTAACAATGTTTCAGTCCCTAGAGTTTATTTAACTTTCCTCTCGGCTGGTGTTTATCTTATGTTATTAAATGAAGGGTGACAGAAGGAAAGTACTAGAATTAAAACTAAAGAAACTGTGACTGAATGGAATATGTACTTCAAAATTACAATATTACTTGGCGTCCCACCGCCTAAAACATTTCGTCGAGCCTTGTTAGCAAAAGTTTCTTTTGCTCTGTCAAATATTCCGAAATTATTTAAAACCATTTTAAATTATTACCTTTGTCAAGGAGGTTTCTTTTTCTATATCAAAATCAAACTGATAATGGGTGCAAGCGATGAGCGAGAAAAGAGGCGATTTCAGTCTTTGATTTTAAGAGCTTCTGCGGGCGGCCTTTTTCACGTTAATAGAAAAAAAAAAAGAAAACAGGAAAACCTCTGCGACCAGGGTATTAAATGACAAAAAGATAGAAAGGCGAAAGTGCAATTTGAAATTCCCAACAATCCTCAACAATAAACGTGCCACTCAGTCACTAGCTGACAAATTTTTCGAAATAGTAGACCATTTCAAATGACTGTGAAAAAAAAGCTTTAATACGATCTTTTGCAAGAACCGCTTTACGTAGTATATGAATGCTAGTGATCTCGAAGTCGAAGTGATTTCCCTCGAGCGGGAATTGAGGCCCGTTTACACAGGCGATTTTAGATGCGATTATTATTGCGTTGTGCAAGGCAACTGCATGTTTGCCGCTCATGAGCTCACAATGAAAATCGCACGAAATTCGCGTGTATAAGCTGGCAGCGATTTTGTCCCAGATGATTCGAACCTGCTCGAAACCCCTGGGATATCGCGGCGTATAAAATCGCCGTTAGTTAGTTACTCAGGCTCATTTTAAAATGAGCTTTGAGGAGGGCCAAAAACATATTTACGCCCAAGAACATCATCTCTATTACTATTACAGTCAACTCTCTCTTAACCAACACCTTTATAAGACGGACACCTCTTTAAAACGGACACCTAGTGCTGGTCCAGTTCCTGCGGTTTTTCAGCCATTTTACTGTAACTAAACTTCCTATAAGACGGACATCTCTCTAAGACGGACAGTTGGATCCGGTCCCGACGGTGTCCGTCTTAGAGAGAGTTGACTGTATAACAATTTCAGAGGGCATTTAGAAAAGGAATCAAAACAGTAGGCGATATCTTGAACACTGCCGGCGTCGAGTCGGCGTTTATGCACCTGTCAATGTTAAGCCCCAGGGAGGGGGGTGGGGGGGGGGGAGGGGCTACCCACGGGAAATTGACTCAGCCAGCTTTCCCCTGGGAAGGGATTTTGATACTTGGGCGCTGCCTCTGGTTTGGACATTTGACATAGCTGCCATCTTGTAAGGTCGAGGAACCTGGAAATGAGTCTGCTGTTTTGCGCTGTTTTGGAGTTTTTCGCCATGAGCAAACGGAAGGTACGTTTGTGAAAAATGTTTCCCAAGGAGTGAGAATTTGACATTCACTAGGTGCCCAGGGGTGGGGAATTTGACTCTGGCTTCCACGAAAATGTCAAATTCCCTTGGGTCTGAGCGCCCCCCCCCCCCCCCCCCCCCCCCCCTCCAACCTGGGGCTTAACATTGACAGGTGCATTATTTCTGATTCAAAGCAAGGCTTTAAAGTTTACAAAACTCGCCGAAAACAGCAAAATTACTCATGAAACAATCTTTCTTGTAAAGTTCTCTTGAAAAGGAAATAACAGAATTCTATAGACAGCAAAGAA
Organism: Meandrina meandrites; assembly: GCA_963693305.1. Taxonomy (NCBI): domain Eukaryota; kingdom Metazoa; phylum Cnidaria; class Anthozoa; order Scleractinia; family Meandrinidae; genus Meandrina; species Meandrina meandrites. The sequence continues at coordinate 11,807,046 of OY855913.1, forward strand.
TAGTCGTCATTGAAAAGTGTTAAAAATAATATCTGTGTGTCTGAACTGGGCGAGTTTCGTTCGTTCGCTCGACGAAGACAAACTTACATTCAAATTGCAGCCTGGATTCTTCTTCGAGTTTCTGTAATTCTTCTTCATCTAGTTGAGAAGATCAGAATTTGCTTCCCCGTTAGGTTTTCCAGTCATTTTGTCGTTATAAAGTTCAAAACGAACAGTTTGCAGATGCCAGAAAGTTGATTGAATGAAGATTCAGTCTGTATTGTATTCCAATCGTATAAAACGTTTTGCTGAAAGCAACAGCATTCATTTTACTTACTTGGCCTTTACCAGTTACATGGGGAAGAACAGCTCTCTCGATCTCAAACTGTCTAGAAGTTTGTGAACTGCCCCATCAGCTAGTTAAAAATCCTCACTCTGTAGGACACGAACGATCTTCACATTCTATGATCCCATATGCGGTTGAATGATTTATTATTCAGTTGAACTTAGGCGTAATTTGAATCCGAGAAGAGAAATAGCTTCTTGGGGTCAGTGGAAACAAATGGCGTCAAATTACTTTTGTTATTCAAATTTGCTCACTGTTAAACAAAAGATATCTTGTTCAACAACCAAACTAAACATTTGAATATGCAATCAGCTGCTTGCAGACAAAAACACCTATACACTTTCCTTTAATTTGCTTTTACAGTTACCTTTATATTCTCTTGTTACTCGGAATACCAAAAACATTCTGGGACTTCCGGTCTTCATGCAGTCGTGATGTTTCTATAAACTGTTTGGGAGAGTCATTGTGTTTTCTACTTCCGTGCAAGATTTCTTTGTTTCAAACAGCCACCAAACAAAATTAGAATAGGCCATTTCCGAGTTGCCCTTTTCCTCAGTTTCAAAACGAGTTCTCGTGCGAACCTATTCAAATGAAAATGACTTCGATTTGCATGAAAATGGGCGTGAAGGTGGAACGCATTTTCATACGAATGATTTCGCACGTAGACTCGTTTTGAAACAGAGGCAAAGGGTAACTCGGAAATGGCCTATTAATTCAAAAGTCCTATGTCCCCAGAGCCCTTCGTTCATATCGTGCCAAGGCGGGCCCGGCCGGCTAAGAGAAGCGAAAAGCGCTCTAGAGACGAGGAATATTGTTTGCGATCAATGTAAGTAGACTAAGTAGGTGTGCAATGCGTATGTATGTCTACTGAGGATTGTTTTCCAATACACACGAACCTGTTTCGTGCCCAGTCGCTATTTACTTCGTTGGAATAACATAAGCGATCTCGGCAAGGAGGTCTAGAGCGAGAAAAAGTGCGCGGCGCGCCCTTAACTTGATCGTCTAGTAGCATCAGAAATCCATAACCATAGTTATGGACTTCTGGTAGCATGCAGTATTTTTCCAACCAGATAAATAGGGACTGAGTTCGACAGACTAGCCATTCATGTTTGGGCCAGTCACGATCTCAACAGTCATCAACTGCTGAAATATTGCAGGCTCCCAGCTGCTTTCAAAGAGACGAGATTATTCTGTTTGAACGGTTTATCTTTGTTTTTAATGCAATACTCACATTTGAAACTGACAAATAACTACTTCAAACTGCTACAACTACATTGCAGCTATAACAATTAACTTTAAACGATAAATATAATTCTTTTAATTATTATACTGAATTAATTCCTTGCATTAGGCTTTTTAAGAAAGTTATCCTGGAAATGCATTTACTATTTTAACAAAAGAAATTAAGGAAAAATCCTTCGAATGGCTCCAATCGACAAACAATGTCACTGCAATGATCATTCTGCACAGTATTACAATGTAGACCCATTGAAAACAAAACTTACTTTTGAGAGAAATTGCCGACCACTGATTACGAATCACGACATTAGGAAATATTTTTTAAAGCAAAAATAATTAATTTGAGTGAAGAAAATTAAATACATAAAATAATTACATAAATAGCTCCACATTTTTACTTCACGAACATAAAACTTTGTACACGAACTTGAGTTATACATTACTACAGTCGTCAGTCGTAGCTGAGATGTAAAACTGTAAAGCTGAATTATTTTGCAGCTCGACAAGAAATTATTCTGATAAAAGCTTTGCGATAAAACTTACTCATCATTCCATAAAACACAGGATGGAGAGCGCTTGGCAAACACGTTAGAATAAAAACAAGTCTGGAAAAAGTATAATAATGAGGCCAGTTCAAAAACACTTCCACTTTAAATTCATGCAAAAGAAACTGAACTTGATAAGGAATATAGCAAACAACAAAAACTAACACAATCGCAAAAATCATTCTGAGCAAATCGTTTTCTAGTTCAAAACTGTTATTGTTATTTCGCGTCGACTCATTTTGTTTGCGTGATTGATTCTTCCTTGATTCTCTATAATCCCGTTGCTTATTTACACACAAAGAGTATACCTTTTTGCGCTGATTCCTCTCTACCATTTCTGTCTTGTTATCGATTGCAATGTTGACAAGCTCTATTTCTTCCTTGTTTCCGTCACACATTTCATTCATGTCTTCCACACATGTGGAGGGCTGTACAGCGGTAAGTGCCTTGCTTTGTGCGTCTCGAAGCCTTTCGATGACAAAAATATGTTCCCTGATTTTCTTACTGACCAAAGCATAAGATATCGCCATTATTACAAGTGGCAGGGCAAAGTTGATTACAAAAAGGACGACTGAATATGCATCCTGGTAATGCACATAGCCTTCTGGAAACACTTCTTCGCATGCGTGAATGTCGCAATTGTCACCGTACGAATTCACAACACGGAAAACTGATGCAGGAACCGAAAGCCCAACGGACCCCACCCATGTAAAAATTATAACACAACGCTTTTGTCTACGAGTTGGTTTGGCGACCAGTGGCTTGACGAGTAGAAGACAACGATAAACGGCAAGGATGGCCAATGTTGTTGTGATAACCAGCGCGCTTGCTATTTGTAAAGGATCCAGAATCTTGCACATGGCATATCCCAGCTTCCAAGACCATGGCGGCTCGTGGGCGTGGATTGTAAACACCAAAGAAACTGTGCTGAGAATTTCAGCGAAAGCCAAGTTACTGACTAAGTGAAAAGCAAATGGTTTGGTTCCGGGATGTCTGCACACTGCTCGACATACCACATAGTTTCCAAGCAGGGAAAGCACTGCTATTAGGCTGAACAAGACAGTACGAATAATTCGTAATGTTTCGGGTTCGGGAGCGAACGTAAATATAGTTTTGTTGGCGGCATCTGCAGCTGTTTGGTTCACGGTATAGCACGACATCTTGTAAATATAACTGCTTCCTTTCAGTTGAAAACCTTCTCAGTGGGTTGAAGGTCTGAAAGGTAAAAAAGTATATCAGATGTTACTTGTGTTGAGTGGACGCCTGTTTTCCGTCGTTCTAGATATCATACGATCTGAGTGTGAATAATACCTGTTCGAGATACATTAGCCTTTTACAATCGTCACTCTCTCACTCCCGCCCACTTTGCGGTCATTTATTTTCTATTTGGATATCAATTCCGCAGTACAAATTGCCGTAATATCTATGGAAAAAGGCGAAAAACCAAAAAAAATCAATTAAGGGAAAATGTCGTTATAATCATTATAAAAGCAATTATCTACAACCGCAATTTTGCCGATATGGATTTGCCACTCGTGATGTCAGGAAAAAGAGCTTTAGCTTACCTTTTTGAACTAGTACTCGACCATTTCAGTTCTTAAGCCCTCCTGCAGGCCACTAGAATACGTTTAATTTCACAGGGAAACCCTTTCAAAGAAATCCGCACTTAACAAAATATTGTACCCTCATGGAGGGATAAATACCGCGTGATACGAAGAATTATTAAGCATTAATACTATGCTTTCTTGTCGATATCAGGTCTACTACTGATCTGAGATAGCTCTTTTTGTGCGAATGTGCAAGCTTTTTTTATCAACAACAGAAATCTGAAGTTCAAATAAGCCGATTAGCGGCTGGAGCAGCTGAATATGCCTGGCTGTTTCTCATTGTGCAAAACTAAATTTAATGAAATGGCGCATTGTAAAAATATGAACCATCTTAACGATACATGAAACTTACGTTTTAAGTGAAGTAGCGGTTTCAGTCGGGTTTGCGTTAACAAATACTGAGAAGACAGACAAAATGCTTCAACGAAAGCGGCGGACGAAGAAGAGGAGAATTAATTCAAACTTCCTACCGTGCTTTGTTTTCCGACATTGTCTTTTTCATAGAAACGAGAAAATTATCTCATTTATAGCATACTGACCTCCTGGCAACATCGTTAAGACGAAAAAAACTCATTTTCTCGCCATAATTGTTTTCTGTTTTGTTTTCGAACTCTTTTGATGTGTCCGATATTCAGACCGTTGACGATGACATTTTTGCCGCTTTTTGCCGTAATTATTTTGTACTCTTCTGTCCTTTTTATTTGGTTTTGTTATAAACAATGTTTTGCTGTGTACATGTAATTATGCACTTTCAAATCCTTTTAGTAAAATAACTAATGGCAGGTTAGTTAAGGCTGTTTAAGATGCTTTTACGATCGAATAGGTAATGAATACGATGACCTGAGTACCAATATTTTCTGACCACCACTGCATTATTGGGTAAGGAAAAATTACCAGATTAAATGTTGGTCAGATATGCCCACGAAAAAGAAAAATAACCGGTAACAATTTTTTATTTACCTTGAAGTTTTATTTGGACGTGAATAGATCCGGCATTAGCATCGAATTTTGTATTTTACGTCCCTTTTCACAACCCCTGTTTATTAATTAAAGCGAAAAGCATGTCCTATTACTTACCAACCTTAAATGAAAATGACTGGTTTATTGAATAACATCCAGAAAAAAATCAGCCAAAAACCAAGGAATATGTTATTGGCGGTTAAGAGTAAAGGTGCATATTATATTCAAACCAAACGGAACTCTAAGTCAAGGCAACCATTATGAAAACATTACCTTCGAAAGGATATTATTGTGTTCCTTATAAAGGAGCAGGCATACAAATACTAATACTTATATATTAAAAGGTCTTGTACGTTGACTCGCTTAAATAAGCGTTAGTCAAATCAATATACGTGTTGTTAATGAAAATCTACATAAACAGTTTTGATCAGTGCATTTGTAATCTCTCCACTGAGCGTCATGAAAGCTCAGTATTCATTTGAGTTCTAGATCTGCCACAAGTTGACCTTCGCAAGAAACGATCTCCTAATAAAATATTTTTAAGAATTCCTAAAGAGCAACCTCACAGGCCAGTGCCCTGTCTATCAGTCGACATCAACGCGAGATCACCACAATAAATAATCAAAGATCTCTTCGAGATTCGACTATTTTGCATGAAGTAGTGCATGGCGTAGGGGAAATGATAATATTGAAAGCGATTTGCGATGTATTAGCCCATTCACGCCAGTCCCGAAGGCTTTTGTTAGCGCGCACCTCACCCCCCAAAATTCCCGGCTCTTTTACGGCATTTAACACAAACGTGCGAGTGGAAAAAAATAAACCATATGCGTACTAAATTCAGACAAATAATTCGTTTCTAGACACGCTGAAAGACCAATTTATTACTTAAAATGCTTATCAACTTTGATAAATTGATCCCAAACCAAACTTGAAGACGTTGTAAAAAAATTCTTCACCTCCGTGCGTCATTTTAACAACTCGTTAAAAAAAATAACACTACTTCAAAACGCTCTTGTGAAAGGTAGGTTTTTATTCTGTACAACTGTCACTGACATTTTAACAACTAGTGGTATTATCTTGCAGAAAAGCTATAATTGGGGATAAAAAAATTATTGCGAATCATGAACATGGTGCCGTGAGATAGCGCAAAACCGCTTGCAAAACTACTGAATTCCTTCCACAAAATTAACACTCATATTGCTTTTTATGCTTTCCATCACCATAACTAATAATAAAAATACTTGTTTGTATTTTCTGAAGTGCTGCCGGTAATAAATCTTTACATATAAACAAAACGACGGTAACTCGTCCGCAAGAAATGCGTATCAGATGTCACCACGTGCTTTTCAAATCAATTCGCTTCAAAAGCCTAAAATTCCAAACGTAAACTGGACAAATGAAAGTTGAAAGAAGTTTTGTTTAAGATTAATTCTCATTTCAAGACGTAGCTACTAATGTATTCAAAAGCTTCAAAATTCTGCACATTTTTGAAGCTGTGAAATCCTGCATTATTCACGCTAAAGCGTAAGTTTGATTTTAGCCTGACGGCTTTTTGCAGTCAATTTTTCACTCAGTGGCTTTATCGATCCATATAAAAATTCCATTCAAGTTCGAAGCAATATTATACATCAGTACCATTTTCCTTTTCTGAAGTCTCGAGAAGCTGCATTAAGTCGTGATCAAGTCCGTGAATTGTAGTCAAAAACATGCATGTCACAAGGTCTTCTTTTCCGCGTAATGAAAGATACATTTCTCACCGGAACGGTTCCAGCACATTGTACTCCATGATTTTCCATTTTAAATCCACTTAAAAATTGATCTGTGTTTCTTCATTTCATTTTAAACTTTGAAAAGGAATTCTCCGTGCCCAGAATACAAGAAAGAAAGATCCTGGCAGTTTGTAAATAGGTGCCGCGACGCGCCAATCATCTTGTACATTTGGTTACCGAGAAAGATTGCGTGACGAGCTAAAAATACTTCTTTCAACGAAGACGACAAACAATAGACTTGTAACAATAGAAAATAGCATTGGCCAATATCCTCTAGTCTCCTTCGCAGCCCGTTTTTAGTGTCGTCACGCAACGCTCCTCCCCACAAACGGCTGCCCACGTTCGAAAAACATTCCTTTCCTCCGTTTCAACCAATCACCATTCGCAGCCGGGTTACATATTTCGAGCCCGTGTGCGCCAAAGAAATCTAACCAATCATTTTGCTTGTTTCATCTTGGAGTTCACAGCTTTCAAAATAGCGACCCTTGAAGAAGTCTTTGATGTTGTCAGAAAGACATTTCAAATTTCTAGCTTGGTTTTCAATAACATACGAACTCTGAAATTCAACCTCAACCAACATTTTTATATTGGTTTAGGGTTTTCGCAACCGTCAACCTTCTAGGCAGACCTCTCAGGAAACAAAAGTTGACTTCAGCCGGGTCAAAAGGTCACGTCTGTCAGCTGTGATTGGTAGAATTCGATCCATTTTGTTTGTTTCCGTTTTTCAAGGTTCGTTGCCTGACGACGGCTGCGAAAAACGCAGTCGTTTAGATTTCGCATATTATTAAAAGGCCAATAAAGCCACAGCAAAAAATCTGGAATTGGGAAAATCGTTGGGACATCCCCTTTTTTTTCTCTGCTTAGCGTCGCCCGACCGACCCAGATTTTCGCGTTTTCAAAAAAAAAAAAGTTATGCAGAAGGCAATGACACATTATTTCAAACAAATGTCACTTTAATCCGAAACATAGGCAATTTTTTGCCATACAGTTTTGGTGGTTCATCCTTTTTTCGCTGTTCTCGCTTGAGTTTAACCACGACGTCGATTTTTCCTTCCTCTATTGCCGCCATGTTGGTTTTTTAACCACGTCTTGTTGTTTCCAGGCTCCACGGATATTACGCTGAGATACCGGGCCTCCTAGTTCTGGACTCCTTTTCCAATTTTTTTTTCTTTCTTTTTTTTTCTTTTCCGACCGACCGACCCAAAATCAGAAAACGCATCCGACAATAAACGAAAAAAAAAAAAAGGGGGATGGCCTTGAACAAAGAAGGGATGTTTTTGTCAACCTAAAGACGGGTTTCGGAAAATCTCGGGCTGCAGCATCAGAAGAAGCATACGTGATATGATATCGATCGAGAATTGTAAAAACATTTCGAGGCTTTCTCACAGCATGCATCTGCAGCGGTTTCTCCACTGTCATGGTCGTTCTCAATCTTAACTAAGCGTTTTGTTCTCGTAAGTCCACGATCCTTCTAGATCCCTTCAATTCATGTGTGAGCCCTCCAAGATGAATGCCTTTTTGAACATGACGAGTCGTCTTTTTAGCAAAGCTTTGCAAACTGAACTCGCTGGTCGCTGAATAGTATACTATTCTGCACTGCAACTATCATCGCATCGCATTAAGTGTGGATTAGATTGGGAATAAAATTCGGCCCTCACCTAGAATCATCTATGCTGCACTGGTCAAGGAACCATCAATGGGCTCTTAATCCCCCAATACTCAAATCCACACAAACAGACCATTGATGGTCTCCTTTGGAGGGCAAGTCACACAACACACAACAAAGTGCCTACACTGCCTCAAACGTCTTCATCGTTATACTTCATCAATCCCAAACGTCAATGGGCTCTTTTACCCCCAAAACTCATGTCCAAACAAAGAGACCATTGATGGACACCTATGGAGACCAATTAATCCTTTCACATTACGCCCAAACCTTACTCCCAAACCTCAAACCTCAAACCCAGGCCTCACTTTAGGTGTCTAGTTTTACAACATCCTGACGTTATCAAGCCTTGCGAACAGCTGTTAGTGGACATCCAACCCTCTCCCGGTTTTGTCACAACACACAATGATAGACTTACAACCATTTATTCATTGGCAAACCGCTTTCAGAGTAGTTAAAAATTACGCCACAAATTGGTTGTTAGAAGTCTTATGCCAAAAGACTCAAAAGTCTATTAACTATATCCAATACTAATAAAAACGATGCCACCAATGAGCATCTTCCTAGCTGGTCAGCCAAGTTTCATCACTCTATGCTCCTTGTTAAAACGTTGAAGGCCTCTTCGCTCGAAAGATCGTATGAATCTGTTCCCATCGCTCCGCGTAGTTGTCTAGTTCCTCAACAAAGTGATCTGACTCTATACTTCGACATCATTGGCACCCCCATACTGGCCTTAGAAGGGTTTCCCCTCCAGTGAACCCCAACGGACACAATGAGGTGGAAATGGAGGAGGTCTCGCATGGGTGAAGCTTTGAATAAAAACAATAGCAACAGTTATGTATCACGTGGGGAAAAACCCAAAGGCCAGCAGGAGGTGACAATTGTGACCCAGAATGACTAGGAGGGTTGGAATAAGATACCCCGTTTTCACAATTGTCACTTACTGCAGTCCCAAGGGTGGAGAAAAAGGGGTTGTAGAAAAACAGCAGTCAAGAATAAACCATCAGTATGGTAAAAGCATCTATTCTTCAACTAACACCACTGAAAGAATATTTCAAACATTCGGCCAGTTCCTCGAATGTTTTCTTGCCTTACTAGTTCGAGGGAGTCACACCCAGAGGTCATCCTTATTGACCTTTGCCACAATGCAATATAAAAGTTATTCTTTTGATCTTTGTCTCTTAACAGAGGCAAAAGGTACTCGCGTAACTGTGCAAAGAACAACCATGAAACGTCATTTTTTTCCTATCGTGGGCAGTTCATCAATTTAAGGTAATTCCATGGCCGCGAAGCCAAAAATAATTGTGAACATTCAACAATCAATCTTAATTCTGAGCTCCAAACAATCATAACAATGAACACTCATTAGTGATCATCTTACAGTCCCTTGCCGAAAGAATCATTTCACCAAGAGAACTGGCAATCATAAATCCTGAGCTCCAAACAATCATAACAATGAACCCTCAATTTAGTGATCATCTTACGATCCCTTACCGAAAGAATCATTTCACCAAGAGAACAATCATAAATCCTGAGCTCCAAACAATCATAACAATGAACACTCATTAGTGATCATCTTACGGTCCCTTGCCGAAAGAATCATTTCACCAAGAGAACTGGCAATCATAAATCCTGAGCTCCAAACAATCAGAACAATAAACACTCCTTAGTGATCATCTTACGGTCCCTTGCCGAAAGAATCATGTCACCAAGAGAACTGACAATCTTAAATCCTGAGCACTAAACAATCAAAACAACAAATATTCATTAGCGATCATCTTACGGTCCCTTGCCGAAAGAATCCTAGAGCCCGACCACGTGGGTAAATTAAGGTAAAGAAACACCCTCTTTCGGCGAAATACCTACAGGTCAAACACACTAGACGTTTCATAAATTGATAACTTGGGGCAGCTGAACTGCTCCACAAAGGCATTGCTTAAACCAACTTTCCTGGAAGTCCTTGTCCAGAACTATAAAGCGTTCCACCTTTTCCCTTAGAGCCGATGTAGCCCGCATTTGAGGTCTTCGCGTGAACGTTCATGTCGAGCAATTCAATCCATAAAATCCAACACTGTCGGGCGGAAATTCGCACACGTTTACCATTAAGCCAGGAAAAGCAATGAAATACACATTTGTAGTTACAATCAATCTGAAGAGCCCTTGTCTGCAGTCAAGTTTGAAGATAGCGTTGAAGTTTCCGACGAAAAATTCAACGAAAGGCACAGGCATGTTCCGGGAGCCTTTGCACTTGAACAATGTCAATATATTCATAATCTGTGGTACTTATATGCAATGTCGATAATTTATGCAGTGCGAATAGCACAGATCTTTGAAAAATACCTACCTGTAGTTTGCAAAAGACCAAGCAAAATATTCGAAAAAAGTAACCGCGCTCCTCGCACTAGATAAATGCAGAGTCAAAGAGTGGAAGAGTTATTTGATTCTTTTTATTCAATCCAAAAACAGTAACAACACGAAAGCGATAACGGGAATACATCACTGAGGTGACGCCTTCTTCCAGTCTCGAAAGCGACCAGCGCCACCTACAAGCACCTTCATAAAAGGTGCCTACACACGAGGGGACATGCATGTCGCATGCCGAAATCACGTAACAGTGTTCATACTGAGGGACCATGGTGTTCCAGGGACGTAAAGCTGGGACGCGGATATGGACCCCTGGGAGTCCATATTCGCTATCGGATTTGGACCCCCCCTTCGCGAATTTGGATCCCCCAACAAAAGTGATCATACTTTACTTTCGTACTCTCGGAGTCGTAAACAAATAATTGTCAATACGAATATTTCATGGACGTTGAAAAGAGGAAATAGACAAGGTACGCCCCGGTGTTTACCAAACAGAGCATGCATGTCCAATGCAAAATTTGTCTTATTGTCAACATCCCAAAGCAACGTTTTCCAAACAAGAATCAAGTGTCATTTTTGTTGACCCGAGCCTAAAGTGCAGAACCAAATTTACAATTGCGTTTTTTTAGTTTGCTGTATACTTCTGAAATTATTATAAAACAAGTTCGGCTAATTAGTCCCTCGTGGTCAAGTTAGTTTATTTAGAATAAATGTTAGATCGAGGGAATTTACAAAACCTGAAAAGATACAGGACAATAAGATTACTACTGGACTCTAATTACATTGTTTTCATTCTGTTTTTACTCTACACAATAGATTTCCTCTACTAGCTTTCGAACATTCGACTGAACTCGCATTTAATTCAAATCAGCCAATTTTTATTGTTTTAAACGTCGCATTTTACATGCTCTTAATTCGGCATTTTGGTTCGGCGCATGTGAAATGCGACGTTTAAACCAGGCCTTAGTTACAATAAGAACTTTATTTAAGTGTCAGGGTAGGTATTTAGCTTACAGAAGCTAATTGGGGACACTACTACGTTACAATATATTAAGATTTAAAATATACAGTTAAGAATACGAATTAAGAATTAATTGGGTACACTAGGCTACTAGGAGTAAATACGTGTTCAAATAAAGTTGCTAACACCGCGTTTTGTCTAGATAACTCTTCACTTGGAACAAATTATCACTATTGAGTAATCAATAGTTACTGGAAAATAATTCACTCAAAGACTCTTATTACATTGTCTTTTTTTGTTTAAAGAGATTCCGACTTTGTTAAAAAGTTTTCTTTGGAAGAGTGCCGATAGAGCAAAGAGCAAGTTTGTCGGCTATTCAAAGTCAATTTGAATTGGTAATATATGCCCTGGGGATGAATTAATAATATGCAAATAGCTGTATAAAAGAGGAACACGTGCTACCCTTTGTGCACTCTACTCTAGTCCGCGACATCAAGCGGTTGGCTCCCACCCACCCGCCCTGCGAGGAAGCCGGTTTGAAGTCTCCGCCATCTATCTGGCGATCTACTGAGCCTGGTTTGGGCTTGTCCCAGGCCAGAGCGATTCCCCATACCTTATCTACATGTCATCAATAACAATACCCAGGGCAAAATATTATACTATTCTGTAACTGCATGCGCAAGCGTGTAAACAGGGGTTAAAAAAGAGTTTCGCATAGAGCGCAAAAAGGAAGTTAACTGTTACAGTTAAAGGGCAAGTTGAACAAGTAAAATATGTTTACCGCGTACTGTACTGACTTGATAATTCATTTTGTGAACAACTTTATAAAGTCCGTCTTCGGACTTTCTAACAGTTATCCTCGACGACACGAAATTCTGCAAAAATTGATTACAACAAAAAAGAGCACGCAAATGGAAAAATTTACTGAGTGAGGAGGAAACAAAGCTTAAAATAACAATTGTTTAGGGGGGTCAAAATCCGCGAAGGGGGTCCATATCCGCCAGCGGATTTGGTCCGGGGGGTCCAAATCCGCTGTGACACCGGAACGTGCGACGAGCCCAAAGACGTCTTCGCAGGAGACTAGTGGGGAGTCGGCGAGAAAGTGATACCATGTTCATACGGGGCACGTCTCGCTACAATAAGTCCCAGATACTTGCCTGCTACATTTTTCACGTGTGTACATAGTGTGATTTTGTCACTGTTCACGTTCCTGCTACATGTCCTCTTGTGTAAACAGCTAGGCTATGTAAACATTGCGGGCATTCCTTCGTTTATCTTAGTACGTCGAGCGTGAAGCTAAAAGAGAACGCGAGTGAATAAAGAATAGCCGTGTGAAAGCTAGAGGCGACACGCGCACAAAAGAAAGGAACAGAGAAGTCGTCCCTTTTTTTCGCCCGTCTGGCGGCTCCAGATTTTCCACGGCCATTTTAATAATAATAATAATAATAATAATAATAATAATAATAATAATAATAATAATAATAATAATAATAATAATAATAATAATAATAATCGTTTCATTTTTTAGCTTCACACTCGACGGACTAAGAAAGAAAGGACTGCTTGAAGTCTACAACAGCAACAGGAAGTCCATTAAGATAAAAGACAAGACGCCCGTTGGCCGTTTCCGCGGGATGGGAATGACTTTTCACGGTCACATTCTGTTTAAAATGTACAAATAAATGGAAATGAAAGTGCAAGTACGAAATAAAGTTATTTTAATAAAAGACCCCAAAGTCACAACATGAAACGTATGCGCGAACGTGACTCTTGCCTTCCTGAGGGGTGTCGTGTTACAAAGATGCGTTTTACATAAATTCCAGGATAAATTGCCAAGGCTAATCAACAAATATTTACTCAGACCTTTATCGGTTTTTTCAATTATCGACAGGCCGATCGATGAGAACTCGATCTTGTTTGACGCACGCCTTTTAACCTGTCACTGGCGGGATAGTTGAGAATAAAGTTACATCCAAACTGAAAACAATCGACAGTTAATTCTTTTTGTTCTTTTTGCCACGAGCTGTGAAAATCTTGAATGAAATCGGACGTTGCCGACGGGAGCTTTTGAAGTGAATTTATAGTCGCTGTTCATAATACTTTGGACGTGATCACAGTGAACATGCTACCACGGGAAACAAACACATTGCTCGGTGAGAAACCAGTATCTTCTGCAATCAATCAATCAATCAATCAATCAATCAATCAATCAATCAATCAATCGACATGCACGCTTGTGACTACAAACTCGAATGAAACAAATCGATTTGTAGAAAGCGCGATTTCCGCAGTTTCTACAATAACTCCAAACGTACGTGCCCTTACTTACTTTGAGAGAGCATACATTGCTAAATTACCAAGGCTAATCAGCAAAATGGCTCAGTTATCGGTGTTATAATTACCTTTTCTACTTTTCTTGACATGTAAGTAAACGTGTTCGAAGCAGCAAGAGTTTCTTTTACTACATTGAAAATGTATAAAATTGACCGTTTAGTGAACAAAATCGTACGTTGCCAGCGATGGTTAGAAAAATTATCGAGCATACCTTAGGTGAAATCTCAAATCGACGAGAGCTTTCGATAGATTTTACCGCACAACATCGAACTCATCGAACTCATCGAACCCATCGAACCCATCGAACCCATGGAACACATCGAACGCATCAAAACGATCAAGCCGAATTTACTACGCGGTTCATCCGGCGTAAAAAGAAAGGAAAAGAAATAAATGCGCATTTCCAGAGAAAAAGCGACTGAGGTAAAATACTTTTGCGACCTCGTTCCCATGGTCTACATTTCGTTTTACACCGAGCCGAGCTCAGCCGAGCCAGCATACACGAAGGATCTGGTCAGCGTTCTGTTTAAAATCCAACATGGCGGCACTGTCAATGACAAAACGAGCAATCTCGCTATTTCAACGACCTCTTTTACCTGTTCGAGAAAGCTTCATTTCAGCCAGAGCTTTTTCGATTACTAGTTACAAAAGAAGAGAGGAGTCGGAAGGCTTCTTCTCAAAAATTATGCACTCAGTGGAAAAGGCAACAGACGCTCACTCGAAAGTTTTGACAGAAAGGGATACCTTGTATGAGTTTGAATGTAAGTTATATATTGTTGAAAACATTTCGTCACTTATCACCTTGACTTTTAGTTTAGATCCTCTGCTCGAGTTTCATCCCCACTCCCCAGAAAATAATGTAGTTCCACAAAAATAATAAACAAATAGTTGTATGTTGTTACTCGTTTATATTAATAAAATAAGTTTACCAGTAAATTAATAATAATAATGCTAACGGATTTATTTAAAAAGGATCACAAAAGCTACGAAACAAATACTTTGTGCTGGGATCGATGCAAGCATATTATATATATATGTTTTTGTTTATGCTGTGCATATATCATATATGTTGAATTTTGGATCAAATTGATTTCAAATTGGTTTAATTTGTTTTTTTCTTCCTTTATTCCAGTTATATTACCACAATCCGTAAACAAAGAAAATACAAATCAAATCAGTTTGAAATCGTGAAATGAATTTTAAGCTAAAACATAGTATGTTGTAGTTATATATTAAACACAAACATGATGACTTATAATAATTAAATTTAAAGGTTCATTAACAATTCATCAGTTTTAATTGACTGAGGTTGGAAAACGGACAGTGATAGGACCATCAAACCCTTAAGAGGGAAGACTCTTAACTACAGCTGTACAGATCCAAAGCAGTTACTAAGGGATTGCTGAAGACTGTATTTTGTGGCAAGCAAATTTTTGAAGAGTATATCATTGCGTGTGCAAAACTAGTGCCAATCCCAAACTGCACGTTAGAATTTTAAATCCCTAAAACTTGGTGGCAACAAGTTAGAGTGCTGCTTTCTTTTACAAATCAGAGGTAACATAGTTGTCTTTCTAATCTGACATATGCGAGGAAATGCTACTGAAGAAAGTCTGTAAACATGAGTGTTGTGTGGAGTGGGGGGGGGGGGGGGGGCGGGGAGGGGGTAGAATTAAGGAAAGTTTGGGTGGAGTGTGCCACCAAGGCTCTCCAATCTTGACCCTGTTTAGACAAAATCTCTTCATTTTGCTTCCCTGTTTAAGACAAGAAACCTTGTTTGTGGCCCTGATTGTTGTTTTGAATAAGCATGGCTCTCATGGGAATGCATTCTGAGTTTGTTCTGGTTTGTTGTAATATATAGACTCAGATTTAAAGAAATATTTTGTCAGTGCCACATGTGTAGATTGTGCACCACCAGCATTCGATCGATTGATCAATTGGGCTGAACCAGATTGCTTACTCCTCAAAAAGATCCTTGGAGACAAGTATGTCTGGTTTATTACACATAAATTATCTTAAAAAGTTGTTTTTGATTTCTTCTTTCTAGTCAATGATGTCAAGCCAGAGTGCATTGAAGATTATGTTGCTCTTGTGTAAGTGTCTCAACTAGTGGCTGTGTATTTTAATGTAATGTAAATATGTGCTAGTTTGCTAGCCCATAAATTTTATAAATCACTTTATTTTCTCATTTCCTGCCATTAAAATTCTCTCGTCATTATTTATTTTGTTATCCATAAATAATACATACCTAATGGTTTACAAATATTATTAACTTTTTTCAGATCAGAGACCTTACCCAAACTCAGTGCAGATGAACAATTTCCTGGGGAGTTGGTTGGGTCCTGGACAACTATGTTTGGAAGACTTGATCAAGCCAGTAAGAGAAATCATTTGGTACATTGAAACATGCCATCGCATGTTACATTGTGCCTAAAAGTTGTGTGATTAAATTGTACATGTACACATTTTCTTGAAATTATGTTTTTATCATTTTTCTAATCTTCTTGGCTATAAAGGAAAACAGGTATGATTGAACAGTATGATGCAGTTTTCCTGTATCAGGCTCTTCTCTCTAATCATCACCATATCTGTGTACAAGGTTACTTTTGCCTTGAGTCTGGACACATCTTTCCACTGTCTTTCCATGTGATGAAATGATTGTCTGAAGCAGAACAAGTCATCTTAGATAAGTTTCTGCAATCAAAACATTATAGCTGCAATACTGATAGTACAGTGAAAACTTTCCTCATGGCCACCTTCATATCAACATAAGCTACCAGCTCTAGTTATGACAATGTAACATCCTGGCCAACTGTCACTCAAACTTTGTAATTAACAGCTCTTTGTGACCACTCCAGTAAGTGACCATGACCATCTTTAGGAATTACATTGGAAATGGCCACTTCCTTTCCTTTAGTGGCCCATCAGACTGAAGCTTATCCTGGTTTCAGTAGCTTGAAGCAACTAGGAGTATTTTCCCTGGATGGGATGCTAGTCCATTGCAGGGTTACCCCCAGCATTAAATTCGCTGGTACCCATTTATACATCTTGGTGGAGAAAGACACTGTCAGAGTAAAGTGTCTTGCCCAAGAACAAATTTATGCAGTGACCCTGGCCAGGGCTTGAACCCAAACCGCTCATTCTGGTGTCCAGGACACTATCCATTAGGCCACCACACCTCACCAATTAATCTCTTGTATATGACCATTCGCATTTACTACAGGCACTACTTTAATAAAAGTAAACTACCTGTTCACATTTACCATTTTTAACATGATTGACGATTTGTTAATAATGTTCATTATTGATAAATAACTCAATTCAAAAGTTCAAAATGATTGATTTATTACTGAAGAAAGATCATCCTCACCAGACCAAGGGGTAGAAAACCTCTGTTGTTTCAGTGCGTGACTGCTTGTGAAAGCTCATTTTTGTAAATGACCAGCCAAAACTATATCGACCATTTTTTCAAATTCTCGAGCTCTTCAATAGTATTACTGCATGGTATATTTCAGTTGTGGACCTGGGCAACTGACTGCTGAATAGTAAGTGACCAGATTTAAACACAGGATTGATTGTAGTTTCTTTCAATAAATTCATTTTATAGTTCACTTTTGGAAGTACAGAGGTGGATATACGTCAGTTATGAAAGCCAAGCAGTACATCAGAGAAAACAAGGTTTGTTATCAATATGAAAAAAAAGTCAATTTAATTTATAGTGTTTTGTCATTTTTTTAGTGGCATGATCTAGTTATTTATTAAATACTATTGTGGTTCTATTTTGCTGTTAATCTAAGCTTGAGGTTTCTAGATTTTTAGCACATAGCTAGTATATTTGTCAGTTTCTTCCTGAAGAGGCCAATCTAACTCAGAGCAATAGGTTATGCCAATAGCTGTCTTTTCTGGTTACTTAAACTACCAAGGTCTAAATTTCCTCATCTTGAAGAAACATTGCCTCTTATTCAATTCGCCACAGGTTTGCTCCTTGTGGAAGTGTTTTGCTCCTTGTGAAAGAAATACTGAATGCACAAGAATTGATGGATTTCCTAAGATTTACCTTTTACTGGAAAATTTATTTAGTACATAACATACAATGCACCCTCAATTCTGTACACTACAAAGAGGAAAATGATCAACAATTTCCTCTTGTTTCTTGGGCTTTCCCAGCTGTTTAAAGGGGCACTGTCACAGAGATTTTTCGGCTTTTTCAGTAAAACGGCACCAACATTACGACTAAGTACTTTCAACCATGCAGGAAATGCTCCTTGAACATAAAGGGAATGATATCTAGTAAATTGTTTTAAAATGAAGGTGACCGTAAATAGTTTTCATCAATTTTTCCAAACCACAAGGACAGATTTTGAAAAAGTCAGGCTGACTTTTTCAAGTTGAGATCTAAAGCTCCCGATGGTATCACAGTGATATCACTCTATATTTAGCTTCAGTACACTGGTATAGTAATTTTAAGAAAAGTTGACCACTGTTAATAGGTTTCCAATGGTGTAAACATGTTTTGGGGCTGTTGGATTTTTGAAGGTATGCTCGTGATAGTGCCCCTTTAAGTAAGAGCAAATAATTTAAAGTAAGATTTTCCTTCTCCAGGAGTTCCTTGAGTTTGCAAGAAAGAGGCGTACCATGTTAAACAACAGGGAAAATCAGCTTCTTCATGAGTTTAGTTTCTTTGGTGAACCAACGCCGCGACAACCAAGTCATATTTATGAGCTGAGGACATATCATTTAAAGGTAACAGACTAAATGCTAACTCTATTCTTACCATGCTGGTGCAATTATACGTCACCATTTCTATTGAATAAACGGCAGTTCTAACTCTTAACTCTTCCAGTTTTAAGTAGTTATATAGTTAACAACATGTCTTTCATACATTATCCAAATTTGAAAATATTAGCCAATCAGAACCATACTGTCCTGATTTTCTGTGAAATACTGTTATATGTATTTTTATTTCAAACACAGAGATCATTTACAAAAAAGATACTTACAATACAACAATAATTTTATACTGCTTGCTGTGATATCAAGTCACTGACCTGATATAATTTATCAATTCCCTCTATGAGAAGCGCCTGCAGGGAATCGTGGAAGTTGTATTCAATGAAACATATCAAAGACTTGGCAACACTGAATTTATTTATTTATTAAGGTTTCCCAAAACAACAAACATTTACAACTAAAAAGATAAGATATATAAGAAAAATAAAGAAATAATAAAATAATAATAATAATAATAATAATAATAATAATAATAATAATAATAATAATAATAATAATAAACCATACTGTCTAAATAATAATAAACCATAATAAACCATACTGAATACAACTACTTTGATTGCCTGCGGGCACGTCTCATAGAATCAGGCATTTGGACACAGTAAATATCTTATCATACATCATGTATTTGTACCTTTTTGGTATTCTTCAGTAGATCATATCAGGTTTAATTTGTTTGGTTTCCTCATTTTGGCTCAATTGCGTCTCGCCAAAATGCAAACCATGGCCATTGGATTATGTGACTTATCATGACCTGATCATGATATGCCACCAAAGCATACCAGTCATAAAACATGTACGCTGTAGCTGGAGTTATTTGATTTTCAAAAACGGAAAAAAAAGTTTAAAATTTAGCTCGTATACCAATTTTCAGGCCATTAATTCTTATAACAATGGCGAGATTTTACGATGGTCTGAACATATTCTTTAATTCAATTTATATTCCCTTCAAAAAGACTCTGGTGCTAGTAAGGAGAAAGAGTAAGAAAACTTGCCATTATAGCAGATTTCAGGCCAGTAAACCACAAAGGAGCAATTTTATTGCAATTTGAAAATAAACAAGGGCTTGTAAGAAAAGCACTAGAGCATGACTGGATTGCAAGGTTTGTTCAACCCATACAAATATAATCCTCCTTATTTCAAATGATCATTACAAATTATATCCCCTTTTGAGATATAATCCGTTTCTTATTATATTTACTGCAACACAGTTACTAAAACTACAAAATAAATTAATATACAATACTTGAAAACATTACTGTATTCTACCTGTTGACAAGAAATTACAAAAAGAGGTGGTAGCTTATTTCAATATTTTCAAGACTCGATTCTTCCAAAATCAGTTGTTTTTATGTTTTTGGAAAGGAGGTCACTAACCAATTGCTGTAAGAGGCCTGGTTTACCAGCTACTGGATTATGTGATACCCTCATTAAATAAAGTTCAGTTTTAATTTGGCCAGTTGAGGATTTAATAATTCTGGCTCGATCTTCAGTTCTACTTTGGGTTTTTGTAATGTTGCTAGTATTTAAAGACTTTTATGATGTGAGTTACCCATTAATTTTTTACCATTTACATGTAAATATTCTTTTTACAATTTTATTTTCAGCCTGGTACCCTGATTGAGTGGGGAAACAATTGGTAAGAGACAGTTCAACCTATTTTTATAGTGTTCCAATGCTGGCCTGCGTTTCATCTTATTAGTGATGATGCATAAAATAATGCAATATCTTTATTTCCATTCACAACAGACCAAACATTTCCTCTCCTGAGACAACTCTTATCTGATTCGTTTTTAATCTGACCTACCAAAATTTGTGTCCGATTCCAGTGCAGGGTAGTGCTGGAGATAAGTGAGACTTTAAAAGGTTGTCGTATTCCATGTTGACCTGCCGATATCCTTATCCAATCCAGCATGTGGTGCTGGGGATAAGTGAGGCCGTTAAAAGGTCACACAACTCAAAGTCGCTTCTCGTGGCAAGTGCAGGGATGTGACCCCCCACATTATGTCAACCATGTGTATTTTTCTCTTTGTTCAGTTATATGGGCTATAATAATAGTTGGTCTTAAGGTTACCGTATACCTTCAGATGGACAATTTTTCACGAAATCGGATTTTTACATCCAAGTAATAGTCCAAGTGTGATCTTTCATTTAAAAAAAAGTTTTGAAAAAGAGTGAATATCGGCGGAGAAATGAGCATATTTCGTTTTTGACCGGAAGTAAAAATTATTCTTTAGAGTGACACTCATATGACGTGTATGCACTCAACCAAGACGGTTTTCGCGGGAAGTACCACGAGAGCCACCATTCTCGTGCACTGATTGGCCTTGTTATTCGAGAAGGTGTTGCAAGCTTCATGTGGGCGGCGTTTGTTTACATTGCAAGATATTTTTTTAAGCGCTGTTTTCTGAAATCAATTTTTCGCTTTGAACGTCACACTTTAAAGAGCTACAACTCCCAAGGAATTTGCCCCTTCTACATCAAATTTGGTGAGCAGCTAGTTTAACATGTTAATAACAAAAACGTGTCGGCGATTTTTTTATTTTTGTATACTTTTTCTACTGGAGCGATTTTTGTATGATCACTCCCGTTTGTTTTAGCCCTATTTGCGAAATGTCTTGTATCTTTTTATTGCAATTGAATATGACAAAACGCTGACACATTTTCTTAGCGCTTGGGGTCCGGAAATCAAAGAACAAATCAAATTAGCGAAATACAAAACTCGCTTTGACTTGTAGCCTTCAAAAGGCGACTCAAGCGCTCGTGTTTCGAGGTTCCTAAAAGATTGACATTTCATTCTACTACAAAATGGTTTTTATAGATTGAAAGCCAGTTCAATAAGCTTTAATTTGATATAGGGTTTTAGCTGTCTACAATTTATTCCGACCGCGCTATATCGTTTAGACGCGAGACACCCCCAAAGGTATACGGTAACCTTAATGACACATCAAAATGAGCTGTCGTGGAACATAATACCGGTAATCACGGAACAGGGACATTAACCATTTGTTAGCCTGGGTCGCAGACAAACTAAAATAGTCCAGGCTGCCATTAGTATTACTCATGTGACTCTTTGCAATTCAGCTTTTAAAATTTCAGTTGAATGTATGGTTGACGAACAGATGTATCTGCTTTTAATTTTTTGTAGTATTTCACCCCAGGGGTTCTCCAGATTTATGGTAACTGGGAGGTGCAAATGGGGTCACAAATTAAATTAAATCCCAAAAGATCTGTCATGAAGTGACACCCCAAAAAATCCCCTCAACCAAAATTAAACCCCAGAAATCCCGTGCTGGGCCCAGTTGTTCAAAGGGTGGTTAACGCTATCCACCGGATAAATCACTATCCAGTGTATAGCGTAGTTTGTTTTGCCAACACTTATCCACTGGATAGTGATTTATCTGGTGGATAGCGCTATCCACCCTTTGAACAACAGGGCCCAGAATTTTTAAATTGCAAAACTGCTGCAAAAGGGAATTCAAGCAGTGGTTGAGAACCTGGTTGATGACACACAGGAATAGAGAATGTATTTTATAATATTATTATAAATAGATATCTTGGAAGCAGGGATGTTTGGGACTTTAATTTGTCCTGGACTATTGTGTATCTGGTTAAGGTTTATGTTGTGATCATGTCAGCGGAAGCAAGAGCGGAAGCAAAGTAATGTGAGGCAGTCTGTGGAGTGTGCATACTACGATATCCATGACTGTTCTATATCAATTTTTATTGTGAATCTGCCCAGTTTATTTGGATACCATATTTTCTAGATTAGACGCCCCCGGCGTTTATTTCAAACTTGGCCTGGTGGACCCGACGTTTATTTGACTCCTGCAGTTTATTCAAGCTCGTTTTTCATAAAGAAACGTTTTTTATTTTTGACAAAAATGCATTTTGCTAATATACCTGCAGCTTATTATACCTTAAATAAATACCTGAGGGGCCTCTTTTCAACTCCATCTTGGAGACTTGGCGTTCATTCGATACCCAGCGTTTAATCGAGAAAATCCCTGTTAAAATCAATCTATCCAAAACCGCAAAACACCCCCCCTCCCCCCAACCTGGTTGTGCCACTGGAAGCAAATTAAAAATCCACAAAAGGAATGTGCAGACTCGTGTTGTTCAGCCTGCCACTTCTGGCTGTAAATCACACAACTGTTTGTATGACTGCCGTGACTGTTGACGTGATTTACATATCCAGTGCTTCTGGCTATAAATCACACAACTGTTTTTGTGATTGCCGTGACTGTTGACGTGATTCCCAGTGTGTGCATCTTGCTGTAAATCACACAACTGTTTGTATGACTGCCGGGACTGTTGACGTGATTCCCAGTGTGTGCTTCTGGCTGTAAATTACACAACTGTTTGTGTGACTGCTGTGACTGCTGTGACTGCTGACGTGTGGTGGTAGTCATTATAGTGATGAAAAAATAATAATTTTTCAAGTATACTTTGTTCTTTTCAGTGCAAAATTGATTTCTTTTACTCCCATTCAAGTGTTTAAATTTTTATCGCAGATTATGTCTACAGTGTGTAGACAGAATCTGTTTGGCCACCTTAAATTATCGAAAATTTAAGGTGGCTCTGAAACTGCTGCGGGGAAATTTTTTTAACTTTGCAAAAAAATGCATCTTAACATGCCAATTATTATTCAATAATAAAAAATAGGAGTCACCGGACTCGTTTTGGAGTTATAAGCAATTAAAGGGAAAATTAAGGGTGTTTTTAACAGGTAAAACTGTTGCTATAGTAACCAGTGACGTCATGAAAATGACCACAACTTATTTAGCAATGATTGTACATTTGTTTGATATCATTATTGTTACAGCAACTGATAAAGATTTATAGTACTGGCCCATCAAAGTTTAAGAGCTTACTAATTTTCATCTGTGTTTGATTTACCAGGGGCCAGGCAATTCAAATCCGTCAAGAAGAGGATGATGCTGTCGCAGGACTGTTTTCTCAAATTGGTGAACTGTACGTTGTTCATCACATATGGGGTAAGCACCGACATTTGTTTTTTATTTGTCTTTTTTTATTAGTAAAGTAGCTTAAAGTGGTGCTCATAGGCACAGTATATGTGTGAGGGTATACCCTTTACACACAATACATGCTTATTCTTACTTTGATTCTGTATATATATATTACTATGAGGCATTCCTCAGGGGTGTGTGGAGATGGGTGTGGATGGCCCCACCTCAATATCTATCCCCTCCTCTTGTCATGCACTTGTCTCCATTTCCAAGGTGTGCATTTTAGGACAAGTCAGTAACTTATGATGTTTCTCCACAGCCTATGATGATCTCACAACACGGCAAGAGATCAGACAGAATCTGTGGAACAGGCCTGGTTGGGACACGTGTGTTGCTAACACTGGTATGTTAAGACTGAGTGTACATTTTTCATGCAGTTTGTATACTACATGGTGTAACTAGTGCAATAAATGCCTGCAGATAATTTGTAATGTTCACCGCCTGCCAGCAGTCAGTGATTTACACCAACTGCTAACACCTCCATCATCAGCAGTCAGTTAAAGTATTAATTCCACATTCAAGAACAATGAACCGTGTTTGAAATTTCTCATGCAAAATGATGATATTGCTCATTTTTATTTCTTTCTATCCATTTAGTTCCACTCATTCGTCGAATGGAATCAAGAGTGATGATGCCATTACCATTTGGCCCTCTACAGTAAACAAACTACGCACAAAGGAAAAGTCAAATTGTAGTTGTAGATGTTTCTTGCCGTCAACTCTGTCCGCTGCTCCAACTCATAAAACAGAACAACCTGACAATATTTGAATTCGCCTTAAGTACAGGCTGCCTTCCTTATTTTCCTTTGAGTTCTGAGTCAATCTTGTGGTGCATCAAGGCAGCAATACCTCACAGCTTGTAATCCGCATCACCTGTCTCATTGACAATGCAGTGATATGGTAAAGAGAAGAAAAGCCTGTGTGGTTATCAATCTCTTTTGGGAATTTAAGGGTCATTAGGTTGGTAGTGTATAGTATAGACTGATGATTATTTTAGCAGGAGTTCGACTGACTGACTATGACTGACTGGTAGCCAAGTTTCCTTCTTTCAACGGTTTCAACGGTTTGTGGGACTCAAATTGGTTGATTTATGTGAAACATGCTTGTCTACACAAATATCCCACAAGCCTCCGACTCGACAGCTTTGAAATGGGCTTGGATTACTCAGTTCATTGGCAATTTAGTCATCAGATAAGGAATATCGTATTAAGATACAGTACAATAGTTTATGAGGTTCACGTAGAACCAAGAATCAAAATGAGTTTCAACGAATAACATAAAATGTCTCATTTTTTTTATCTTTGGTCTGTGATGTCTTAATAATAATTGTTATTGTTGGAATTTAGCAAGCAATGTTCGAGATTACTACAAATTCATCTTAACTTTCGAACATTTTCAGCATATGGTTGCTTGATTAATGGATGTTTCCCTTGCGAGTCCCAGTTTTGAAACTGCTGTAAAATCATGTTATATCACTGTGCAATAAAATGTATTAAGCATTGTGAGTTGTTTTGAGAATTTTTAAATCAGGGCTGACATTCACGAAAGGTCTTGTTTGTGTTTTGTAATTAAACTGTGTCACAGGGCAGTACTATGTGATGAAACTCTGTCACAGGGTAGCAGTATTTTACCGAAAGGTGACCTTGACAGCTGTGTGTCTTGTTCTTAGCCAATGGTACAGTCAACTAGTGCGTGTGCAATTTCGCAATGAGTGCTTCAGTTAACTTTTCCTTATTTGGTTTATAACAATGGGAATATACTGAAATGACGACAACAACAAAAACAGGACGCAAACATTTTCGCGCCTATATTAGCTGTATAGATATGTGCCACCCCAAAGGGTATGGTTATAAGGCCGTGTAGTCTACTGATATTGTACGGATTTTGGCCTGGAGATACAGTAGAGACACTATAGCTTTGGATCTTTCCTTTTTGGTCTGAAACAGGCTATGTTTTGCCAACTAACCTGAAATTAAATATATACAAAGATTCGTATATTTTGTTTAAAACTACGCTAGCGCCCTGTGGAGTACGCAAGATTTCTTTAATGTGGCGCAAGAAAAACCGGTTTCGCTAGAACTTATAGAATGGCCATAAATCGGCTCAAGGACCACACAGGAGAGAAAAAAAAAACACTCAACTAAAGTAAAGTAAACCGGTTTTACCCAAACCGCTCCATTTTCACAGGTTACGGAAACGATCGGGTTTTCACCCATACAAATCCTTGTATTTGGAAGGTTACGCAACGGTGCTGACGCTCACATTTCGAGCTTGGGTCACCTGTGGCGAAACCAGCTCAGTCAAGCCCACAGGCCTCTCAGCGACCGTTTTCCCAATTCAGCGCTTGGTGCGACAATCTTTTCTCTCAGTAATAAGCGTATTATTTATTTAATGATCGCGAAACTTCAGACTTTCGGTGCTCTCAAAATGTTCTTGACCAATGTTTTGAATGACATGTGTAACAGAAGCTTTCTCAATGGCTCAGTGATGGCTTGGCGGGAGGTACCTCGCTACTTTCCGGAATGATCAAGTTCGCCAAAACACTGTCAGGGTAACATACATAGCAAGCGCACAACGCGTTGATAAATAGCTCTTGGATTGGGTAGGGATTTTCGGTGCTTAGCCTATAAAAACAGGGTTGAAAACTGCAGCTGAACCTTGTCTAGTTGAGGATCTCATAGTCCCCCAGGGTAAAAATTTGAAGAGTACCAAATTGTCGTGAAGCCCTGGGCCCGGTTGTTCGAAAGAGGGTTAACTCCTAACCTCGGGTTAAATCGACTTAACCTCCGGTTAAATTTTATCCGCAGGTTAGTTCTGTTGTTCGAAGGTAAGTTAACACTAACCTCGGGGTAAACAGCGGGTTAAATTTAACCCACCTAGCTACAATCCTCGACAAAAGAGCTTGGGACATCTAATCAGATTACATTGAAATGTGTTGACGACATATTTCTCCCTCAATAGTTCGTGAATTGAAAGACTCTAAGGACCCCCCTTCCCCCCAGTCAATGTTGCAACTTGGGATAATAGCATTTGAACGATCAGCAACATTGAGAGAGGGGGGAGGGGATGAACTTATAAATTTTCGTGGGACTGATGGCAAAAGTGCCTAAGCGTCCCAAGACTTCTGTCGAGGATTGTAGGTGGGTTAACTCACTATCCTCGGGTTAAATAAAGGAAAATTGAAACAATATGGCGAACTTGTTGTTTTTTAATGTCGAGCGAGGACACAGGAGGCCACGAAAATTTCGTCTCTCAAATAATTCTTTAATCGATGACTACACTGACGAAGAGTTGCGAGCTCGATACAGATTTGGTAGACAGTCGATTTTGTACATAACAAACCTTCTAGCTCGAGATCTTCGTAGAAGAACAGCACGAAACCACGTTCTCACACCACTTCACCAAATACTTATCGCACTGAGATTTTTCGCCAGTGGAAGTTTTCTGCAAGTAATTGGGGACACTGTCGGCGTAGATAAGTCAACCGTGTCACGGGCTGTTTATTTTTCTGCAAATTCTTTCTTCGCGGAAGAGTGGAGGTTTTTCCACTTCTCTTTGACTTCGTTCAAAGTACGTTTCTCGGTGCCAACAGCATTCACCGCCGCAGCAATTTTACTCCAGAGTTCATTTTTGAGTTATTTTTTTTCAAAAAAAATAACTTTTAGTCGGCGTGAAGACGTATTTGGCTATTAAGTGGGTGGATGGTGGATTGTTGGGTGGATCATTCATGTATGTATTTCACACCAATCAGATTTGGGATTCTATCAAGGACTAATCAAATTGCGGCTTGTATATATGGATCGTTTTTAAGAATAATTTGTTTTGGGTTCAAGGTACGGCCATTTTTGTTTTGCTATAGATTCAACCTTATTGGGCCGTGTTGGTCTGAAGTCTCTATTCCAGGTCTTGATTTTTATGTAGCTTTGGGTGAGAACATTGTGTGTGGGTTCTGAAACCGAAAAGTGTTTGGAAATTTGATGGTGGTGAAGGTAATTCTCTCGGTTTACCGAATCAACTAGTTCAGTTGACGACAGAAATACATGGGTATAGTATTTGTTGACCACTTTATTTTAAATTTTATGATGTTTTTGAGTAGAATAAATATGTGTATTGAGAATAAATGTTGTGACTTCCAGTTTTAATGTCAGTGTTGCGGGTTTGCGCAACGTTTCAGTTTTGTTTTGGTCCCCAAATGGAACAAATGCACTGTGGGTTGTTTGTAAGGGCGAGTGTTAAAGAAATTAAACGAGAAATGTTTGAGATTCTGACCGCGCGGTGTTTAAACTTTTTTCTCTCGGTTAAAAGTATAGCATTAGTAGGTTTCCTATTAGCAGGTGTATTAGTAGGAGCTTTGGCTAAGTAATAACACGAGCGACCACAAATCTCTCAAAAATTTTCCCCCCAAATTAAGAATAACGTAATTGTAATAGGTCGAGACATGTGCGTTTATTTTGGTTTGAGAGTTGCCAAATAATTGGTATTTTCGTGAGGTTGGAATGTGGCCGGAGACGGTTCGACGTTTCCTGCTTAGGAATAGTAGGACTTCACATGGGCGGTCATGAGTTATTTACTGTACGATCGTTTGAAAAGCTCATGACGTGATGATGTTACAAGGGCACGTTTTGTCTGCTCGGCAAATATGAAATTAGGTGTTTCGACAACGTGGTTGGATGGCACAGCAAGAGAAAATCATTATTTGTGCCGCGAGTGAGGGCCGTAGCAAGGTATAGTAGTCGTTGTGCGAGTCTCGCGTTTCAAGCTTCGCATTGTTGATGGCTATCTTTTGTAGTGTGGCGGTGCAATGCGGTTATTTCCGTACCAATGACGTAATGCTTGCAAGTGTTTACGTCGGCCAAATTTATTTTCTTCAGATCTCTGAACTCGCCTCGATGAAACAGCCAAAAGATTCACTTCAACTGGCTAAACCGACAAGAAATAGTCGCAAAATTGCAAACAAATTAGCGACCGTCGCTTCTGGCGAAATAAACATGCAAAGTAAACATAATCTTGTTTGTCATTTGTTTGTCACGTACCGAAAGTGAAAGCTGCAACGTCAGCGCATTCCATGGCTGACGCAATACCTTTTTAGTGTATTTAATATTCCCAACGCAAAGCGGTTTGCGGTTACGTTTCCTCATAGGCAAAAGAAAAAAAGACAGACAGCTTTTTGGTAGTCTCCTTTGAAGCCGTTGTTTGGGCTCGTCACGCAAAAAACAACGGCTGAAAAGAAGACTAGCTTTTTGGGTGTGCAGTCAAGCGTGTCATACAACTTCATCGAAAGCTATTTTTAGCACGACCGTGGGAATATCGGTACTGATTATGTTATGCTTACAAGTTAGACGTAAGTTAGGGCACGTTTCTGCTTCTGGTTGCGAAATTAATATTGTACCAGTCCAAGTAAAATCGTCACGTCAGTGGTTTGGCCGAAATGCACTGGTGACTAGAGTTGTTTGTTTCTCGCGCTCGTCGAAAGAAACTCGTACTTGCTTGCAGAAAGGTTTCTGTTTTATATTGATGATGAAAATAATGGAGCCATTTCAGAAACCCGAGAATACTTTGTTTTCAACAGTTTTCAATCCATGTTTTGATGTACTTAGCGGTTTTCTTTCGGCTTGGAATGAAAGGGGATGGATAGTTTAACGTCAAGGTAACCTTAAAAGTGACTACCAGATATTTTTTCTGTTTACTTTTGAAGAAATTACTGACGTATTTATTGTCTTCAACAGTATGGTTCAATCGATCGGTTGCACACCATAGTCATATTTACAAGGGAAAGCAGCCTAATTTTAGAACATTTGCACAGTAAATTGTTTTTGAGTTATTTTTCCAAAAGTAGCTCTTAGTCGGCACGATAGACCGTGCACATGAACCATGCACAAATAGCTCAACCCATGAAATAAACCATCCCAACAGGACTAACACCCAGTTCTACCTTAAGCCACCCAATCAATTGAAAAAATAACTCCTGCACGCTTAGCGTGCCTATGTTTTTTCTGGTTAGTTATACTGTTTGTCAGCTTGCTTTCTAAAATTGCTAAATTTTCCTCTACTTTCTCTGTAAGTGTAGCAATCTCGGTTGGACTGAAATTTTGTTTTCTTGCCTTTTTGCGTGACGCTTCTGCCAAAACGACAATTTCGGGGGAAGCCATTTCGTTGTCAAAACAAACGAAGAGTATTATGGGATGCTATCCGCGGGTTAGCGAGGTTAACTAACCTGACCACTAACCGCGCTTTGAACAACGCTCTTTTAACTCCGGGTTAACAAACCTACGGTTAAGAAATTTAACCTCGGGTTAAGGTCTAACCCAAGGTTAATTTAACCATCTTTCGAACAACCGGGTCCTGGTTTTAATTTAAAGTCTAAGGTTATTCAGAGTTTAGCTCACACAAGGACTTTCCAAATTTAAATTGTGTTGGTTATTTGCACAAGTTGCTTGTATTTGAAGGTTAACTTCCACGATAGATAAGACTGGGTTTGTGTACTGACCTTGGCTTGGACCTCCCTGAGAGTTCCAATTATAGTGTTGTGTTGTATTAGTTTCAGTTCTGCTAAGTTTGTCATTGGCCATTTGCTCATTGTGTTGGTTATTCCTGTAGGTCTGTTTGTTTCGCTTTTTCAAATAAGTCTCAGAAGTGTCTCGAGTCTATCAAGGTCAAGCGAGATTCGTAGCCCAAACATGTCTACCAACTGAGCTCTTTGCCGGTATGTACACTAGTGGCCCTTGAATTTGTTTTAGCATGAGCAGTGAGATTAGCGACCATTAGCAGTAGAAGCAGTGAAGTCCAACAATAAAGTCTTTCAGTGTAAACTGAGCTGAGTTATTTCCTTAACGCCCTAACACAATTTTGATGGTATTACTTTTCACGCTGTTAAACCAAGAGCTCATTTCTTATTAGCCTGTGTACAGCCGCCCCCTTCCCCGATTTTTTTAGGGGAGCGAGACGGCTGTACACAGGCTAATTTCTTATTCAAAGGCTTTGTTATCAGTAAATAAAGATGCAGAACACCCATATGCTCAAATATTACAAAAGATTGTGCTGTTTCTCAGTAACCTAAATTTTAACTTTTTACCGTGAAAAAAGTTCACGGTAAGAGCGGATTTCCAACGGTTCGAAACGAATTACTGGCACTGGGACGGGGTCCTGGAGTGCGGGGTGCCGGGGTCTAGGGTAAAAACGGGGTGCCATTATAACTACCTTGAGGCAGAGATTCCCTTCTCTTTGCATTCTACGCGTGCTGATGACAAGAAAGAAACCTTTTGTTCCTTTTGTCAACTGAACTAGCTCATTACGTCTGGGCTGCCTGTGTAAATACTAGTCAGTTTCAAACCCGTCTGATCTTTGTCTCACTTACACTGCCAACTGCGATGCCCCTTTCAGTCGCCTTTCTATATTTGTACACTGAGCCCCAGACTTCCCTCGTTTTGCCCGCGCCATTTTGTTTTGAGCTCGCACGAATCGCTTGTACGCTCAAAATGGAACAAGACAGTGAACAACAGGACTCAATGGATGCCCCTGAAGTTATTGACAGGTTGGAGGATCTCGCCCTGTCTGGAAGAGAAGGATATGTATGCATTTTTTTCAATAATGAGTCAAACGAAAGCACTCCAAACTATACAAGATCGTTCTGTGCGCACATGAAGGTTGCGCACGTGTGTTTTGACAACAATTTTTTGTCTGTTGTGTGCTTGCAGGTTCCGAATCGGTACACGGTACCTTTACGACAGGGTATTGACATCAATGACTTGATCCAAGGTGACGGTACCATGTTTGAGACTGATCTTGACAACATGGGTAAGCTCGTCGATCAGTAAGCTTTGCTTATGATGCCTTCCAAACCAAACGCGGCAACTAGCTGTCGTTTTTCGTAGTGTAGGTGATGCCGCCGAACTTGCAAGTTTTCTCTGTATTCTTCTATATCCTCTGAAATAACGGAACGATGGTTATGAATTGTTTTCCTCCCGTTTTACTTTTATTGGGAGCTAACCGTAAACAGGCTAACCTGGGCATTTTTTAGGCTAACCTGAGCGATATTCAGGCTAACCGGAGTGCTATTTAGGCTAACCTACTGCAAGGTTGAATAACACTCCGGGGGGGGGGGGGGGGGGGGGGGTACTTACCATTTAGCCAAAAAATCCGGAAATTTCGGTTGAAAGTCAAATGGAACAATAATTTTCCAGAAAATCCGTTCGAAAATTGTGGACTACCTCCAGTAGTCCTCTTTTTCCGTTCAGAACGGAAAGTCGGAAATTTCCTTACCATTTGCACAATTTCCCAGTTCCAGTCTCTCATCAACGGAAAACAATAACAGGAAACCAAACTTCAAATGGTAAGCGCCATCTTGTTCGGTTGGTTTGCTGATTTTGGAAAATCCCTTACCATTACTCAGTATTCACTCCAACTGGTTCCTTCTGTCAAATGGTAAGCACCCCAGAGGTAGTCCTCTTTTTCCGTTCGGAACGGAACGTCAGAAATTTCCTTACCATTTGCACGATTTCCCAGTTCCAGTCTCTCATCAATGGAAAACAATAACAGGAAACTGAACTTGAAATAGTAAGCGCCATCTTGTTCGGTTGGTTTGCTGATTTTGGAAAATCCCTTACCATTAATCAATATTCATTCCAACCGGTTCCTTCCGACAAATGGTAAGCACCCCGGTTAGCCTGAATATCACTCAGGTTAGCCTGTTTATGGTTACACTGTAGCTCTCAATAATGGTAATAGGTTTTGCTTGTTTCCGTGATTTTGTTTCGTTTCGGCCGTTTCGGTTGTTTCAGCGGTTTCGTTTTGGTCGTTTCGGCGGTTTCGCTCATTTCGTTTCGGTGGTTTCGTTTCGTTGTTTCGGGTTTTAGTGCATGCCTTTTTTTTGTTTCTTTTTTTTACCGCATTCAGCTTACAGTGTCATGGTTTAGTCATCGAGAATGTAAACATCATTGACGTTTTTTTTTACGATGAACTGTTTTGTCAGAGTCCAATTTTTAGTGTTAATTGGTGAATGCACAACTTTCATCAACTTTCCAGCTTGTATTATTATATTATTAATATAATATTATATTAATATAATAATAATTTTTTTATTATTATTATTATATTATTATTGTAGCTGATAAACGTTTAATGTTTATCAGCTACAATAATAATATCAAACAAATACCAAATCACTGTAGCCTCCTAGCTATGCAGGCATTCTTTTGGCTCGTCATGCAATCTTTCCTCCCCAATGAACGTCTGCTGAAACGAGCAGCACATTCCTTTTTGTTCCTAAAGATCAGCTGGGGATCGTGTGGGGGTGACTAAAGAGCCAATCATGCTATATAACTCATAAGCTCCCTTGGGGCGATTACTTACCCAGTGTTTACTCATGCATGAAAAGTGCTTCTAAGTCCTTGCTTCGTGAGTAGATGAAACTCGCCAAAAGATTGATGGAAACGACTGTTTTCTCAGCTTTGTAATGTAGTTTTGCTGTGATTCTTACTGCGACTGAGTGTTTGGCAAGAGTCAGAAGAGTTTGGGCTGGTATCATGCCTGATTGAAAGCGTGTTGAAATAGATGTAACTGCTTTTGTCCAACAAACTGTTTGTCAGCCAACCATCAAGTTTTCATAAAAAGCAGTTACTTGAATTTTAAAAATTGAAACAAATCTTTTAGTTCAAGAGGGGATAAAGGAGAACTACAAGAAAGGAGTAACTGATAAGAATTTAATTGTCACACAGACACACACTCCTTAAAAGTCCCGCTAGTACTTCACGGTTCTCAAGGTCACCTGTCAAGGTCACTTCCAATATTTGGAAGTGCACTGTGATTGGTCTACATAAATAGCCTCTCATTTCAGCAGACGTTCATTGGGGAGAAAAGATTGCGTGATAAGCCAAAAGAACATCTGCATAGAAGGCAATCATTGCTGATCAAGTTGTGGTTATTTTCCTGACATTACTGGTTAACATAGCAACAACATATGCTGTTAAAACACCCTTAATTTTAGCTTTAATTTTAACTCAAAAACGAGCTCGGTGACCCCTATTTTTTGCCTTGTGTCACGTGTGCTACATGTATGGCACGAGGTATATTGGGTGTGGGTTGGCTGCACACTGGTCACATTCCAAACTGAAAGATTACATTAAAATTCCATAATGTAAAATTCCTGACAGTCTTAATGTAAGATTAAATTAAAATTCTCTGTTTTCTGGTGGGTTTATCAAACTACAGTCCAGGTTGGGAGTATTTAAAGGATTTAATTAAAATTCAGGCCTTGCTCTATGGTTCTTATAACCACTTCAGGTGGCTCTGAAACTGCACTTCAGTGTTTTTTTAAACTTTGCAAAATGTTGTATCTTCACATGTTGATCATAATGCAATAATAAAAATTGGGGGTCATTGAGCTCTTTTTTGAGTAATAAGCACTTAGACAGATTGTTTCCCTTTGACACTGAAGTATATATTTCACAACACAAGAGTTGGTGAGCATGGGGTAGGATAGGATAGGGCAGGACATAGAAGGGTGCCCATGTGCGTGAAAAGGTGAGATTAAAGTTTTAGATAGCCATTTATCTTCTGGGTGGTGAGAGGAACTGTGAGAGTGGAAAGGCTTGACCAAGAACACAGCACAGTGACTTCAGCCCAGTACTTGAACCCTGTCAGCTTGATTGGAATAGTGCAACACTGCAGCAAACCTGGTTTGGGTTCTATGCTGTATTCCTGCAAATGACTGTGATAATATCTGTTTTTGTTTTGTTTTGCTTTCAAAGCTGCTTTTGAAGATGAAGAAGAATCACAATATTTTGATGCCGAGGATGTTTTTCAGCAGCTAAACTATGAGTGTAATGACTTTGGAGATGAGTCTGGATCAGATAGAGATGAGGATGTGGTATGATACTTTGATTGCTACACAAGTATTTTTTTTCAATAAGTTCAGATCAGTTTGGTATGACCAACTGTAATGACTTTATCCTTATGTAATGTGACCAGGGCAAGGTACATGATTGTATAACTCTCAGTGAAATGATTACATTAAAAAGGAAAAAATGCTGGCAAAAAGATAAATAAATTTCATTGATGGAAGAAGGCTAGTTTAAGCTGGTGTGAGTATCATGAAGTAGTCACTTGTAATGTAGATTGTGACAGTACTTTTTGTACCAGGTGGTTACAAACTATATACAAATGCACTGTTACTACCTAGGGCATGTTTTGGGAGGTTTACCAGGAATGGTTTATTTTGCAACCTAATCTGAATGAACAGCATTATTTACTTATGCTCCAACAGCAGACTAGACTAAACACAACATACAAAGTAATTCAGAATAGGTCAAATAGTGTGTTGGGAATTAATTCTCCACAAAACATGTTATAATACATGTTTGTATTTTCTGACAAATAAAAAATTATGCAATTTAAGAATAACCCAAAAGGTTTCTCTTAAACTGTCTTAGTGGTTGTTGATGTCTGGTACATGTACAAAGAAACACGTTAAAATGAGTCTGTTGATCAACTGTTGTTGAATGTTTTAGACACCTTTTCAGCGGCTAGCTCGTGGAATGGAGGATCTAACAGGGGATGGAGGAGTTCTCAAGCGAATAGTAAGACAAGGAACAGGACCTGTTGTACCCCAAGGAGCTACTGTTAGATGTATGTACATTACGGGATAAATGTATTATATTACAGATGTTTAACAGAAAAACAAAAGTATCATGTTACATACATGTAGTTATGGCCTTGCTCACCAAGTTCTTGAAGCTCAGTGGATAGAGCACCTGCCCGGTGTTTGGGAGGACATCATCCTCGGAAACCCAGGGCTTCAATGGGGACGGGACAGAAAGGGAAAGACTGGGAGCGGGAAAAGGGTGGGGGAAGGGAGGGGAAGGCAAAGGGGAAAGGGGATCAATCAATTACTTTTCTGAGCCGTTATTGGCCTCATTTTTAATTAAATTTAAAATGAGGCCAATGAGAAGCGACCACATGCTGATTTGGAAGTTGCTACGAACTCTCGAATTACGGCCAAATTAGCATTGTAAACATTAGCGGATGACATGGCCCATGCGTTGCAACACCTTCAAAACAAAAGAATTTGACATCATGCAGACACTGTATTTATTTCTTCACTTTTCGATGTTCACATTTTGGCTACATGGAATTTTTCGAGCAAGGAGTTTGCACTTCATTGGAATCGTTTCCAAGCGTTAGACAAATGAAAGAAGAACAAAGCATGATCGTCCGGAAAGTTGTAGAGGGAAGAGATGTGTATGCAGAATTGCCAACAGGATTCAGACCAAATTTTGCCTGGCATTTGTAAAGCTCTTAGAGAGGCTGGCAAAGATTTGTTCCCAAAATTTCCTTTGATGTTTGCCGCATGTCCGATAAAGTTCAATATGATGGAACAAGTCCAGTATTTGAGAAATAACAAGATCGATTCTTGTCGGAGGCGAAAGGGCCGACATTGGTTGAAAGCTTGCAACAGGAACAACAGAGTTTAGAATATTTTAGCTTGATATTTGGCAAAGATCTTGCGCCGATTTCTTCGGCGTAGTACGTTCTTCCATCATTACTTGAATATTTCAGAATCTAAACTGTATTAAACAAAAAACTTAAACAAAGAAAAGCAGACTGAAAATTTCTAAATGGTCGGAACGCAAGCAAGAAATCAAAGAGCGGCAACAATTTGATCTGTTATGCTCGCGGACAAAAGCCACTGAAAACAATTTACCGGATTGCTGTGCAGTTTTGAAGGTGCTAATTGAACCTCGCCAGTCTCTTTTGTCATACGAGCGCTTCTGTTTCACACCTCGCTAATGGTGTTTGCTCTTCGATCGAGAAATGATCTGTATAGAGAAGCTTCCCAGTTAACAGTTAACAATTTCAGAAAGTTTCAGAAGGTTTTAGGCATGTCATAGGACGAAAACAATACTACAGATAGGTTGATAAACAACCGACAGAGGAGTTCTAATTCGCTTTTTTCATCGTTCATAACGTGTGGCGTCATACGAGGACGTGCTCAAATAATAGGGCATGCACAATTCGATTCTTGTCGGAGGTCGTAAAAACCTGACTTCGGCTCAAAATATCTCAAAAACCTACCGTACGACTCATAATGAAATTTTCACAATTAATTTTTTGGGGTGAATTGCGTTAATTGTCAAAATCTAAAAAAAATCTGTAAGACAGATTTCGAGCTATTTTTAAAATAAGCAAAAAAACACATTTTCGTATTTTGCAAAAAATCTGTCTTACAGATTTTTAATTTATATTTGAAGGGCTCGGTCGAAAAAGGGCCCTACGGTTTTTTGGCAAAAATGAAAATCGTCAAAACAACTCCAAATCTCGCATGCGAGTTTGTTTATGTGTGTTAAACATTGTCCTGCATTTATTTTTGCTGGTGTTCGCTTGTTTTTGGAGAAATAAAGAAGAGAATATACTCTTAGCAAATCATTGTTCCAGAACGAATCTAAATGTTTATGCTGGTTTCATTGTTCGGAATAACAAAAGGTTTTTTAAAAATTTAAAGGCGATCTCTGGCTAAAAATATTTAAAAAGTACGAGCTTTCGACTGTTTGAACTACAGTCTTCAACGGGTAAAAAAGAATGACGAAATATGAATATAAATGTGTAAGAATAAAAAAGAATGGACTATGTAAATTAATTATGAATGTGTGTAAAAAGAATGTTGTATTGCCCAGGGAGTGGGCAGGAATTGTTATCAGCATTTGGAGTGACCATGGAATGCCACGATTCTAGTGTTTTTCTTGTTCGGAAGCTGCCTTTGTCGATTACGGAGGCGTTATTAAAGTCAATGGAATGGTCATGGGACCATGCATGGTTCGCAATTCTGGAGCCTTTAGCCGCTGTTTTTACATTTCTTAAATGTTCTTTTCTTCGCGTGTTAAATGCTCTGCCAGTTTCACCAATGTAACACCACGAACAGTCGGCGCAAGGAATTTTGTAAACAACGTTGGTTTGTAAATCCGGAGCAGGGCGAAACTTCGGGGCCGGGAACTGCTGTTGCGAACATGCGAAGAAAATTGCGAACTTGAAGCCTACGCGTAATCAGTCCATCATCGACAAAAACAACTGGGTAGTGAACCTTTCGAGTAAACCTCTTTCACCAGAAGAACGATCTCTCTTGGAAAAAGGTCCGAAGTTCGCCCCAACTCCAACGACCATTCCACACAAGAACATCGTAGCTGAAATCGAAGCG
Source organism: Meandrina meandrites (assembly GCA_963693305.1). Classification (NCBI taxonomy): domain Eukaryota; kingdom Metazoa; phylum Cnidaria; class Anthozoa; order Scleractinia; family Meandrinidae; genus Meandrina; species Meandrina meandrites. Next base: position 11,844,819 of record OY855913.1, read on the forward strand.
GCTATCTGTCACCTTCCTGATGTTTCAAAAGATGCTGTAAGAACGACATCTGCCGCCATTCTCCACAGGGCACGACTGCCGGTGCACAACAACGTCTCAAAACAAGAAAGAAGAGCTTTAAACGATCTTAAGAAAGATCAGTCCAGAGTCATAATGAAGGCGGATAAAGGAAACTGCTTTGTCGTCATGGACAAATCAGACTACGACAACAAGATGGAAACCCTACTCAATGACAGAAACACCTATGAACTTGTTTCTACAGCTCCCTTCCGACGAATTGAACGTAATCTAAATGCAATGTTACTTTCTTTAAAGAAACAGAAAAAGATAGATGAGCCAACCTATCGAAAGCTCCACTCGACTGATGGCACACCCCCAGCTATTCGAGGTTCTATTAAACACCACAAAGAGGGAAACCCTCTGAGGCCCATCGTCACCTGCATTGGTTCAGCACTTTACAATACATCCAAATTCCTGACAGACATCCTTTCCCCGCTACAAAACCGCAACGGATATTCGGTTTCTAACTCCTTACAGTTTTCCAACGAAGTGTCTGACATCAGGATCAACGACGATGAAGTCTTGGTTTCTTTTGACGTTGTTTCACTATTTACTGCAATCCCTGTAAACAAAGCGTGTGACTACATCAAGAAAAAACTAGAAGATGACACATCTCTCCTCTCCAGGACAAATCTAAACATCAGTGACATTGTTTCTCTGCTTAACTTCACTTTGTCGAACAACTATTTCGTCTTCAACGACAAAATCTACAAACAGATTCACGGATGTGCCATGGGAAGTCCTGTCAGTCCCGTTGTGGCCAATCTCTGCATGGAAGATATCGAGGAATCTGCTATCAATGCGTCACCTGTTGCACCTAAAATTTGGAAACGTTACGTTGATGACAGCTTTTGCATCATTAAAAAGAATGGAGTTACAGCCTTCCATGACACCCTCAATTCAATAGACACTAACATTTCTTTCACCATTGAACAAGAATGCAATGGAAAAATCTCTTTCCTTGACACATTGGTTTCTCGCAGCAATGGAGCAATTTCTGTGGATGTCTATAGAAAACCGACACACACAGACAGATACTTAGATTTTAATTCCCACCATGACAAAAAACACAAAGAGAGCACGGCAGCAACCCTCCTACATAGAGCGTTGAATTTACCTAACACATCTGAAGGGAAAGAACGCGAACTTAATCATGTTTACGCAGCGCTGGAGTCTAATGGCTATCCGTCAAAACTTATCCACGATTTACAGACCAAAAAAACTCGACCACCGCCAAATTTATCCCCTGAGGAACTTGTTGGAATGTTTTTCAATTTAGTCGAATCTACTGAGTCACGCAAGTCTTTCGCGTCCCTTCCATATATCAAAGGTGTAACTGAGCCCTTGACCCGCGTCTTGAAGAAGTATGATATCTCGGTCACAAATAAGCCAATGAACACTCTACAACAGCAGTTCCCGGCCCCGAAGTTTCGCCCTGCTCCGGATTTACAAACCAACGTTGTTTACAAAATTCCTTGCGCCGACTGTTCGTGGTGTTACATTGGTGAAACTGGCAGAGCATTTAACACGCGAAGAAAAGAACATTTAAGAAATGTAAAAACAGCGGCTAAAGGCTCCAGAATTGCGAACCATGCATGGTCCCATGACCATTCCATTGACTTTAATAACGCCTCCGTAATCGACAAAGGCAGCTTCCGAACAAGAAAAACACTAGAATCGTGGCATTCCATGGTCACTCCAAATGCTGATAACAATTCCTGCCCACTCCCTGGGCAATACAACATTCTTTTTACACACATTCATAATTAATTTACATAGTCCATTCTTTTTTATTCTTACACATTTATATTCATATTTCGTCATTCTTTTTTACCCGTTGAAGACTGTAGTTCAAACAGTCGAAAGCTCGTACTTTTTAAATATTTTTAGCCAGAGATCGCCTTTAAATTTTTAATATGTTTAACCCTGGCTACGGTCCTTCAATATTTTTAAAAGGTTTTTTGTTTTCTCTTCCTGTTTTTGTAATTCAATTAGGATTTACTTGCTCGCTCGCTTGCTCAAACGAGATCTGAAAATGGTCGGTACAGCAAACATTGTGACGTAAGCTTTTCGTGCGCAAAGTCCCTTCAGATTTTAATTGGACAAGTTGAATGCTCACCTCCGCCACGCATGAAGTGCACTTCTCTCCACTGAGATTGTTTCATCGCTGTCTGTCGAGAGGAATGAAAGGACAAGGCTGGACCCGGGCTCGCATGTAAGTTTTTTGTTTGTTTAAGCTTACTTGTTCTTTTCCATCGGTTTTCCAGCCGGCTTAAATTCGATTCAGTGTATTCATAACATGCCTGTAGGAGAAACAGCCTATTCAGCTTGTGTTGTCTGAAAAAACCGTTTTATGAAACCAGACTTTTACTGCCATTCGAGCTACCGTGAACGGCTAACTTTTTAACGCGTTTTCTCACGATCGAGCAAAACATTCAAGTTTGTCTAGACAAACTGTCGCGTTTTACAAGTGAGCCAAAGATCAGTCAACGAAGATCGCTGTCTCAGCATTTACCAGAAATATAAAGCCGCCATTTGCTGTCGACATTCATTGAAGAAACATAAAACGTCGACGCAGAAGTTTTCGAAACCTGTGTTTCATGACCAGAAACACGCAGGCTGAGTTGCCAAAACTTGACATGTTTACGCTCCAAACGCGACGGTTTGTCTATGCAAACTTGAATGCTTTACACGTGAAAATTCGTGGAAAAAAGTTCGCCGTTCACGGTAGTTCGAAAATGGAAGTATCTTTTTTAGTGAAACGGACTGAATTTGCTTTGCTTACGGCAGTGTTATTCACAAAAACTAATCATTTCCCTTAGCGAAATTTACCGCTGAGAAATTTCGAATACGTTTTCTTCCGTAATAATTTTGTAATTCGTCGCGCAGACAAAGCATAAATGGCAAGCGCTTTGCTGATAGCATCACTAAATTTCAAAGGCTTTTGCAGCGTCACAGTAGCATCTACGAAATGTCACATCTTGCTCTTTTTCTACTTTTCCATAAAACAGTGCACGAGAAAGTTTCTTTTTATATAATAGTGTTTTCTTTTTTCACAGATTGCAAAACGTTCACTCTCTAGACACTAATCCTTGACTTTATTTAGATACCGACTCACGCCGTGCAATTCAAAAGAAGAGATTTCTTTATTTTTGCTAGGATAACCCTACGCTAACGCTAACCCTAACCTAACCCTAAACCTAATGTTTGTAGAGTTAAAACAGTAATCGGTTCAACTTCGCTGATTTCATTGTTTCGCGGAACAAAAGGTTTCTTTCGTCAAAGTCCAGTTTTTGCATGCGTAATTTGTGGGAAACAAGGCAGACAACAGCGGGAAAAAATACAGGACACTGTTTAATACACTTGAACAAACTCGCATGCGAAATTTGGAGTTGTTTTGACGATTTTCATTTTTGCCAAAAAACCGTAGGGCCCTTTTTCGACCGAGCCCTTCATTTGCATGAATGTTTTATCTGATCCAATTTCTAATTTCTGAATTTTTGAGGTAGGGTCGTACGATCAGATTTTGAGAAAAACGCCATTGAAACTACTAGTCCCCAGTCTCCTCTTAAGTGCTTGAATATTCATTTTGGCTGTTTATTAGCATCTTTATTCCTCAAATGTCGTATAATAAGTGAAAGCTAGAACCCTTCTGGACATTTTATTAAAGAGTTAAAAGCTGGGCTAATTTACCCCCTCAAAACTGTAGTGAGCCACCTTAAGTTATTTATCACCATTCAGGATGCTATCGACACTGCAGATCCTAGCAGTATGCAGGACCTGTTTCACATATAACCTAGTAAATGACCTTGCTCACCATGAGTTCTCGTAGCTCAGTGGATAAAGCGCCTGCCCAGTGTTTGGGAAGTCATGGGTTCAATTGCCATCAGGGATTCAGAGTTTTTCTTGGTCCCTGCATGCTTGCGACTTGTTGAATATTTCATCTTTCACATTTCATTACCAAGCATAAAATTTACCATCTTTCTTTCTTTATCATCAAAAGGACCATGTTACTATGTTAAAGAATCATGTTACAAAGAAACAAATTTTTAAGTTTTGTGTTACGGCTTTAAAGAAAAGCATAAGTACATTAATTTTGACTCCTGATAATTCGAACCTCCTGCTAACTCAACCCTTTTTCAATTCCCCTCCAGGGCATTTTCTTACTAAGTTTACCCTCAATAACACAAACCCCCAACAGATATTGAAAACGGAAGATGGCATTTTAATCGTTCGTTAAGTACTCTTTGAAACGCCTAAAATTGCAAGGGGTGGAAATTTTATCACAGTAGCATTTTAACCAGACTCTCTTTATTTGGTGTCAAAAGTGTTCTTGGACAGTAATGTTTGCTGGGTTTTTGAATTGCCATTGATTTGTTTTGTTTTGATTTGTAGATCATTATAATGGTTATTTTGAGTTTAATGATGAACCCTTTGACTCTTCAAGATTGCGAAACAGGCCAGAGGTTGGAAAGCTTGGTAAGTGTGAGGAAACCCATTGGTATGTATTAATTTTAAAACAAAGAGCAAGAACTGTGTCTGTGCGCCCAGGGCCACACAGGTAGCCTTCAAATTTAGTTTTAACCACGATTTGAACCATGCATATAATGTGAGAATCTGTAGTCAGTTTGTCTAGAAAAGGTTAGTTCCACAAGGTTGGTTTGTTTTGGTATACCGTAAAATTCCGGTTATATGCCCTGGGCTTATACAACTTCGTAAGGGGTTTTGGGTGGGCTTATAAATGGAGGGGCTTATATCCGGGGGGGGGGGGGGGGGGGGCTTATAAGCGGAATAAAAAAAATGTTTGAAACGAGCCACGGTAGTGTTGATCGAAATACGTTTTTAAGTTAAAAAGTCAAAATAAAGCAACATTTAACCCTGTTCAGTACTGTCATCCAGCACAGGGGGGCTTATATCCGGGGGAGCTTATAACCAGATGTATTTTTTTGTTTCCAGTTAGATGGGCCTATAAGCGGGGGGGGGGGGGGGTGGGGGGTGGGGGGGGGCTTATAACCGTAATTTTACGGTATCGCAAGAGATCCGTCAACCAACGATAATCACTACTCTGACATCAGAGATTTAACTTGATCCTTGTTATGATTTCAGATGAGATTCTGCCAGGGTTGTCTCTTGGTCTGAGCACAATGAGAAGAGGTGAAAAGTGCAAGTTACTCGCCTCTCCACAGTATGCTCTATTAGACATAGGTTGTCGTCCACGAATACCTTGTTCAGCTACAGGTTTGTGACAAAGTGATTAAGTGGGATTTCTGCAACAATTCCCTGTGTTCCGAAAGGTCTTCCTACACACAATTCTGGATTAATCAACAAAGGTTGATAAAAGGGTATGTAAAACACAATGTTGGTGCAAAAAAACCTTAGGAACACAGAGAACAGGTGCACAAAATCCCACTTACTTTAAGTTGCTTTATGCAAGCAGGCCCAGAATCTTTGCATAAGACAAACAAAAGGATTTCCAGTGTGTTTTGTACAAACAGAAGAAACATGTTATGGCAAACAACAACAAAGCTGTGAGGAAAGGACATCTCGTGCCAACACTCTCACTCTCAACTCTTTTTTGAAGTGAGCGGTTAATTTTATCCCTTTTTATCCAAACAATGTTGGACTTTCTGTCTTCATGACCGAAAAAACCATATCAGCTGTACAACATTGAACCTGAGGGAGGCCGGGAGGGGGGCAATCATAGAATCACCACTTTAATAAGTGGTTAAATCTAATATTACTACCTACTACCTTTGCTGCTTAATGTAGCTTTAAATGTAAAACATGCCCCAGATACTGCTATAATAGGTTTGTAAATGTTTGCATTGTGTTTATATGGAAAGGGGTGGTTTTGTTAGATTTTGGTAAAGCAGAAAGAAGAATTTTTTCAAGTTGGCTTGAGAAGAATCATTTGCAAGAAATTTCAGTGAACATTTCTCAAAACTTCTTGAACTTTTGTTGACAGTTCTTTATGAAGTGGAGCTACTGAGCTTTATTGATCACAAAGCTGCTGATGACTTTGATGCATTTACAGAGGTAAGATGAATAACAAACCCACAGTCTGTGTCTCATTTCCTTCTCTAATGATGTCTTGTGTCAGGGAAAACTGAATATCAGATGAGACTAAAGCTCTCATCTGATGTTGATAAAAACAAGATTAACCAATCCAGGGTCTTTTTCCTGCCCCGTGTTGGGATCCATCAAGATACCAGTGGGATCCATTGGCTATGTTTCAATACCTGGTTTTATATGATAATTTATTTTGTTCTTTACAATATATGTCTTTCCTAAAAATAACTTAATACTCTGATGTGGTTTAACCTTACATAGAAGTGATACAAGCAAAAAGAAGACATAGCCAGCTTGTATGGCAGTTAAACCAGATTACAAGTAAAACCAATTTCCACTATGAAGTACGTTTTGCCAGTAAATGGGAATTGAATGTGCAAATTTTGGTATTGAAAAGTCATTGCATTACACTTGAAGCTTGTACCAAAAACAAAGGGTGTAATTATTATTTGTAAATGTATGTATTTGCTGTATGTTGACGTATTGTTTAATACAGAAATAATCATTACTTGTAGGAAGAAAGAAAACAGGCATCATTTGAACAGCTTTTAAAAGTGGCCAACTCTGAAAGAGAGGTACAGGAAAAACAGTCTTTCTTGCTGTTGTTACCATCTATGATTTTTTTAGATATAATTATTTCTTACTATTAGTATACCTTACATGTATTTCTTTCCTTTTTAGGCTGGTAATGATTTTTACAAACGAAAGCAGGTCCCTCGTGCAGTAAGCAAATATTTAAAGGTAAAATATCATCTCTGGTCCATGAGTGTGTTACTTTCCAATTTAAGCTGTTCAGGAGTTCGTTTACATGTATGTGATACTATTTATTGTGCTGTGGAAAACGAAAGGGTCAATGTTTCTACAGAAACGTCTGTCATCGTCAGTTACAATATCTATGTTGCAGTTAGTTTTCTTCTTCAGTTAAATTTTATTCTTCCTTTGTTTTAAACTCTTTATCATACATTACCATACCGAAAAACAAAGGAAGAATAAAATTTAACTGAAGGAAAAAAATTACCTGCAACATCTACGTTGAAGTTGAGTATTTTAGCTAATATACATGTTGGTAAATCTATTGAAGTGTAACCATGGCACGTAAGAAAGCTTCACTTAGTGGTTTCATTTCAGTCTACCGATTCTTTGATTATGGATTCACAATGCCGATTTTCTCCATACGTAATAAATTTCAATTCTCTCTATATCTAATTATTCTGTGTGTATGTAGGCAATCAAATTACTGGAAAACTGCAACCTTCAGAATGCTGACCAAGAGAGATGGATGAATGAAGTTTTGCTGAAGCTTTATCTCAATGCCGCTCACTGTTATTTAGAGTTGGTAGAAGTTAGGAAAGTTCTCACATATGCAAGAAAGGTACAAAAATTGTCATGATCCTGTTCATAGCTACTGTGCTGGTACCTTCCTTGTACCACAAAAAAATCTGAATTGAACAATTTTATAAAGTAAATTGTACTGTATGAAGATGGAAGTGGTATGATGATCGAATACTTGGGAAAAGAGAGTTGAAAGAAGATGATAGTTTTAGTACAGCCACTATGTAATGTTGTTCAGTGGCCAGAAGCTTATCCCAAGCAGTTCCAGTCATTCCATCCTCACAAAGATTCTGGATGCTAACCAGCTTTGTACTAGAATAATGGGACTGACAGAAATACATTATACCAGCGTGACTCTCTTTTTGAAGAGACATGATGCAGCTTTGTGGCATTATGGGTATCTGAAAAGCATTTGTTTGTATGTTTGTTTGTTCTTTCAGGCTTTAGGCATTGACCCAAAGAATGTGAAGGCTCTATACAGAATGGGCAAGGTATTTTAACTGCATTCTCAATCCCCCCTCCCCCTCTCTACGTTGATTAGTTGATTAACTAAGGCTGATTGAATTCATCAAGTAATATAGTACATGAGCTAAAATTTAAATATTCTACAAATCCTGTTTTCTATCTAATTACAAGAATGACAGAATTTTGTTCAGAGATTCTGCTTGCCAACCGCTTTCACGGAAAATCGAAAACAACAGATGCCAAAAGTGGATTCATATTGCCCTTGGCGGAGATAGCCTGCGAGCAGGCTCTCCATAGTGCGTGTTATCCTTAGGAACATACACTAGTGTGTCTCATTTGACAAGCTGTCTTTTCTTATGTTTAGAAGTCAGAAAGACGTTACATCCGTGACTGTTTTTTTTTTCAGGCGCTCATGAAGCAGGGTGAATTTGACAGTTCCAGAGACAAATTTAAAAAAGCACAGTACTATGAACCCAACAACAAGGCGATAAAGGATGCACTGATTGAGCTGGACAAGTAATGCCAGTTTATGTGTTTGTTTTCCTTGAACGTTTCTTGAAACATTCTCATTTAGTTAGTGATAGAACATGTTAACAAAGCAGCCTGCTTGGCCTGCCTTTCAACTCGAGAGGTTGTGTTATTAGCCATCACCTCTTGGGATGTTCCCGCTTCTGTTGCTAGATTTTTGTTTTTTCAAACATACCATATCCAGCGCACAAGCGGCCTTTCAAAAAAAAGATGTTAGTGGAGTGGAATTGGGGAGAGTGTATATTACACCACAATACTTTTTGTGAAGAAATGCGAGTTGTCAGTTTCAGTATCAGCCTGGACAACGAATACGACTTTATTTGTATTTTCTTTTATTTTTTGCCGCATCAGGAAAGTGAGTCAGTTTAAAGCACTTGAGAAACAGACATATTCAAGGATGTTTCCTGCCTCCAAGAAAGGTATGATTTGTTGAAAAAGGTAAGTTTCATTGTTCACCCCTGACAGTCCTGTAGTATTATCAATTCTGTATTGCGCTATTTCCTTAGAGGGAGGCAAGGATGAAAAACCCGCACTGACATCTGTGGACCTTGCAGACGAAAAGAAGGAAGTACTAGTCAAGCGACTAAGGTGGGTCAATTTTAATTCTCCCTTCTAGTGTTTAGTGGGAGGCGTGGTGGCCTAATGGTTTGTGCGCTGGACTCCGGATCAGGCGGTCTGGGTTGGAGCCCCTGGCCGGGGCAGTGCGTTGTGTTCTTGGGCAAGATACTTTACTCTCATAGTGCCTCTCTCCACCCAGGTGTATAAATGGGTACCCGCGAACGGACTATCATCCTATCAGGGGGGGGGGGGGGGGGGGGGGGGGGAGTAGCAATACTCCTAGTCGCTTCATGCTACGGAAACTGTGGATAAGCTCCGGCCTGATTGGGCACTAGGCTTGTATACAGACTTAACCCCTTACCTTCTAGTGTTTGATCGCATAACCTGTAAAGAGTATTCACAAAACGGAAATATCTCCCTCTGTCTTGACTGAAGCGTTGGAGGGGGTGTTTCATGTTTATCCCAGCCCACTTTTGTTACTGTCTTACACTTTTGCCATTTTCCAATCCCAGAACGTGACAATTGTTTCTTTGCACTCCAGGGAATTTAAAGAGGACAGTGGCGGTAAAGAAATCTGTTTTCCCGCAACCTTAACCAAGAAAGAAAAAGAATGCATTAAACAAACAGCACAAGAGATGGGACTTAAAGTGGAAGCCAGAGAGGTATGAATGTAGTTCGCCTTTTCTTTTTAATCACACGCAATTTTAGGCGTGTTTAAGTTGCAATTCCAGACTCTGGTCAAATTCGTTTCGATCATGTGATCATGTCACATTAATGAAAGTAGACATGCATGTACAGTGGAAAGTTAAGGATTTTCATGTTGCGGTACGCACTTCATGCCACTGCAATTCACTGCAACGAGGATCATGTCTTTACTTTTTCGCGCCTTGTTGGCCATCTACCATCTCATGGAGCTTTATGCGATTTGCATTTCAAAAGATTCCCCGCATTAGCCTCCATTGCAAGCTAGTTCCAGTCCAATACCGAGAATACGAAAACGGTCTATTAGTGCGTAATAAATTAGTCAATTATAACATAAGAAAACAATAGAATTAGTGTGAAATACTATCTGAAAGTTTAGTTACTATTTCGCGGCTTAGGTAAAACCACTCTAGATACTGGCGACTTAGCATGGCACTGTTTTTCACTTCCCCAGGGAACAAATAAAGAGCTGAAGGTGATTAAGCAGTTCAATGACGTTGACGCTCCATCTCGTTAAGGTTGTTCTTCAGTGAAGAGCCTCGGTTGCATGTTGACGTTGGAGATAAGAGTCTTACAGCTGAGGCACAATCTTTGGTTCTCAATTTTCGCATTCCAAGCCACACAAGAATTCTGCTTTGACACGAGGAAATGGATTGATTGTTTATTGATTTCTTCTTGAGAGAATAATTTTGTTTGATAATAAATGAATTTTGATTTGTGATTAGTTGGCATTTGGTCCAAACGTATTGCCTTGTGCTTCTAATAATATTTTCCTGCTACCAAGGCTTTTTTCCTTTGGCTGACTTCAGCTCAGCGAATACATCAAAGGAAAAGAAGCCTCTGCTAGCAGGGAAATAATGTATGAATACATAAATGAAAACAAAACTGAAAAACAATTTGTTGTTTGTAATACATTTAATAAACATTGTAAAATCTTGAAGAATAAATTAATTGTTACATGTAATATATATATATTACCTGAAGAAAGATTAAAACAATCTGTATTTTGTTGCTTTAGTTGATCTGTACTAATCGTAACGTATAAGGTCTATAATGAACAATACACTCAACCAAAGGGTTTACTATGGGATATGTTGTTAATCGAAAAAAAAAGGTTCTGGAACGAGAACAAAAACTTATATTATAACTCGGTACATAGTGTATGCACCAGATACGGTAACATCACAGATACACATTGTATCATAAATCAGGTTAGACTCGAGGATGAGCAGCAGTAAGGTCGTCGGGTTATTTTGAAATCCAGTATCACTTGTTCGTAGTCTATTTCTTTTTTTAATTCCACTGTTCTAGCTATTACATTTATCTTGAACAGAACTATGACGGATTAAGACGGAATCCACCAGGAAGTCGAGTAATATTTACGTTGGACAAAAATCGAGTACCAGAATAATTTAAATCCTATTGCGTTATTTTCTACCTAAATAAAAGGTAAAGATGTAAATAATTATCATTGATAACACCAACAACAATTTCTTATCAGAGTCTTAGAAAATGAATTTCAAAGTTCACAAGCTATAGGGAAATTCTCACGTGCAGCCATTTTGTAAAATCGTCTTTAAACGATTCATTGGAATTCAGTGAAATTTCAAAATTTGTTTTCGGGGTTTGGTGTTGTTAGAAAAGATTTCTTTTGATAAGATATTTGAAGCAGTAACACAAAAGTTTGCAATAAGGTGTAAATAATTTTGGTACAATTTCTTATCAGTGCCTGAGAAAATGAAATTTAATGTTCACAAGCTATTGGCAAAAGCTCGCGTCTTTTAAGCGATTTAGTGGAATTCAGCGGAACTTCGAGATTGGTTTTCGATGTTTGGTGTTGTTAGAAAAGATTTCTTTTGATAAGATATTTGAAGCAGTAACACAAAAGCTTGCAATAAGGTGTAAATAATTTTGGTACATAATTTTGTCCAACAACTACTCGAAGTCCTGGCGGATTCCGTCTTAAACACTGACACACAATCCTTAGCTTTCTTGTTAAATTCTGTGTATACCTCAGTACATTAAATATGGAAATCCAGTCGATATTTTACATAAATAGCTGTTTAAAAAAAGTACTACCACGAAAACTATATTTTCTTGTCTGTGAACCCGTGGTTTTAAATGACGCGCACGACTTTTTTTTTGATTGGCCAAATGTTTACGTGACGCATAATGTCCGCGCGTGAAACACACGTACAGACATCAGTCAGGAGGGGGAGGGGCAAGTGCCATTCTCGATCTTCGTTGACACACCGACCATCATGGTGCGCGCAATTACTAGTTAGTTACTTAGAAACAACTTTGAGACGAACACTACGTGCTTATTCGGTGTCGGACACCAGAATTCACCATCGAGTAGGACTTGTCCCCCCCCCCCCCCCCCCCCTGACTGTTCTAGTCTACCCACTTAATTTTCATTTTTCGTTATTGGTCACAGTTATAATGTGGCACCAGACTTACAAGTAGATAAAGGCAATATTATACTTGCTAGTCTAAACAAACCTTTAGAGCTGCCCGTGTTACAACCTCGGGGATAACATTTACAGTAATGTGATTGAACGAATAATTATAACAGTGTATGTGTTCAGTAGTACCACTTGTAAAACTTGGCTGCGTCCACTGAAGTCATGTCTCTTTCAAACAGTAACAGTAATTCACAGTGTTTGGTGTGAGGGAACAGATCCACTGGTACCGCCTTTACCAGACGGAATGGAGCTGTTTTGATTCTCTTTGAGGTTGGCCTGCACAAACTGAAAGACAAAAACTTCATTAGAAAGGAGGAAAATATTAGGGTTGAGAATAACTCGCGTAAATGACGCTTGGTGGTGAATTTTTTATGAATTCCGATGTGATCGAGGCAACGAGGGCCAGGAAAACAAAAGATAAGGTATTTTTTGCCATTTTGGAAAAAGGTGTATATATACAAGGGCTAGATAGTAGACTTTCCCTTGAACTTCGAATGTTGATAGCAGTATATCTTACTCAAGAAAATTGACAAAGGCAGCACTCGGGTTACACGATACATAGATCAGTTTGTCCATTCGACGACTCTTCCTGATGGCATGGAGAACTGATTGATCTGTAAAAACGAAAAACAAACATCCAAATTATGGCTTGATAACAGTTATAACACGTAACCACACCATCATTCGACAGTAAGACACTGCCTCTCTGGAACCTCTATTTTCATTCGTCTGCTGTAAACACTACCTCTATTGTTATCCAGGGCTAGGGGCATTGTTATGATCTGTTATCTATTGTTTTAAGAACCAATGAAGTAACTCGTTCCGAGAGGTAGTGGGCGACCCTCATTCGACATAACCTGTACACTAATCTGCTTCAATCATTATGTCCTGAGGGAACTGTCGTTTCTCGGCCAGTGAATGACAACTTGGAAAAACTGCCAAGTACTGGATTACAAAACTTTGTTGCCAAGAGTGAAAGTAATTTGGACTTGATATGCTTGTTTACTTACGCAGTCCTGCGCGAGGGGGGTCCATAATGCCGATAATTTTTGTTTTTCGTGGCATGTTCTTGAACACATCAACAATGATATCTTCTGCTTTACCGCAAACAAACTGGGCGTTTGTAACTCCTGCAATGCAAGACAAAAAAGTAATCACTATTTAACCAATAAAACAGTGATAAGAAATTAGGAATATTTTTTAACTCACCGTTAAGCTGTGCATTTGCCTTAGCGTCCTCCACGGCGTTTTCAATGATTTCAACACCAATTACACGTTTGACGCTCTGTGAAAAGGAACATGATATCTCATCAAATTGACCTGCGTGCAGCTGTCTCCTACTTGCTGAACCACGCGGCATAACATAACAATCTATCATACTAATTATGGTTTACAGTAAAATTCCCGGCGGTAGTAAGCAGTAAGCTGTGAACTTATTACGCGAGGGAAGAAGGAAAGGATGTGGCTTCAAAAGGAACATGCATACAAGAATACAACATAGCAAGACTTAAAACAACACAAATTGTTGGCCATTTTGGGTAGGGAGCTCAAAGAAGAACAGTGAGCGAAGAACAGTGAGCGAAGATAGAAAATTCCTTTATAATTTATTTTTCCGAACCTGTATAATGATTTAGTGCCTACATTACTAGGGCTCTAGTAATCAGTTAAAGTGTGAGTTAAACTAGCGCTAAACTATACCTGGGCCAGGCAGAGACCAAGAGCTCCAGTACCACAACATATGTCTGGGAACAGAAACACGTTAAGATCATTACACAGCTCAACCTTTCCGGCAACCCACACAACGGAAAGTTCGAAGTGATCTCGTGCATTTTGGTTTAATGTAAAACCATATTTAAATCATTTCACCCAGCAATGAGATATTTAGCTTGTTATACAGTATGCCAGTATGCCAAGTGAAGGCTAAAGTACCGTACTCCCCCGTGCCCCTCCCCCCCCCCCCCCCCCCCCTTTCCATACCGCCGAAATACAATCCCTGTCTGTGTAAAAAAAAGTCTGCATACGAGCCTAGGGGCCCATCAGGCCGGAGCTTATCCCGGTTTCCGTAGCATGAAGCGACTAGGAGTATTGCTACTTCCCCCCTGGATGGGATGCAGTCCATCGCAGGGTTACCCCCAGCAGTAAGTTCGCCGGTACCCATTTATACACCTGGGTGGAGAGAGGCACTATGAGAGTAAAGCATCTTGCCCAAGAACACAACGCAGTGCCCCGGCCAGGGCTCGAACTCGGACCGCCCGATCCGGACGGTGTGCAGGCTGACACAAAATGATACAAAATCACGGAATGAATAAAGAGCCTGCCGGAGGTTTGAGAGAACAAAGGAACATAATTATTTCAAAGGAGCAAGGCAAGAAATATCTTTTGGATTATTTCAAGGGCTGTCTCTCCTATTAACAGGCACCTCAACGAGAAATGTTAGGAAACAATTGAATTAATTTAAGGGATCATGGGAACATGCAACGCCCTGGCAGGCTGTCATGAATACGAGCTACAAATACTATCACAGTACATACCCAGCACAACTGTCTCATCTAGATGGTCTCCACACCACTCTTTTAGTAAATCAAACAGCTTTTCAGTTGCCTTGGTGTTGACTAGAAAAAACAAACAAACAAGCACAGCTAACAGCTGAAACAACAAGCCACGCTATCCAATGGAAAGGAAGTTTTCTGACCGGGCCCAGCTGTTCAAAAGGGTGATATTGCTATCTACTGAATAAACACCATCAAGTGGATAATAATCTATCTCGAGGATAGCATTTTTCACCTTATAAACAACCAGGCCTGGTGGATAACACAGTAACTACTATCTACTAATTTGTGCCATTGAAATATCATCGTCATCATCATCATCATCATCGTTGTTGTTGCTGTTATAAATAACTTGGATGTGATCGATAGAAATTGGTTACAAAATTCATAGAACAAACCCATACCTTGATATTCCTAAACTAATTACTAATTCATCAAGTTAAAACAAAGAAAATCAGAACTGTAAAGGAGGTTTGGACACCAGGTCTTAATTAGCATAGATTTTAATGATTTTATTTCTTCATTTACTCCTTCGTTTTTGCCTTGATTGAGAAGATATATCAAACACTCGAGACAGTGTTTCGTCAGCCATCCAAACACCTCAAATTTCGTCAAAAATAGTTTGCTGTGCATCATATTTTCAACTCTTTTCTCGGTGTTTGGATATCCTGATGAAACACTGTCTCTCGAGCTTGATATATTACATCAAAACTGTAAACATGGATCACACGCCAAATTCAACAATATATTACCTTTAATGCACTATAAGACTTAGTGATTAGGTAAATAAACTTCCTGCTATTTAGCAATTAGATTATGAGGTCGAGATTTCTATCAGGTGACAGTTGATGAGGCAGAAGGCTGAATCAACTATTACCTCAGAAATTGAGAGCAAATTCTGTAGACGACCTCCAGCCACTACACACTAATCAATAGCTTGGCCAACCAGATTGCAGCATTGCATTAGTATACTTAGAATTGTACTAAATGGTGTTATTATACAGTCAGGAAATAATCAGTGTTAGGTCAGATGAAGCTACAAGTTACCTACCTTGGAAGAACGAGTCGGGAGATATTCTGAACCTCAGGCCACACAGTTCTTCATAAATGTGCTAAAATTCACAAATTGATTAACTAAATGACAGAGCACTCAGGAATGATTCATAACTTGTAAGGACAGAAAAAACTAACATCTTAAAAAAATTGAAATACTTGTCACCAAGACTATCAGGAAAGTTTACAGAGCCAAAGTGATCTGAACAGAGTTTGCACACAACACCTAAACTCACC
This sequence comes from Meandrina meandrites, assembly GCA_963693305.1. NCBI lineage: Eukaryota > Metazoa > Cnidaria > Anthozoa > Scleractinia > Meandrinidae > Meandrina > Meandrina meandrites. Next base: position 11,860,837 of record OY855913.1, read on the forward strand.
TCCTCTCCCATGATATGGACAAATGGAGCTTCTGCATTCCCTCCAACAGCCCTGCAAATATTATAATACAGTGTTCACCAACAGATTTCCAAGAAGATACTGATATATGAAATTGAATCACATATGAAAATGTGCTGCTACAGACCATACTTCTAGTACATTTGAATGATGATAGTCTCTTCTCTCCCAAGGATGATCAAGAGGGTGTTTCAGTTTTTTGTTGTTTTTAGCTGCTTAGAGCCCAATAAGAAAGGAGACATTGCAGAACTGTTACCAGATGGATCATCATTTAAAACGTTTAGGCTACAGTTTTTGAGGTTGCATCCATGGCAGCTCCTTTAACCAGTTTTGTTGGTTAAAGCGCTTGTAACCGGAGTTGTAAATCCACTGTTAATCCAAGTTTTGATTTGTTTATTCTACTTATCGCAGCAACATTCTTTATCAAATACTTTGATAGCAGGGCACAGGAGATGTCTTAGTCTAATTGTTTTCCAATTCAACACATCGCCTTGGCATTATCTGAAAAATTTGAAAGGGAATATTTTCTTTCTCGCAAGAAACTATCTTACCTTGTGTGGTTTATTTGCAAGTAAAGGGATGTGAGCGTAACATCTTTGCCTTCTCCAGTTTTGAAATACTCACTGATGCGATTTTTCTCTGCTTCAATTTCTTCCTAAAATAACAAAAATCTTCCAAGTTACAGAAGCATGACTTCAATCAATGTACTTACATAATGTAGCTCTCCAAAGCAGAGGCAGACTTTTTGTATCCTCAGATGTCCCTCAAAGGTAATATAGTGTGTAAGATGGTGTATCAAACACTCATAAGAGAGCTCCCATAAAAAAAATCTGGGGCAGATTGATATTTTAATTCTTGCCTTCAAGTAATCAAAGTTCTGTGTTTGACATACATTACACTATTTATTTATTTATTTATTTCAAACCATTTTGTCATTTTAAAGTACTTTTATGACATTACCTTGGTCATTTTTTGTGGACTAAACTGCAGGACTGCCATGGTGTCACCATACATGGAGCTCCGAACTGTAAGCGTCTGCCAATAGCTAGCAATCAGAGAGTAAAGAAAACGGCAAGTTAAGGTACTGTGCTAGATAACAAGGAGTTGCACCTATAACCAACTGTTTACAGCAAGGGTGTGTAAGGGAATTAGATACCTGCCCATCTATCTGTAAACAGAAAAAAAACATCTGGTTATAAGCCCACCTCAGCTGGATGACAGTACTGAACAGGGCTTAATATTGCTTTATTATGACCCTTTTACCCATGGTATGATATGAAAAATAACCATTTTATTAGACACGTAGGTGTGTAGCAACTGCTGTGATAATTTTACAATATGCTGTATTTTGACAAACCCATCCCATAGAGCAAATCTAAATACAAACAATAAGATTTATTATCTAGATTTATTATTGAACTGAAAATGTGAAAAAAGAATTTATAGAACATGCTGATGTTTCCATGGCAACTAAATAACTAACTCAACACAAATGCTAACTTTACAGTATTGTGAAAGTGAAAGTGAAGTCTTTATTTAAGGAGAGTAGCACATTAAAGTGAGAAATTTTCTGTTAAAATGCAGGATATTCATAATCGTTTCACATGCTATGTGTAGTTAACTTCATTGACTGGAGTTTGATAAGTGTACATTATAGTATAATTAGTTATATTTAACAATAAATTATTCCACGGGCACGAGTTGGATACGAGATGGTAGATAGCCAATGAGGCACATAGCGTCGAGTTGGCTAAAACAATCTCATATCCAACAAGCATGAGTGGAATAATGATATTGTTTTATTAAAAAACCCCAAAAGAATTGCAATATTTGAGTTCCCCAGCTGTTTTCCTTGACACGTATCGGAGTTGCAATATACCATAGCTAGTTTTTAATAAAATTACTTAGATAGCATGTAACAGCATACCCTGTGTGGAAACAAAGATCATACACTGGTAATGGAGACTGTCTCACGTAAGTCTGGAAAGCCTGCAAGAAATTCACATCACATTAAAAAAGCTCATTACCACCCAATGTTGCTTGTAAATAAAACAACTGAAGATCAAGTTTAAATGTATGAAATACAGTACCTTGGCTATGGCCTTAGCCTTTTCTGAAATATGAATGCATTCAGATGGCTCTACAACTCCACTGTAACCCTCTACAAACACAAATAAACAATAAAAGGTCTTTTATTAATTTACACATCAATGGAGGATCTACGCTATTCAGGATGACACACTGATGACTTCTTGTTAGCTTGTTTAATTCTGTCTGTGCTGGCTTAATCCTATTCTGAGCAAAAATACAGTGTAGCTAGTGGTTAGTCATGACAGTCCCCTAAATGACCATTTTCTTTGATCTCATCCTCAACATTTTCTACTGTCTCCTTGCCAAAAATATTTTGACAACAGCATACCAAATGTTCATCACTCCTGGAAATTGTTTCATAAGCATTAAGGTAATTCCACTGAATTGCATTGCGCATCCTTGCTGCACATAATATTTAATGTCATTTAGCAGAATATTATGGGATTTCCTTCAGGTTAAGCTCGGCTGAGAAATAAATGGTCATTTTCTTCAAAGCGAGCACAGTGACCCCCATTTTTTTTGACTACAATATATCATGATTTAAAGAAAGTTTAAAACTCTACTCTGAGATATTGTTATTTAAATGCTGTAAAAAACACATATTTAGGTAGTGCTGCTAACATGCACTACCTTAATAGCCATCCAGTTTGCACAATAATGAGCAAGACCCCCATTTTTTATTGTATTTTTGTAATGCTCAGTACATAGTTATTAACTGGACCAAGTCTTAGAAAATTTTAAATACTCCTTCTTTTTCATTGGAATCACCTTTAATGACCAGCATAATGACCGCTAAGTGTCTCAAGCATTTTTTAAGGTCTTACCTTTATAGGAGCCAAGACGGAATCCAACAGTTTTGGCTGCACAAGATGAAGCATAGAGACAGTCAATATGTAAGAATTATATGTTCCTTGATCCTTTGCAGTATGTAATGCAAGGCGTCAACAAGTAAAAGGTAAAGCCTGTGTTCAAGCCTAGTGGCTCATACAGCTGGCCTAGCTCCAGTTTCTGAAGCATATATTTCTACTACGGTCCCTGGATAGGATGCTAGTCCATTCTAGGGTAACCCTGCAACATTTCACTGGCTGGTACCCATTTATACACCTGGGTGGAGTGATGCACTGTGAGAGTACAGTGCCTAAGAACACAACACAATAATGCCAGTAAGGACCTGGTCCACTTGATGCAATGTCAAGTGTGCTAGCCATTCGTCCATGTACCTTGCCATTAAAAAGAAGCAGATACTTCTTGACTGTTTTACTTGGTTGGTTGACTGACTGACTGACTGACTGACTGACTGACTGACTGACTGACTGACTGACTGACTGACTGACTGACTGACTGACTGACTGACTGACTGACTGACTGACTGACTGACTGACTGAGTGACTGACTGACTGACTGACTGACTGACTGACTGATTGGCTGGCTAATGGCTGATGACAGGACCAGGAAACTTATAACTGGCAGAAATTTCACCAGCAAACAAAGACTCGGGGAAATTTTGAAGGTGAACAGGCCCAAAAAGCTGCTTGGGATTGTTAATAAGCCAGCCTAGTTTTTTCTATTCTACATCCCTGGAAACTATGTTTTCCTGAAAGAAAAAACATAAAACATTATTCACACAACACTGTTCATTGACTGCATTGAGTTTGATTAAACTGATAAGGATAATATCAGAGTAAAATGTTGCATGCAAACTGCCCTTGTCAGCCCATTTAGCTCCAAATGCACTGCTATTAGAATAATCTAGTCTAATACTAAATATTTCTTTTGAAGAATTTCTCAGTGCATTCGGCAATTGCAATAACCATATTATTGCCAAAATATTGCAAAATGCACCTGTTTGGCCTCACATACATTAATTATCTAGTAGGTTTGTTTACAAATTCATTGCCACCAAAAAAGTGTAAGCAGTGTTGTGGGGATTTTGTTCTGGAGCTAAATTTGCTGAATGAGCATGTCTTATAACTGTCCTACCTCCATCAGGGCCTTCAGCAATAGTGAACTCACACTTATTACGATACCCATCAAGAACAGGCTGAAATGTTTGAAAGGGAAAATTAATGGATGGGATGAGGTCTGACTTCATGTATCACATTGCCCATCACATTGCTACAACTGTACTGTTGGGACCCTACACCACAATATTTCATGCCACTGTGAATTAGTGCCCATGTAATTTATTAGGCCCAGCAGACTTTCCTGTTGTGGTCATTCTACTATATTGACAATTCCTTTATAACCACTGAACATCTGTCTTTGTTCAACATGCATCAATTCCGCTTCAGTTATTACTACAATCATCATCTTCCAAAAGCTTACAAAACATTAATTTTTACTCTTGAGGATATAAAAATAAACACTGTGATCGAAAAATAACTTCTGTCACATGACTAGGAAAACAACCATGCAGAGTTAAGTCCTGTTATAAAACCTCAGACTCACTGAGTATGAAAAAGCAACAAAATTGAAGTTAAAATATATAACCTGACTGAAACAAGAACCTAACAAGTGCAAGTTATGGAACAAGGAATGTTAATAATTACTCACTGATTCTACACAGTCTAGCAGCTCACAACAAATTCCATTCCTCTTGGCACTGCAAAAGAATTTTAAATTATTTAATAAACAGCCAAATAATTGCAATTTATTAATGATATTACACTAATCACATGGGGTGCTATTATTTTAATTGTTACACTACAGGGCTGTAGCTACTAACATGAGAACTGAGGCACTTGTCTTGGTTAAAATCTTGAATTCATTTAATTTTTCATGTTTCTGCAAGAGGCTATGCATGAGTAAGTAAATATGAAGAACTGTTTCATTTTCTGATATTTGCCTAAAAATGGCATTTCCGAGTCTCTACATTTCAAAATTTGACTCCAGTGCTTGGAGTCCTTGGTTATCACAAAAGTCTGTCTACAGGCCTGGAGTATGAGCAAGAGTTTTCTGTTTAACAATTAGACTACTTGCACTCTTTGCAGTCGCAGCCAAGTTGACTATCGCTCATAGACAACGAGGGTGAGTAGTCTAATTGTTTTAGTAGAAACTCTAAAGAATTGCAAGGTTAAACTTACAATTTTATGCACTTTTAAGCCAAACATCAAGAAAAATTGCAAATGTGTTCTATCAGCGAGTAGAAAACAGCAGGAGAACCAATCAGATGCCAACAGATCACAGATAAATTTGCAAGTAAGAGCAAGTATGGTAGTCAAGGAGGCGAGTTGACGATGATCACTCGCGAAACAAGGGTAAGTTATCTAATTTGTTTAGTATGCACTCTAAAGGATTGAAGTCCAAAACCTACAATTTTATGCATTTTAAGGTAAGGATCACAAATAATTTTCCCTTTTAAGTGCGACAATTGTATAATTGTGTTCTAACAGTGAATAGAAAATGGTGAAACAACCAATCAGATTCACAGATTTGCAATAGAACATACTGGGTGGGCTTAACTTTTGGTTTTGTTTCCTCACAAAAGAAACGGTATTGTTTTGGATTCAATGTGAACTATTTACATGGTGGGGGTTACTTTCCAATCAGAACACTCATAAGGACAAGGACAAACAATCTCATAAAAACACATTCTTCAAATATCAGAAAGATAATCATCAGCAAAACCAAACATTTTTGAGATTCATTATAAATAGAAATATATAAAGTGAGCTCTTTCCATGTTTAATTGTTAACATTCTAGCTATATAATTTCTGAGAAACAAGAAAACTCCCACAAATGAGAACACTTGCAAGCCCAAACAAAGACACGATGCCTTCGCGTGTGTCGTGTTTGCTGGCGAAAAAGGGCAAGAGAAGGGCAAGATAGGAAGTTTCTTGTCATTCTCATCCCTCCGCAATCTGGAAACGAGACACAAAAATTTTGTTTTGAAATAGCTCCTTGTTGGATATAACCTTGAATAGAATTTGGATCTTGCATTAACAGGATGGAAAGATTTTTGGCATATGAGGGAGGGGGGGGGGGGGGGGGGGGGTTAGTGCATTAAAAATGTGCATTTCACTGTTAAATATCAGGTGATTTATAAATGCTGTACATAGTTGGCAAGTACTGAAATAAAGTAATATTATAGAATGGAAGTGGAATCTAATACATGTAATAATAATAATACAACATATTGATATAGCACTAGTATTCTAGCATTCAAAGCTGCTTACAGGAAAACTAAATTATGGAATTATTAACAATGGTAGACCTAAAAATATATATTAAGCAATGCATTGACTTCATGCCACCAACCTTTCTTGTTCAACCCAGTTGTTCTGTGAAATGAAAATTACTGATTAGTAAAGGTAACGAATCTGATCCAACCAACGCGTCGGCCAACGTGTCGGCCGACGCATTGGCCGACACACTACCGACACACCACCGACGCGTCGGCCGACACATTACCAACGCGTCGGCCGACACATTACCGACGCGTCGGCCGACACACTACCGACGCGTCGGCCAACACACTACCGACGCGTCGGCCGACACACTACAGAGGGGGACATGGGGGACATGGGAGTCAAGGAATAGGATAAATAATTATTGATTGTTGATCATTAACTTTCTTTTATTTGGTGGCTCCTAAAGGAGCTGTTTTTGTGTTTGTTTTTAGACAGCCCTTTGCAATAAAAGGTGTCTTCCACGGCCAGCGGCAACAGCGTCTTGTTCACTCGAAGGCGTTTGACAATAGGCAGCAGGCCACCTAGCTGCTTTCTGCACTCGTACTCGATGGTCTTCACGGACAGTTTGGGATCGCCCAGCCTCTCAAGCGTGCTCTCGTAGGTGACGTTGTTTGCGATCTTTAGTTCAGCAATTCCAAGGAAATCGCGAATGGTACTTCGGGCAGTACCGGCCAGCCTGTACGCGTTGTTTAAGCTGCACTTCTTCTCTCTGATGACGGACAGCACAGCTTGATAACGCCTGTGGATTTCCTCAAGGTCGTTTCTGTCTACTTTGGCGACTGCCTGCTGGTTGGTTGGCGGCTCTGGCTGGTCCTGTAACTCTCGCAGCTGTGCTTGCAATCCCTCGATCTGCTCATCTTTCTCTCGCATTTTCCGCCTGTAGTTGGCGAGGCGTTGTTCGGTCTCGCGAACGAACCCGGCCATTTCCTCTGCGTCTTTCTGCGCCTGCTGAAGCTGCTCATCCTTCTCCTTGTTGCTCTCTTCCAGGGCATCGAACGCGGCCTTCAGATCTTGGTAGGCCTTCCCAAGACGCTGGTTTTTCTGCTGTAATTGCTTACAGACAGACTTGTAGTCCGCAACCGGGGTTGATGCGTTCTGTGGCGGCTGCGATGGTGGTGGTGTGGTGCTGGCTGCGGACTGCTGTGGCTCCTGTGTCGGTTTAGCTGGCGCACGCTCCTTTCTCTTTGTTGTTTTACGTTTTTTCGGTTGCGGTTGTTGACAGTCGCAGCGGCGATTGTCGCCATTGCACAAGCCGCAAATAACTAGACAGTGGATTCTAGTATGGCCGGATTCGCCGCAAACAGTACATTTAGTAACACGCTGGGACATTTTAACGATTGAATGATTGATGAAGCTCTGAGTACGTGGCTTCATCTAATGTTTCTGTGGGCTATTAAGGTATCTGGAAGTAACATCGCCAGGCTGACTAGCCTTTCAAAGCCCACTGTGATCCGGGCACTGAGCGATATAAGAACGGTATGCTCGACCAAGATTCTGAACGCTGACATGAAGATCGGAGGCGTAGGAAAAACAGTGGAGATCGACGAGTCAAAGTTTGGAGCCAAGCGAAAGTACCAGCGAGGCAGAGTCTCAGAAGGTCCGTGGGTTTTCGGAGCCGTGGAGCGAGGATCACAAAAAGCGCTACTATTCCGTGTTCCCGACCGTACCAGAGACACACTTGTCCACCGCCTGATCACCACACATATTCAACCTGGAACCGTGATCTACTCTGACCAGTTTAGTCCGTACATCCTACTTAACCAGCTCGGATACATTCACCTATCGGTGAATCATTTGAAGAACTTCGTTGATCCTGACAGCGGCGCACACACAAACACCATCGAAGGCTTGTGGGCTTTAGTGAAGAAAAAGCTTAAGTCCATGTCAGGAACCCTCTATGAGCATCTACCGAGCTACTTCGACGAATTCATGTGGTTCCGGAACTTCGGGGGTGACGCACCATTCCAACAGCTACTGCAAGACATCGCTGAGCAGTTTCCTTTGCAGTAAATAAATCTCTATTTAAACAACGGCTCCTTTAGGAGCCACCACATACAAGAAAGGAAATAACCAATGAGTTAGTAATCTGTGAATTAACCGACGCGTCGGTGAATTACCAAAGCGTATTAAATTTGCCGACATATTTGACATGTTATTTTTGTCAGCGAATTTATCTACGTGAAAGTAAGTTCACCGACATATCGGCATTTTCATGTTGTAAAAATTAGAACACCAAATGGTTAGATCATAAAACCTATTTAACCTGATTAGTATCCAGTCTGATCGGGCTGAGTAATAAAGGTGTGGGTCTGGGTCGAGAAAATACGAAACAAAATGGCGTCGAAGAACGTACTTCTTAAATGGCATTTCTATTGCGAGGAAAATTACTTATCATAAAATTATTCCATATGATAGAAGACAACGGAAAAATTTGGCTTAATCCATCTTCTCAAGCTATAACTTAAAGAGAAAAAGTCACCGACGCATCGCCGACACACTACCGACGCACCGTCAACGCAGCCTATTTATCGACTGGGAAAACAGCTGCCAACGCGTCGGCCGACAGTCGGCCGACAGTCGACCGACAGTCGGCCGACAGTCGACCGACAGTCGGCCGACTGTCGGCCGACGCGTTGGCCGACGCATTGGTTGGATCAGATTCGTTACCTTACCCGATTAGTACAAGGGATAATCAAGGCAAAATAAAACATTATTATTCCACTATTATGTCACTTAACCATAGAAGTACCCTGCAAGCAAGCTCTCTTAGGGGTGGTGGGTGGAGTGGAGGAGAGCTCAGACTTTTGTATGCCTATCCCACACTGCTAGCAGCTGTCTGAGCTGTCAAATTTTCACTAATCAGTGCCAACTGTAAGGAGTCATCTCACTTTTCTGCATGAGAGGTTATAAGATGAATGAAGTGCCTTGTTTCAATTAAGCATGCTCAAAAGTCGTATATCAAAAAGAAATGCACAGATCAAATCAAAAAGCATCTTTTTCAAAGCACAATACAGCAAGAATTTCTGTTCCCTGTTTGCTACAAATTTTGCCCAAAAGATACTGACACAAGTTTTTGCAATTTGAATTATGTGGCAATTACAGAAAGCACTGTGAAATATTTACCGCAGCTGGAACATATATCAGTGATGAAAATGCCATTTCTCCTAAATTGCCTGACTGTTAATTGACCAAGAGAAGTCCCTTTGTAAGCATTTTCAAAGTGCTGGACAGAAACATTATTCAGTATGTGCATCTCTGAAGTTCATACTTTCAAACAAACTTGAACTCATTTTTTAACCACTAAGCTTGCCTTAAACTCTTATTACTAATTTGAAGAGTATTGCTGTAGTTGATCATTTCACCATTATCATAGTAAATATTTTATCATCAGTAAATGAGCATATACCACACCTTAAGCACCATTATGGCTTTCAACTTTCTTGTGAGTTTTCCCAAAATTTCCAACATGTTATTTCGTTTAGTCTGAAAAGAAAAATTTGACATGGTCACTTTAAGTGTGGCACATAAATAAAAATAATAAATAATAAAAATAATTAATACTTTAAGAACAGGCATTAGCATGCATAGATACATAGATACATACACTATATTTAAACCTGAATTTGAGTGCAGCTACATGTAACCAGCTAAAGTAATCATTGCTGAACTAGTAATTTGTTTTATTCTCCACCTTAGCTTGGAGCAGATAAATATTGTGTAAATCTAAATCTTTCAAAAGCTTTCTGTGGACAATATTTTCCTGGTTTACATCAAACTTAAATCTAAGGAACAATTACTTGTCATATCAATGTATAGATGATACCTCTGGTCAAAAATAATAACCAACATGATAGCACTCTTCAATGACACAGCTCTTTTAACAACAACTATATGTCCTCAGAAACTCACAAGAGGTTGAACCAGTAATGTGCGCTCACAGCCTTTGAACATTCAGTTTTGCCAAGTACCATATTTGGAAACAGGAAGAGTTTGTACATGAACACTTCACACATGTAGTGACACACACAACAATATTTTCGGTTTTGCGGTAAGTTACTTACTGTTTAGTGTGAGCTAGCACACACTGTGAATTTAATCCAAATGTTGCAATTTTGATTGGTTAATTTTTTCTTGTGATTTTTCAAATATGGCACTTAATGGAAACAATTGTACACTCAGATGCTTTGTACAATACGAATCATAGGGAGTTACATGTTCAACCCTTGTGGGTTTCTGATGACCTTTAAACAAAACAAAAAGTTGTTTGATGTTTAACTCACTTCCATTTGCTTGCTGTATGGCTGATCCCACAGTGGAGTTACTACATGGTTTAACCTTGTTAACAAAAAAGATATAAATAGTTACTAAACATTCTAGCCTTGCTTCATATATTTAAAATTTACCAGCAGAGAAGTCAGTCATCACAAAATCCCATGAAACAAGATGAAAAGTACACAACAGGAAAAACCATGATCAAAATTAAGACTAAGTGTTTGTGTTTAGCATTTGCAATTATCATCTCAGTTTCCTCAAGAGACTTTTATGTCACATTTTGGTATTTAACAATTGTCACCTCTTGCACTAGTCACTCAACACAACCAGTTTTCCGCTTGCACCTAGCCAAGAATAATGTTTCCAGTATTTTGTTTGCATTTAGTTTCTTAAGTTCACACTGTCTATTGCTTGTATATAAGCTTTCTCATTTCTTGTCTCCAATAAACATAACTGGTCTTGTCCTTCCTACATCACTGTGTCTGTTGTTCTTTGGTTATTAGAACATAAACGTTTTCACTGTGGCAAAATGCAGTGCCATAGCAGAAAATAAGTAAAACAAAGAGGATATTTATTTAGCCAAAAAAAAATACTGTACTGAGACAACGATTTGTATGGGTATCAAAAAAATGAGCCTCAAGTTTGAATGTGGGACTCGAAAAGTAAAGAAGTCAGAACAGTTGAATTGCACACCTGACAGAAATAGCAAGCTCTTCTCCTATTTCTTCATCATCTACCTTTATTCTCTTGGCATCCACATTTGATCGTGCTGCATCTGAAAGCATTTAAATATGGTCAAATTTTCACCCCTTACAATTTTAACTGTATCATAGAGAATTCCACATTTTCAAATATCTGCATTAGTTTCGGGGATATTTAAATATGCAAATTTGGAGACTGGTGATGTCATTTACGCAACTCAATTTTATGTCAAGTTTGGTCAGTTTGCCACAGATCAGTGAAGCTTGGCAGACTAATAGTTCTATAGGTGACACACGGTTGTAATAAAATTCTGTTACCATGGCAACTCACTCTTTTCCAGTCCCCTTTCATCTGTTTTCAATATTTTTCTAGTAATTTTCAGCTGAGAAAAATGAAACCATGCCAGGACTTCTACCTAACCCATTTATTTGCTTGCCAGATTCATGCATATGCATCATTGCCAAATATCAAAATGGAAGGCCAAAATTGGTCAGAGAAGCCTTTAGCATCGGGGGATCTGAAGCCCAGTATGTTGCTATAGTAAGAAAATTGTTACATACATATTGTAGAACACAAACAGTAGAGTGCTACTATAAAGAATCAAACATTTCCAATACAAATTGGTTGAGATATGTGTCTTCGTGTTTGGTCAAAATTTGGTTGTTTATGACGTTATCAATTTGCTAATTTGCATATTCAGAATATCTCTAGAAAGAAAAGAGATATTTGGAAATTATAGTAAACAGCACTTTTCTTGTTTTAAATGGCTTAGATTGGACAGATACAAATTTCATCATAGTTGCACTTTAACATTGATAATTACATTTCATATCATTTGTTTGATAAACCATGCCAAAAGGATACCAGAAATTAAAATGATCATAAACTACAAATGCAGATAGCAGGTTCACTCCCAACCCCTGACAAAAAATATACATCAACCCTTATTCAACAGCTATATATAGCACAAAAGGATCTCAGTAAGAAACCTATTTTGACATTAAATAACAAAATGCAGGTGGTGGCACAGTTGGTTTAAGTGTGCTGGACTTGTGCATTAGTTTAAACCCTGACAGCAGCCAGAGACTTGGCCTGCAATTGCTTCCTGCCTACCTTGATATTGATAATCATTTTTACATCATTTATAATATTATAATAATTTTTTAATGATTTTATAATAATTGCAAAAAAAAGAAAAATTTCTTAGCTACCTACTGTCACTGATTCTAAAACACATTAAAAACTCCAGCCTTTTGTTAGGAAAAAGGATCTGAGTTCAGATAAGGGCACTGTAACTTGAGTAAACTGCTACAGGTCACCAGGAATTGTACTCACCCTGAATCATTCTCTTTCTTGCCATTCCTTCTGCTCGCTGAAGAGCTAGAGGATCAGGAAGAGGCTGGGCAGGCTAAAAACATAAATCACTCAGTTACAGAGGCAGCTTAGGATACTAGGTCTTACTATCCATCAAATATTTTTCATGTGCACAATAATAATATTGATCTGAACACGTCAAGCGATGAATGTAAAACTGGGAAATTTCAGACGATATTCCCCAGTTTTCAAACTTTGCATTTTACGTTCACATGTTTATTTTTTATTCTGAGTAAATTGTTAAAATGAATAGAACTAAACATTTTGAATAGACTAAGAATATTTTGAGCACCGATGTAAATACTATGACATTTACATGTAAAAGCTTTGAGTAAAGGTCTCCCAAAATGTGGCCTCATGTAAAAATAGTTGAAGGATACTGTTAATAAACATAATAGCTTCCATTTGGCCCAAAAATATGCACGGATATTTGTTCTGACTTGGACATTATCTGTTCCTCAAAGCTTACAGTTTTTCTTGAGCTTTCGGCTCTTAGAAAACTGCTCACACCTCAGAATAGACAATGTCCGTGGACAAATGTCCATGATAATTTGTGTGCCAAATGCAGGCTATTGTTTATATATTATACTGATGCACATGATTGTATGTTAAACATTTTTGTTAAAAATGAGCTCTTTGTATTTATATAGGTGTCTATGTTGTACCTGTTATTTCTCAATATTAACAAAACATTTTTTCAAAAACTACATGTTAGAGCCTGAAATTAGTTCTTATTCACTCCACAATGCTTGCTCACTCTCAAAGACTTGCTCGTCCACAATGATATTGAACCCATTGACAGCAGACGAGCTTGGGGAAGGTGCCTTGGATATGGTGCAGCCGTGCCTGTTTCTAGCGAACATGAAGGCACCCATGGCAACCCCAAGAGCTGCATTTACCAGGCACCATAACACTAAAAAAACAGTGGAAATACTTACCCAAATATTTACTCCAAGGAAGGGAAGGCAAAAAGGTACACACAGCCAAACTTGCACATGTCAGGAACATAACACATGGCCCCAATACAAACACAAACCCATTGGCCAGTATTTGCTTAAGTCTAACTTAGCCTAAATTCCATCTAGCCGCATTTAAACTTGTGAATAAAAATGATATCAGACTCCTGACATTACTTTTATGAGTATTCCCTTTTCACTGAATGTGATTTTCAGTATACCTTAGCAGAAAGTACTTTTCCTTTCCACTTGTGTCCCGATAATGATCTAATAGCCAACTGTGAAGAAGAATCCAAAAATAAACAATTACTATACCAGCAACAGAAAAAAATAATACAAAGAGACTTAAATTAACCTACAGCAGAAACTGATAAGAGGTTGAAACATGTAACGCACTCACAGCATTTGAATAATCAGTTTTGCAAAGTACCATATTTGGAAACACCAAGAGATTGTACACGAATACTTTATACACATAGTGACACATGCAACAACATTTTTGGTTTTGTGGTAAAAACAGAAGAATTTAACTGAATGTAACTTTATTCAACCAAGCTTATTCTACAACAAGATTGCACTATTTAGCTCCTGACATGGACCCCAGAGGGAAAGAGAAAGAGAAGCTGGCCAAAAACAACCTGGCGGCGCACATTAGAAAACGAGAGGTCCAAAGCAGGGTGGCAGTCCTGGAGAGAGGTGCGCACTGCAGCGCAAGACAGGAATCGATGGAGAGCACATGTGGAGGCCCTATGCGCCAACTTGGCACCAGGGGACAGGTGAAGGTGAAGTGCGCGCTGTGAATTTAAGTAATGATTCTCACAAGAAGTAGGCAAAAATCAACAGGCCGGATCCAGAAACCACCGTTGAGCTTCAAAGTGTTAATCTTTTAATTAAATAAAAATCCGTAAGGCCGATTGGCTAATTACAATTTAAGCGCGAAATTTGAATTTCTATACGTGAATAAAACACAACAATGGCATTTTCGATCGTTTTAACACTATCTATTATTTGGCAATGTTGAAAACTATTAGTAAGTCCAACGACAAGGCCTTACAATATGGGGAAGACAATTTTTTCCATCTTTGTTCAACAACAATAACACTTGGAGTAATGCGACACTGCGCGATTCGCCGCTCTCTTTGTTCTTCATCACTGATCTGTCAACAAGGGCGCGCGTATCAATAGTACGTAGTCAAACTGAAACGAAACTGAAACGTAAATATCTAGAAGAAAAAAACGCAAAGACAAAATAAGTCACAATATTTACGTTATTACTTAGAAAAGATTCTTGGATTAAAAAAAAAAATTGACAGTTACAGTTCTTATTCAAAGATTTCACGTTCGAATACGTTGACGATGTCCAAAGGATTACAGCCTTCCTCCGTTTCAAGAAGTAAATTGCCGCTTCCAATGGACTCGAACGTTTTTGTCAGAAATAACAATTCCTCCGCGCTGAACTCGAGTCCATGTGCTACGATCGTTACAAGTTCTGGGCAGGAACACAAACACGCAATGGCGAGAATCGTGAACTGTCTATTGCCGGAAATTGCGATATGTACCAGTTCATGCAGCGTCTCCTTGGCTTGGAAAATGGCAATTTGGTCCAGCGCAGGGCAGTTTCTAACTGGATACGGCTTCTACAAGACGTGCAGATCTTTCTCTTGCGACCTTTGTGCCGACCATCCTTATTTAATTGACAGAACTTCGCGTCAAATTCCGTAGCGGTCCTGAGTTCGGTGCTCTCTGAATGTCCCCACATCCCATGATGTGGGCAACAACACGAAGCGTTTGCTGGCATTCTTCACCTTAAAGCCACGTTTCTCATTTGGAAAAACTGATGGAGACCTATCTATTTACTCTTTTTTGATGGAAATTAAAAAAATATACTGAAATCTAATCGGACAATACTGATAACCACGTGAGAACTTCACGGCTCCTTCGCGGCAACGTCTTGATCCAATATGGCGGCCGGTGCAAAGAAGACCGATCTTGTCGATTAGAGCCAGTTCCCCATTTCCCATGGTAACGAAACTCGGCATATACAATGTAGATGATACTGGGACCAAATTTAACATCAAAAATAGATCAAAAAAAGATTTGACGGCCATTTTTACACCGATTTTGACTTTTCAGCCAATCAAAGACAGAGAATTTAATTCAATTAATTAATTAGCTGTTGACAGCTTTGGATTGCAGATGCCTACTTCTTGTGAGAATCATTACTTAATCCAAATATTGCAATTTTGATTGGTTGATTTTTTCTTGTGATTTTCCAAATATGGTACTTAATGGCAACAAATGTGCAAACACTTTGTACACATTTCAACCCTTATGGGATTTTGCCTACAATAACAGTGTGCTTTGCAGAAAGAAATACAACTATCCCTATGGTAAAAAAGAATTCTTACTCGTCTTTCCTCTTCATTCCTAAGACAAAGAAAATGAGAAAGAAAAATGCTTAGTACATTGCATTTGATTATATTTAACAAAAACAGTGGTTGATTATTTTTTTAAATATCATTATTATCATCATCATCCATAATCATCATTATTATCATAATCATATCTATAACAAAATTCCTGATTTTGATTGGTTCTGTGTGTGCCTGTTTGTCGCATAATCACATGGGTGTCCAATTACAGGTATTGAATTACAACTTTTTGTAATTGGACACCTACGCCATTCACGCATCAATGGCATGCACTTAAATGGGTTCTTTCTTGCGTTTTTCCTACTATTTGTAAAACGAACTGAACAGTCATATGTTTGACTTTTTTCCATATAAAAGAGATTCTGAAAGACTTCCTAACCTCATATCTAACTGGATTTGCAAAAACAAGGCTCCAGAAATTTCACGGACACTGATAGTTTTGATACTAGCCCTGAATAGAGAGCTTTCCACAAAGCATAATTGTAGCTCGGATGAATGTAAAAGCCACTCCTTTTGCCTTTTGTGGCCAAAAATACTAACTTCAGGGTATTTTGCCCGAATCATGAACTATACTATTTAATTAAGAGTGTTAACAACATGACATATCAGTCTAATTTGACACCAAGATAAACGTGTAAAAACATTCGGCCGAGAGCTTGTCTTTAGCTTTCTAAAGGCATTGACTTCTCAAATAAACTGAACTTTAGCGTCCTACATCGACGTTTGATTCAATTTCAAGCAAACCAGGCAATATATCAGATATATCTGAGTAAAGCGAAACGCTTGCATGTGTTGTTTATGTCAATTATCGGCTCATTGTCGACCGGAAAACCACGCGATAACATTCCGCTCCACTAGCGAATCAAAAAGAACTCTGACTGTTAGCTAAGCGGAGAACGCCTAAAATTGAAAATAGAAGGAAAAAGGTCTACTCACATAATCGCTTGAAGTGATTTCTTGGCCCCGTTGTTCGACATGATTCTTCTCACAAATAACAATGTCCCGGATGTATTTCAATTTAATGAAGCGGGAAATACCCGTCCCCAACATACAACAGAGAAAAAAACTAACACTCTAGGCACGCTCAAATTCAAGCCAAATATCGCCACCATCGATTAGAAATGTGCCCTAACTACTGCTTCCGAGCCCTAATTCATGTGCCTAGAGCCTTTTGCTGTCTAAAACAGGCACCACGTTATCGTTACCTCCAACCGCTCCGAGTCTTTAAGTCGACCCGCTTAAGTCGGAAGTAGGATAACAGACGACGCAAACTTGCAAATCGTTGGACTTTCACCTTCACTAGACTTAATGATGCCTTCAGGCAAACCTCCTTTAGACAGCAAGTTATAGAAAGCTAACTCGATCAGCTTACTGATACTAGTCTGTCCGAAAATAAAATTCAAACGTGTGTACACAGCGCATCAGAGACTGGGGCTTGACAAACCCCCACCCACCCCACACAACTGTACCTGAGGATGCGACTGGGGGAGGGGGGGGGATGGGAGATTGACAGAAAACACATATCCACAGAGAACTTGTATGCTTTTCCTACTAGGCACGCTACATAAGTTCATTTTGTTTTTTTTTGTTTTTGTTTTTGTTTTTTTTTAAGCCGAACTGCATAAAGAAATTAATACTTTCTGGAGCCTTGTTTTTGCAAATCCAGTTAGATAGATATATATATATATATATATATATATATATATATATATATATATATATATATATATATATATATATATATATATATATATATATATATAGATATAGATATATATATATATATATATCTATATATATCTATATATATATATATCTATATATCTATATATATATCTATATATCTATATATATATATATATATATATATATATATATATATATATATATATATATATATATATATATATATATATATATATATATATATATATATATATATATATATATATATACAATGCAATCCAACAATGTGTAACCGTACATCCTGTGCCCAAGTTCAGGAGTTGCCATAAAGCCATTATGGTAATAACCGGGAGGGCACATTGTATACATTTGTATATTATGCTCACTGTTCATACAGTTTGAGCACTCTTTGGATTGGGTGGAGAGCCTCATAAGAGGTGTTCACTATTGGCATATTGCTTCGCTCACTGCTTGCAGTTTGAGCACTCTCGTGACTCCACAATGCAATCCAACAATGTGTAACCGTACATCCTGTACCCAAGTTCAGGAGTTGCCATAAAGCCATTAATATGGTAATAACCGGGAGGGCACATTGTATACATTTGTATATTATGCTCACTGTTCATACAGTTTGAGCACTCTTTGGATTGGGTGGAGAGCCTCATAAGAGGTGTTCACTATTGGCATATTGCTTCGCTCACTGCTTGCAGTTTGAGCACTCTCGTGACTCCACAATGCAATCCAACAATGTGTAACCGTACATCCTGTGCCCAAGTTCAGGAGTTGCCATAAAGCCATTATGGTAAGAACTGGGAGGGCACATTGTATACATTTGTGTATATAATGTGCCCTCCCGGTATATATATATATATATATATATATATATAATTCATCAAGAACATCCTTGTCGTGATGTTGTATCCAGAAAAAATTCTAAATCAATCAAATACTGGAAAATTTTGACTTTGCCGATATTTCGTCTTTATTACAAAAGACTTCATCAGGGCAACTCAATGAAGTCTTTTGTAATAAAGACGAAATATCGGCAAAGTCAAAATTTTCCAGTATTTGATATATATATATATATAGATATTTGAAAGTGCTTCCTGAGCCAACGGAGGATGTACGCCAGGAGGATCCCGTATAGATTCTCAGTCCAAACCTTGGCATTGGTAATAATAATAGTTCAAGAAAAAATGCAAGGACGGACAACTTCTGACGGTAAAATGTTAAAAATTTAAAAATTTAATAAAAAAATTTAATAAAAAACGTTTCGGTCGTACGACCGAAACGTTTTTTATTAAATTTTTAAATTTTTAACATTTTACCGTCAGAAGTTGTCCGTCCTTGCATTTTTTCTTGAACTATATATATATATATATATATATATATATATATATATATATATATATATATATATATATATATATATATATATATAGTGGGCCTGCAAGTAGTATCGGTAGGTGTGATAAAATGCCCGCAAGTAGTATCGGTAGGTGTGATAAATTTCCCTGTACGGTGATTGGTCAATGATGACGCAAGATAAACCATGATTGGGTGATAATGACAAACCAAAGCGTGAGCACGTGCACAAATGACAAGAAGTCAACAAACGACGCTTGCAAACGTTGATTGCAGTTGGGTTGCTGCAGTTTCCTTCGAGCTTTCTTGATTGCACAAAGTCTAGAAGCCGAAACTTACGTAATTGATACGATCAAAACCAAGAATAGTACGTACTGGTCTAGAAATTTCTCTTGTTAGCGTGTTGCGAGCAGCTCTCGTTTGCTCGCACGATTGACAGGCTCAAATCCGAAATTGAGATTTGTCAGACACAAATCACACTTTACAGGAGGGCTTTGAAAGACTCAGGCCACAACCAAGATATAAAGTTACCAGCTGCGATAAGTTCAAAAAGAGTTAAAGAAGGAAAGTTTTTAAAAGATACCGTGAGCATTGAAACTCGCAGAGAAGTGAGAAAGTTTTCAGTAGTTTTCACTTGAGACACATGTATAACTAGCCAGCTGTCGATCCAGTGCTTTCGGCTCTTAGCTGGAACATCATAACATTAAAAAAACTCAAGTGGTAGAAATAAAAGATAAAAGACTCGATCAGTCTTTAGGCCTTTACAACCCTCCAAGTTTATTTTTTTCCTTAGTGGCCAGTTGGCCACTGACTGCTCAAGTTTGGTCGCCAGTGAAAAATTTTAGTCGCTAAATTAAGCTCACGCTTTCAATCCTCCCTCTCAATTTTAGTCGCCAGGCTGGCGACTTTGTTTGAAATTTAGTCACCAGCTCCAAATTTTTAGTCGCCATGGCGACTAAAATGGTCTTAACTTGGAGGGTTGCTTTAAGTAAAATTTGTAACTGAGACTTGTCAAAAAGGAAAGAGAATTCAAAAGAGTTCTTGAGATAATCAAAACTCACGGCAGGCGTTTACAGACCCTATACATTGACAGAGGTGAGAAATCTTTTGGCATCCGTTTCTAGTATCCGTTTCGAGCTCAGCTGTCAAGTTGGTCATTCTTTCTTGAGCTCCCAGCCCTAATATATTGAAACTAAAAATCTGAAAACAGCTGGTATCAATTGGTAGTTTAAAAACATTTGGCTATTACCAAAGTTTATCCTCGCTGAGATCACCCATTACAGCAACAAATAGCAAAATGATCTCAGGAATTTGGGGAAGCATTCGTATAATTAAATTTACGTGATTATTACATGTAATTCTTCAGAATTTTTGCATAATTTGGCTTTGTTTTAATTAGCTACTTGACCTCAACAATTCATAGTGAAAGTTTGTTTTAAATGGTCGTCCTCGTCCCATGATCTTGAAAAAGGGAAGGCCAGAGACAAGTGATGCTTTGTGAGCACAACACGAGAAAAATTAGTGCTTTCTTCTGAATTATCGCAAGACTGTTCCAAACAGAAAACTGATTTTCGATCTATTAAGAAAATAGAATAGCCAAAATATCAAGCGAAATAATTGACTGTAATAACGGATACGCTGAGAAAAAAAAAGGATAACAGCCGGGGCAGCTGTAGTGTTAACTATCCCTAGTTACAGACATGCAGAAACTGAAAGCTGAAAGGATAAAAAGAGTGGGATCTGACCAAGAACCACCACGTGTTTTTAAGAAAAGAATTCCTTGACATTGTTTTACAAATCAATAACAGTAGGAGAGGCTTTTTCATGCGACTCAACTTTATTTTTTGTTTTGGACCAGTGCAGGATCATTTGGGACAATACCCCATCCGATGCTTAGAAAATAATGGACCAGCAATGGGGCATTTTGATTGGCTGTTTTTAGATTTGTTTTTGTCCACTGCACATTGCACTTTATCTGGTTGCTTGAAAAAATAAATTACTTGTAGGAGCCAATTGCAACTTTTTAATGGGCAACCAACAATTCACCAGAGCATCCAAATTCATAGGTTTGGCTGCCCAGCATTTGAAGTAGGGACAACCTGAAATTTTTTTTAATTTCGAGCACTGTTGCTGTTATTGATATTATTATCTTCTATACAACCATCCATTCCTTTACTTAATCCATGTTTAAAAAGGGGCTTGACAGAATAACAGACAGACTGGCTGGCTGGCAGATGAACAAATAGATGGAAATGATCAGACTGACTGATTAATCATTTTCTTAGCGAGGTTACCTATTTACCAGTTTACTTGCAGTTTGCTCCACTTCTGTTTGCTTGCGGTTAGTTCCAATCCTGTTTGCTTACGGTTAGCATTCCTTTGTTGGTATGGGTGACACTATATTATATCTGTATATACTTTAAAAATTTGGTTTATTCTCAATCAGTACCAAATCCAACTCGAAACCCTAACTTGGAAGCTAGTCTTACTATCTCTTTCTAAGCAACTTATCAGGTTGTTTCTTTGGTAACTCATTTTTTAGCCATTTCATTTTTCCTCATTTCTTTTAAACTATCTAAGGTACAGTAATGCATCACAGTTCATGTCAATAAACCAACCATTTGGACTGGAATTTTAGCCGCTATAAATACTGAAATAATGTCTTAAAGGGAATTTTTGAGTACAGATGAATCACAGACATGCAACTATGTCTTAGACCCCTGACTTTTCTCTGTACAAAATTTTGAAAAAAGAAAGAATTAAATAATAAAAAGCTTATAAAAGTGGTACAATATAGCTGTGTTTATTAAATCAAAAGCACGTCATGCTCCATGTCTCGTGTTACTTAGAACTTTTTAAAAAGCTTTCTGTGACCTTGCTGGTTGCATTATAGTCGGTGTCAGGTTATCGAAAATTGAAGAAACATTTAGACTCTTCACCTCAAATAGATTATACCCCTTTATAGAATTTCATTTACTAAAAAGTAAAATTAAAACTGTTCTTGTCGCTCCATAAAAGTTGCATTATATTGTAGTGTGATTCACAACACGATATACTTGCCGCTGTTTTAAAGATTTTAATAAGCCTGAAACGCTGCGATAGATCATGGGAAAAAAACATTCCATGTGTCCTGAAGAAAGATTGTTACTCCATAACAACTTGAGAAAAATTTAGACTTTTCACCCCAAATACATTATTCCTCTTTATAACTTGATTTATTGATTTATTTTTTTAAAAAAAATGTTGTTTGATAATAGTTGCATTATAATTAATTGTTGCATGACTTTTATAACTTGATTAACTCAGATCTCTGGTCAATCTTCGCACAATCTTGTTCTCGATTCTATGTGTCCAGAAGAAGGACTATTATCTCCTTACCCTTGTCATTTGCTGTTTAATCAGTTTAATATCTCATTTAGTTCTTCTCATTCAGTATGAGACCCTATAACCTACAGCGCCAATCACAAACGTAACAGCAGACAACTAGACTGACATCTGTGTTTTTTATTCACATCGATAAAATCTGTTGATTGCATTTTTGACATTTTTTGCCGGTCTTCAAGGAAAACTAAGGAGCCTTGATTGTGTAAAGAGAACAAATGATGTCCCCAGCCTTTAAAAATAACCCCAAACATTGTCGCCAGCGTTTAGAATCAATAAATGTCAAAATTTCTTGAAGAACACATATATTGTCCTGCCAATTTACAATAAATAGTATTCATCTTGTTACTTCGTGACCTTGTCACTTTGTTACCTTACGTGGGGTCTTACACGAACTCTGCGCCAAAGCTACGTCACATAACACAAGACAAAAAACAGAACCACTGTATTACAACAATCACATCCCCAAAGTATATACTTTTATCATTTTGAATTACCTAAGTTTCTAGTAAATTGTTTCTTACTCCTTTAGACTCAATCACAAACCTCATGTAGCCAGCGTAGCTTGGCGTTCTAGTCAGTCAGGGAGAGCGAGAAAATGAGCGCACAAACAAAGCGATGGCAGAGAGCAGAAGGGGAGAAAGAAGTATTACCCTGATCGAACCTCTCTGCCACAGTCAAACAGTACAAGACAAAACTACATCTGTTTCTTAATTCACTTCGATAAAATCTGTTAATCACATTCTTGACATTTTTTGGCGGTATTACAAAGTAAAACCAAACAGCCACATCCATGTAAGAGCACACATAATGTCCCAGCATTTAGAGTTAACTCAATACATTGTCACCCGCATATAAAATAAATACCTGAAAACTTTTCTTTGAGCAAGAACACATATAATGTACCACAAATTTACCATAAATATATATCCATTGTTTTAACCTTGATCACTTGTCGCTTCGTCACCACACTTGAGATCTTACACAAAGTACTACCTGCGCCAAAGCTACCCATACCAAATTCTTGTGTTACCATGGTAACACGAGACAAAAACTAGCCATGTTATATTGCAATTCCTGAGACTTGATTGCTTTGCAGACCATGGTATATGAGCCCATATACCACGGACCACCAATAAGGTAGGTGTACATATTAGCAAGAACAGCTGGAGAGCTCAAAAATAAAACAATTATTTCACTCACACTTGTTGGATATGGGATAGTTGCAGCCAACTCACCACTATGTGCCTCATTGGCTACCTACCAACCCATATCCAATGCATGCTTGTGTAATAATTATTGAATATAACACCACTTTCCACTGAATAACCTCTTTGCACTGTACCTGAATGTGACATATGCATGGTTTGCTCCTGGGGGTAGTTTCACCTTTACAGGTCTTACATTCAGTCTGTTAGCTATCATTTTTTTGAATTGCTGAAAAAAAAAACAGCTCAAGGTAAGTTTTGTACATGCAAGCTTATCACTGGTCCAACAACTATCCTATAGTATGTATCATTCTGCGTGTCAGATCATTTTTGAATTCTGAGAAGTTTTTTTATTTATTACAATTTAATGGCACACACTTACAAATAAGAAAAGGGAATAAAAATATTAGAAACCATAAGGATAATCTGTAAAGGAGTAGGACACTCCATATTAAGACAGTTTGTCGACATGACTGCCTGTAAGTAACAATCACCTGAAAGTTCCACTCCAAACACAAGAACTGGTTAAATATACCCACCGCATCTAATCAAACGGTCCACAATTGAACACCAATATTGTTCGATTGGGTTTGGTAATCGAACGGAATCAAGTGTTTGATTACCGAACAGTTGACAATCAAACAAAATGGAACGTTTGATTATTGAACGGTTGACAATCGTACTTGATCGAACATGCGATAACCAAACTAATAACTACTACTGATAAAAAGAAAGTTATGCTCTCGTCCTGTCCACGTCTGTCTTGGTTGCCCTTGACGGCTTGGAAAAAATGACGCCGACAGCGTTTTGGTTCCTCATCATGATTATTAACATGTTGAACATAATATTGCCTGTGTTGCAGTTAATGAAATGGTGTAACTTCTGTTTGAGTATTACACTGACATTCAGAGCAGAAGCCATTTCCTTCCTACTACTATAAAAATGTTAACAATAATGCATTTCAGTATTTTAACTACCATTTTGTTCTCTTCTATAAAAATGTGTAACCGAACATCGACATTCAGTTTGATATTTGGGCATTTTTCTATTTATTCCGTTCAATAAAGGTTGATTATGATTACTCCTGCGTGATTTACTTATCAAGAAATGGATTCTGAAGTTCGATTTTGTTTGATTGATTCGATAATCGAACTCACAGCAAAATACATGTTCAATTTTGTTGATTACCGAACCCGTTCGATTGGGTTCGATTGAATTTTGGTTCGATTTTGTTCAATTAGATACAGCGAAACAACCTCACTTATACTGGTGTAATAATATGTCATACAATGAGTGCCTTGTTCAGCTGTTTTTAATTTTCTGTTTCCTAAAAGATCAAACAGATTGATTGGCTTTGGGTGAAGACACAACAATTTTTGTCCGGTCAGAATTGATAACCAAATTCTAGTGAGTACAGTTAACACTTTGCACATATTTTTTTCGCTTTGTAGCTCTTGGGCAATACAATCGCCACAACATGAAGCTCATTGTTTTAATTGAATTATGATAAGTACACGTGAGCTACCTTGTAACCACATTTCTTTGGCAAATTTTGAAGCTCAATTTTGTAGATCTCAGAAGTAAATTCGTCTCGCTTGGTGTAGAAATAAGGATCAGATTCTGCTTCTTCTTCGTCAGGTTCGTCGTTTATTACGCCATCTTCATCTTTGTCCAGCTCGATGTCATTGTCTTCTCCGTTTTCTTGTCGAGGAACATTTTCATCTTTGTCATCCATGCTTACCACTATATCTAATCCATTCAAAGGTGTTGATTCATCAGCATTATTTGACTGTGAACAGGCTGAATGTTCGTAGCTGACCCCTTTACCAACAGACGACGAAGTTTTGTCTTGGATTGCATCACTGCAACTCGTGTCACTAGCTGCATTTGAACTCCAACAGCTAGCTTCTGTTTGCAGTTTTGCAAACTGAAACAAAGGTGGAAATCCAGGTATTGGCGACGAGACTTTCTGTTCAACACTCGGTGTTTCCTTAGTGAGTAAAGTACCCTGGTTAACAGTGGAGGAAGCTACTTCCTCCGCACACACCAAGTTCTCTTCGTCCGCCATATTGACATGGAGTGGTCACATGGCCGTATTTTTACATCACTTCAGTACCATGCACGATGCAAACGGTGTAACGACCCTTGATACGACGAGGCCCATGTATCGAAGTCACACAAAAAAAATAAACCAAATATAGTACATTAATATGCAGATATCAACAAAAACTAAGCTTATGTGAACAAACAGCTTACAACGAAGTTTACTACGTCTGCCGTCCACAAGCCGTCCACGTATGTTGCACGCAAAAGAGTGATCTGGGAACGACTCGAACTTGTTGATCTTCAGCCCGGGGTGGGGGGACTCCCATTTGAAAGGGACAGGGATGCTCGTCGTCTCGCTTGCTTAGGGGTGTAAATTTCAGATTTTGGTCTCGCTTAGGGTGTTCTTGACAAAATGTCATTATTTTCAGCCGTCAAGGTCTCGTTCAGGGTTGCACACGAAGAAATAACTAAAAGAAAGAATTTTCATTCGTTATATGGTCTCTTTTATGGTCTGCATTAGCTTCGGCCACGCCCAGATTGGTCTCTTTTAATTTTAGGGGGTAAATTCAAAATTTCCGACGAGCATCCCCGTCCCTTCCATATGGGAGTCCCCCCCCCCCCCGGGATCTTCAGTTACAGGCGGGGAGCTCGGGCGGGGTAGACTAGGGGAGAAGTAGTGGGTGGTTGGGGTAGGGGAAAGCGATTTCAGAATGGCTCCTGAAATAGGTTAAATGTGTATGTAACTAGAGCAGAATCTTATTCCATATTTATATATATCATGATTATGTTTTAATAACTAATTTTAAGTAGTCAATTTAAACAGTGCCCCCAATTACAGTAGGCCGTATGGCCAGATAGAAGGCTAGACATTCATATTTGTACAAATTAATTTTTCGATCAATTTTTGACATAGTCTGCTTGTAGCCGTCTCCTATTTTCTCTTCCTCGTGTAACAAAGGAAATATGAGACAGTTGTGGACAGGCTATATTTGGCATCATTTTGATGAGTGCGTACTGGCTTCTCCACAAGACATGCTGATTGGTCGAATCAAAAGGAACCCAATCAAAAGCTTTATCGCCTATCTGTACTTGACGGTTTTAAATCCCGCCTATCTGGCAAACTTTCCGGGAAACGTAAATACACGTGGACAACGAATTCTGAGAAACATTGCTATTGTTTTCTGTGACAGATAGTGCAGCATATAAAACGCATTTTAGCATTCTTTATAGACAAAAGAATCGGTTCAAACGCAAAGAACCGTGTACAATTCGTGAGTTGAACTGTCGAAGAACACACCCAAGCGTTTTCCAGCACCAACGTGGAAAGATGTTTTCTTTTCTTCTTGCAGTTGTCGTTACATTATTTGCAAGTCCCGAAAGCACAAAGGCGAGAACCGAGGGTAAGTCCGGGTCGATCACTGACTGTCCTTGTCCAAAGACATTGAATCATCCGCGGTATTCAATATTGCCCCTCGGTGTATTCCTTCTTTCGCCGTTTCTCGCTATCTAAAGCGTCTGATAAGCAACTTGGACTAACTTGCAGTAATTTTATGTGTCTGCTTTGTGTGTTGATTGTTGGTTACTGGCACTTGTCTCTTAAGGTTACCGTATACCTTCAAGGGTAGATTTTTTTCAAAAAAATTTTTTACGGCCAAATTAAACATTACTAGTCTCCCTTCATTTTCTAAAAAAAAATTATTTCAAAATCTTGAAACGCGCGCGAGTTATCAACAAAAATGTTTTTTCAAGTGAAACTCAATATACCCGCCAGAGAGTTATAAGCCAATTAAAATGTGTCAGCGTCATGACTTCCTGTGACGTTTTTCGCGGCAAAAGATTCGGGGTATTTCATTTCATGTGGCGTCCCTTCCTATTGTTTACGCTTGCAATTTGCGATTTATTCACACCAAGTTTTCGCTTGTGTTGGTCTTTACTTCACCTATATGTACAAAAAAAGAAAGAAAAAAGTCCCTGGTTTAAAGTAAAGAAGAAAACCGGCCCTAAGAAAAAGAAGAAGAAGGTTTTCGATGATGAATGGCAAAAAACTCTTGCCGATAGTGACAAAGTGATAATCGGGGTGACAGGCCTCACACAACTCCTATCCACGTGTAATACCCAGTTTAGAGTTTGGCTCGAACGAGTGTATCTTTTAGGGATCTGCCCGTTTTGTACGAAACAATTGGGGGATCCTTGAATATCTCGTTAAGTCGTGGTTGTTGTTGGATTAAATGCCACTTTTGCATGAGTATTTGTTTTAAGTTAGGCATCGTTGGACGGTATTGTGTAACGAAAGGCAGGAACGTTATTTCTGTTTCGGATATTTCAGCCGTAAACTAGATAGTCGGATGGTGGTTATTTGCTTGTTCGATGAATTGCGTGACTCCGTCTTTGTTTATATTCCAGATAGAAATAATATACTTCGACATACCCCAGCGACCGCATTTCTGCCTGAAGCTGCTCTTTTGGATCGATAGATGCAGACGTCGCCACCGTCGAAGTTGCAGTTTTTCCTTTCTTTGAACTTTTTCTCTTGCCCGGCATTTTAGAAACAAATCCGAGAAATTCAAATCAAACGAGCTGTGGTCACGCGTGCAACTACTTTCCCGCGAGATGCTAGTCGACACCAGTAGTCTCGTGGGACGTCCTGACAATCTATTGGCTGTCGGCATCGGGAGTATCCAAAGTGTTGACATATGGCGCAGCAAGGGCGTGAAATGTTTGTAATCCTTTAGAAGCGAAAAAAACCTATTTCGTTTTTACGCGAGTGCGCTCGCTTTAAACGAATTTATAGGGTACGTAAATTTGACGGATTGCCTTGAAATTTGGCCCGAAGTTGCCCAAGACATCGAACAGAAAAACCGTGTGAGGGATTTCCGTTTTTCGTTATTGATCTCCCGCAATGGCCTTCGTCGTAAAAGGCTTCGGTAAGTTTTTGATCATCAAAATTGACAGAAAAATTGCGAAGCAACCAATGGGAACATTGACAAAGCCTCACACGGTTTTCAAGATTAATGCCTTGTGATTGATATAATGCAGTAGTTTTGATTGTGCGGTCTAATTCAATACCCGATAAATTCGCTCAAGTAGACGTCAGTCGTTTTGGGCTTTTGGGACGCACTCTCCTTACGATTAGAAAAAATCAAAGAAAAATAATTTTTACCGAATAGTGCATTTCATTAGCTTTGTACTGATATATAGTTTGTGGTGGTTGCGTTTAAGATAGTGCGCAAATATTTTTTTTCGCGAAAGACACCCGCGAAGGTATACGGTAACCTTAAATGCCGGGCTTTAATGAAGGGCACTCCGTAAAAACTGAAATCTTAAATTGAGATATTATCCTTCTTAGACAATATGTATGCATTCTTAAAATAAGACGCTATAGTCTTATTTTAAGACAACACTCACTTTACTTAACATGCTTAAGACAGGGTCATCTTCAATTTAGTATGATACTATTATACGCCTCTTAAATTAATACGGACATGGATCTTACTTAAGACTAGTGGCAGATAACGAATGCGTCTTAATTTCAAACGCATTCATCTTTTATTAAAAGTCTTAAGAATACTTGAATCTTAAATAAAGAAAGCTATTATTAATTTAAGATCTTTTTTCGTCTTAACCTTAATTTAAGATGCTTTTCAGATTTTTAAGATTACACCATCTTAATTGCTAAGATTTCAGTTTTTACGGAGTCAATGCGTCGATTGAGACGCGCTAAAGAATTGGCTCACAAAATCCCTCGTGTGTATCTTTACTGATCCAGATGAAGTATTGGTTCAATTGCTTGCCCAAGATTGTCGAAGGAGTAGCGTCTCACAACTTGTATTTTAGTACTTTAATTTCGGCAAGTCGCTCCTCGCAACTTTTTACTTCTGTTTCTTTATTTTCTATCCAAGTAAGCGGAACTCTTTTGAATTATATTAAGCATTG
This sequence comes from Meandrina meandrites, assembly GCA_963693305.1. Classification (NCBI taxonomy): domain Eukaryota; kingdom Metazoa; phylum Cnidaria; class Anthozoa; order Scleractinia; family Meandrinidae; genus Meandrina; species Meandrina meandrites. The sequence continues at coordinate 11,890,492 of OY855913.1, forward strand.
TTAAGTTCGCCCGTGAAACTCCCTCAATACATGTCTTAATACATTCATTGTCTTTCAGGATTTTAACTCGAAGTTACTTCGTGTTCATTTGTTGTTTTGTCGTACTCTCGATTTGCAAACTTTTCCTTTCGGTAAACACTACTTTTTCGGAGACAGACTAACTTCCGATCGAGGATGGGTGTTCAAACTGTCTCATATGCACTTCTTAATTCTTAAACTACTCACTTAAATATCAATTTTTATTCCTCTCTTGTATTATATTGTATTCGTAATTTTAGAAACAGTTTTTTAAATTATTCATTCTTATTTATCCATCCTAATTCTTAACATAGTAAATTATCGCTTTTAATATAGTAAATTATCGTACACTGTAAATTTTAATATATTCTAAAGTAGCCTAGTGTACCCAATTAATTCTTAATTCGTATTCTTAACTGTATATTTTAAATCTTAATATATTGTAACGTAGTAGTGTCCCCAATTAGCTTCTGTAAGCTAAATACCTACCCTGACACTTAAATAAAGTTCTTATTATTATTATTATTATTATTATCGAGTTAGGATTTTCAGTTGGATTCAGTTTCCAGTTGGATTTTGAGTACGATTTTCGAGTACTGACCGAGAATAAACCAAATCTTTAAAGTATATACAGCTATTTCAATTAACGTTGTCGGATTGAAGCTCAAAGCTTAAAGACAAGACCGAAAGGTAGTATGGGCGAAGAAAGAGTGTTCCACGCGTGCTGAATACTAATGAGATACAGCGATATAGCAAACGAGACGTTTTTCGTTTCCTTTCTCTTCAGACATGTGTAGAAAAGATCCTTTTTCGCCTCATTTCATTTCAAAAGAATAATCCAAAACCAAACCACATAACGGCGAAAGAAAAGATACAAGAAAGGTTTCACGGAAAGAAAAACAAATATTCCACGTGCAAAAACACAAACTTGTAGATTTCCTCAATGGTGATATGCAAATTGCAGTAAATACCCATGGCACCATTCGGTCTTGACTCGTAGGTTTGAAGATTTTTATCCGACAACGTTAATTGAAATAGCTGTATACTGTAAGCATAAATATGTATACGATATAGTGTCGCCCAAACCAACAAATGAAAGCTATGAGTGGAACTAACTGCAACTGAGACCGGAATTGAAAAGCAGCCCCCATCAAAAATCCAACTAAAAAAATTTAACTTGAAAATCCAACTGGAAATCCTAACTCGGTAAATAGGCAACCTCGCTTTTTCGTGCTTTCTTTTAGATACTTGCGATTTTATGCGAAAAATATAGCAGAAACTGGGCTACTGTTGCTAGTTCGCTCAGACTGCAAAGATTCCCAACAGATCACGACAAGTCGAGCCACTAGGCGCACAGGAATAGTTACGCAGCTCTCGTAAGCTTGTAATTCTACTGGTCCTCTAGTGTAGCAGCTGCTATTGTTTTGGGGGCTAGGGGCATTGTTCTTGTTGTTTGTTCTATTGTTCTCTCAGCCACTCATGTGAGACCTTACGAGAGCTGCATGGCGACCCGCGCACATAGCTGAGGAATGGCCGAGCAGTTTTGCGCCTTGTCATCTTTTAGGTACAAAATCCAATCGTTTTCATGATTTTGCACCTGCAGGACTTATCAACGTAGATATAACAGTCAGCACAAGCAAGCTAAAAGAAACCAAACAGTTTTACACGAAGTACTTGAACTTTAAAGTGGTGAAGGAAACCCCAGGATTTCTTTCTTTCTCACCTGGTTTGGGTAGGTATTGGAACACGATGTTTCTCTTCGCATAACTTGACCATAACAATAACGTGTGTAGCCTGCTGGGGAAATGTTAAAAATCAGTGGTGTAACTTGATTGCTTGTGTTTACATTACGACGCACAATTCTTAATGGAATATGACAAATTTCAACATTATTTTTTGTTTCCTTTGGTTGTTTTTTCTTTTCTTTTTCTTGTTTTATTATGTTGTCATTTTTAATTTATGAATATTTGTTTTGGCTTAAAAATGGGGGGGGGGGGGGGGGCTAAAGCCCCCCAGCCCCCTCCCCCCCCCCCCCGGCTCCGCCGTCCCTGAGCAAATCTCAAATCTTTATCTTGTTTCATTTTAGGTATAGCTAATCTTGATTTTGTCGTGGAGGATGCGGAGCATGCATGCGCCAGACCACAGCTGGCCAAGAAGTTCGCAGGAAAAGGCATGTTCCTTACTTACAACCTGGGAGACGTGGACGCGGCTTGTGAAGAGTTTAACAAGTCAGGGTATCCGCTAGCCATGCCAATCAAGACAGAGTCCTGGTTCGAACGTCACTGTTATGTAATTGATCCAAATGGGATACCGCTAAATTTGGCGCATTGGAACGAAACCCCGGCTGAACCTAAAGGTGAGAGAGTTATGTTTCGAGTAAGAGAAAATAGAAGGTCTGTAAAGAAACTATCGAGAGAATGCTAGTATTTAGTGCCAGGCATGCACGTCAGTTGTATACGCCTGTCTAGTAAAGGTTACACTCTGGTTATCAGGTTAGTAGTAATTCGAGATTCGCATATTTTTCCTTGCCTTCACAGGTGTTAGCAGTATGGCATTTTATTACACTTCGCACGACTTAAAAGAAATACAAACGTGGTACAGCAAAAACTTAAACATGACAGTCGAGAGAGGGGTTGACTGGATCGGCTGGGTGATAACGCTGACCGCTGCCAATGGCACTGTAGAGTTTCGCCCTTTCCAGCCACGGAACATAACCTACAACCCCGCGTCTTTCATCCCACACCTGCTGGAAGAGTTTGATGGACATGGTCTGTCGTACACGTTCAACTTCAACTCCTCAGCTGAGGTTGACAGGTACACTGTGAGGCGTACTCATTTGGTCTTTGCAGTGCAGCTGTCGCTGAGGAAGGTCCCACTGTAGATAGATTAACACCCCCAAAACACTTCACAGTGCAACATCACCTGGAATCGTCGCTAACAGTTCTCTGGGTGAAACGTTAACCAACCTTCTTTTCAGGGAGTTTTCGTCATTGAAATCCAATCGCCATTTATGATCAATGAGATTTCAACGCCAAAATGGAGCCGGGAAGACACTCAGAAAGAGGCATAGGCGTACGGGCCGGGGGGCAACTCAGATTTTTTGGGCAGCAAAAGAAATTTGGGCAAAGCCCGTTTTAAAAGAAGTTTCCATGTTTTTGTTTTTTGAAGATTTTCTATTTTAACCTTAAGTCGGCGTGGTAAAGCCAGTTAAATTCACACGAGACAGTGGTTACCAAGCACGTGATGAGTTTCTGATTATTAATGTAGTACATATCCTTGCAGTGTGCAGTGATACCTGCTAAATCGTGTTCAGCAGAACGATCATTCAGTGCGTTGCGCAGCACCATGGGGCAACAACGTGTCAGTAATTTTCATCGCACTTATTAACATTGAAAGGGCATATGCCAACTCTGTAGTCAACAATGACATGGATCGTATCATTGATATCTTTGGCCGTCGAAATGGCCGAGACAGCTATTTCTTTTAACGTGTTTTATGAGCTCATATGATAGATTCATTTGTAAGATTATTTTCACTTCGTAAGTAGGCCTATGTTAGAGCATCGTATATGACCCTCGTTTCTTTCCGACTTTTTCGTAAAAATCTGGGCAACTGGTAAAAAATTGCCCGTACGCCTATGGAAAGAGGTTACCTTAAGTTAGTACTGCCTGCCTATTTTAACAGTTTTCAATAGCTTTCGTCGCCAAACGTCTCTATAACTGCATTCCAGCTGAATGGAATGATTGCATTACAGGTGATATGTTTATTGCAGGTGGTGCCATTATCTCCAAAGCCGTGGTCTTTCCTTGAAGCGTCCGTTGGGTCGGGTAGGAGATCACAAGCGGTGTGCTGTGGACGACCCCAACGGCGTGATTATTAACATCGCTACTACCGGATGGACTGAGTACGAGGAGGAGGTCAACTGTCCCAAACCTACCACCAAGGCTGTGGGGAGCGTGGAGAAAGCCTGTGTGATGTCTGTTTTTGTAGCTCTTGCAGTGTCAGTCTCGTTTCTGCTGTAGATGAAGACTGTATCCGGGCGGATGTGCATGGACCGTTCCAGTTCTGGTACACTGTGTCTTGTTAGGATTATAAACCGTAATAATGCCCGACTGTAGGATCTAGATAATATAAAACTTGATCAAAGATGTTCTAGGATAGTTAATTTGTTGAAAGAAAAAAAATCCCGTTTGTACTGTAGTTGCACCAGTCTTCCAATCAAAAACGCCGGGGCCTCAGAAATTAGCCACTTTCTTTTTAAACAAGGGTCAGTTGGATACAAACACCCATTAACAGAGAACTTACTAAGTAATTACCCTAACAGTTTGTTAATATTCATCAGTATATACTTCGGGACAGGTGGACAAAAAATGCACTGTGATAGTTCCACAATTACTCACTGCATTTAATTCCGGCTGGTGACTGGAAGACTGGAAGCTTTGATGTAAACGTGTAAATGTAACGCGGGGATGATTAAAGGAAATTTCAAAATGAACCCTAAACCTCAAACTGAGGTACCAGAATCTTGTTGTGTAGCTCGCTCTAAGAGACCAGTACCTGCAGAAGAGCGCGACATATTTACAAGTCAAGGCTTTTGCCGCGAAAGTTGTGACCAATCGTGTGGTGTCGCTCGTACGTTTGACTGAAGGCGTCTCAATAAGCACTGCATACAGTGTTTCGATAAAGAGTGTCCTACAAAAGCATAGGAAATGCACGGACTAGTGGCTTAATCGAGGTTAAAAGCATTTCAGCGCGATGGAAGGAGAAACTAACAATCCTGATGAATATAGTATATTCATGTGTTCTCCTTCCACCGCACTCAAGCACCATGAACTTCGATCAAACAATGGTGAACTAGCACTACCCTAATAATACATTTTGACATTGTCGCGTACACTTCTACGTCTCTGTAGGAAAGCCTTTCTCGAAACAGTTGTCCTACATCCCAGTCTTCCTATATTTTCGATACCTAATTCCTATTTACTTTATAGCTTCCTATAAAACCTCTACATGTGTGGAAGCTCCCACATTTCCTAAAAATCTTTCTGTGATGAAAGTAAAACGGGGAATCCCAAACGTTCTTGAATTCTTCCTTTAGGGGTTGAGTATTTTGAGATGGACAAAATTTAAAGAAGATTAAAACGTATTGCGGTATGGGTTTTTCAAAAGCTGTTAGGCTGAACAGTTTATCTCGTTTGTTTGTAACTAATTATAACGCCAAGGAGACATATCTGTAATGAAGCTCTAACTCAGCTGTAAAAATGTTTCAAATGTTTTTTCCACCACTTAACTTGGGTTTAATGCGAATATCTCGCTCCCGTTTCAAGCATTCCCAAAACCCTCAGCTCTTCCCACAAAGCTATGTTTGTGTTTGTGTATTTGTTAACTAAATCTTTAGTACACCTGACCCCTTTAAAAACTATTGTAATAAGCACTAAGGATGTCTGCCCAACCTTATTAGCCAATAATGGTTATTTTGGGCAGGCATGCACTTTATTTTATTTTTTTCTTGTCTGTTTTGTAAATTTAAATTAATTAAGGGTGCAATAAAGTTGTTGTTGTTGTTATTGTCGGACAACCTGGGGTGCTGTTACTCTCAACTGTCTGGTGGTGTTTCAAAAATAATTTTCTTCCTTCTCTCCCTTCTTTAAACCTTTTAAAATTTTACTCAAATTTAAATTTACCCCCGCCTTAAGACATGTACCTCTAAGATGCCATTTCCTGCATTTTGAGATAACAGTCAATGGAATAGTGGAGTTCTTAACAGGCAGTGAAAGCTATGCCTGAATGAACGCAAACCTTAAAATTACCGCAGGCTCATGCTATTATGCCCAACGGGTAAAAATTGCTGAAAAACAACAGAAAAAAGGCAAAGAATCGTGCTAAAAAGACTAAGACAATAAACTGCAAGGCTGACACTACGTAGAAATGAAAAACCTTAACGGGACAACGACATGATAGAGTCCAAACTGAAAGTCAAAAATGCAAACTTTGGACAGCTGTTTCGACCTGACTGGGTCTCGTCAGCAGAGTGTATGCCGCACAGAATAGAGCAATAGCGTGAAGACAGTTGTCTATTTTCGCATTTTCGTCCGCGGTCCGTTGCTTTCATTTGTCACTAAAAAGACTGGCTAAACAGAGAAAACATTATCTTTCTTTGGCTAGGGAGAGTTTCAAAAACCGGAAGAATTTTAAGCGAAAACAGGAAGCTGGAAATATTCGCCGAAAACGGGAGGTTTCCGGCCAAAAACGGGAGCGTTGGAATCTCTGCATTCTAGCGACGGTAAATATGCAAATGATATACCCCCAACGAGGCTCAGACAACATCAGTGTATTGTGATGTGAGAGAAATAGAGGGAATCTAGGTGAAGTTTTTCTTTCAAAAATGTGCTTTAGGAACACCGGCTGTTTTTTTGAAAGTGTTTTAGGAGAAAAGACACCCTCTAAGATACATGATCCCATCCTGAATTTCTTTGTTTCGAACAGTACTGCAGTATGAACACAAATATTGGAGGTCAATTTCGAGGTCTGGGACTGAAGTATGAGTCAATGGTCACCAGTCTCCGACAGGGCTTTTGCGGATCTATTCGAAAATATATATAATAGCCTGAGGGAGTTTCACCGGGTAAAGCAAAATGGAAAGTTTATTCTTTGAGGTTTTTATCACTCTTTTATTGGGAATACTTTGTGGAGAGGTTTTAAGCACAGGAGAAGTTGTGTACGCTGTAAATAGTGGCGGACCGGCGCATACCGATTTGAACGGAGTTCACTTTCAAGCTGACAAATTGAGCGTAGGAACCGCGTCTGATTTTGGCAAATCGTTATCCATCGGAAGAGTCGCTCCTGCAGATCAAATACTATACCAAACGGAACGATATCATTTTTCGAACTTTGGCTACGACATTCCCATAAAAGAAAACGGGGATTATGTATTGATTTTGAAGTTTTGCGAAGTGTACTTTCAAGGTCCGCGGCTGAAGGTAAGTAGATTATAATTTTCGATCCACGTGTGTCGATAAACTTGCTGTCGATTCATATCAGAGGTATTCTGTATCTGGTTACGCTCTTAATACCCTGTTTTTGGTAGAATCTTTTCTTGTTTGTGGTGGTTGTGCTTTTTTTATAGGTTTCAACTGATACGAGGGCTACCTTATTTACATGAAATATGCATACTAACTCGAACTCAGTTTACGAACTCAATTTCGATAAACTAAACTTAAACTTATATGTGGCATATTTAAGGGAGAGCAAGATAATCAATTACCTATACTTCCGTCCTGATGTCGACACTTTGTTAGGGATGTAGGTGGTCAAAATGATTTATAATGCCAGCCAACATGTGCGACTGCTAAGTTTCTTAAATGGCATGCTTATTGCAGTCATCTGCCATTTTAGAGCAAATTGAAAGAAAATTTCACGCTAACCTGCACTTTGCTATTAAGTGGAACTTGAAATATAAACAAGTTGTTTACACATATGCATATGGCGACAATTTCTGACTGCGCAATTTCAGAATTAAACACAAATAGAATTTACTTGTAGTGCATTGGGAACACCTGCAGGATCAGATGGATTTTTCTTAAATGACAAATATACGGAAAAGTCAGGTATATATTCAGGCCATTTGATTAAAATTATTAGGGAGATCAGTAAAAAGAACTTGTGCTGTTTTTCATTGTCAAGCCACTAAAACGTTAACCAAAACCACTAAGAGAAAGTCAAGAATTTGAATTTGGGTAGTTCCAGAATTATTCATACTCCCCCACAGAGGGGATTGGAAATTCCAGGGAGGGGGGGGGGGGGGGTAATCTATGATAATAGGTTTATCTACTTGTGTGAGTCTCAGGTCTGTGCAGTATTCCATACTCATGTGATCCATCAAATTTTGTTTTTTGGTGCATTTTTTTGTTGTTGCAAATCTCTGATGTTTAAGCGGATCTTCGTTTTAGGGATGAAATCATTGTGTGATAGTGGAATAAATTATCTCACTTCAGCAACAAACTGTCGAAAATTGTGAGATGAGCAGAGATGACAGATTTTAAAACTCTATCTGATTGTGCAGATTTTTAACTCTTTGCTTCAATGTGGAGATCTTGGTTTTTTTCAGCGGTAATCTTTGCATCTTTGATTTCTTTGGAAATACCCATTCTATACTGTATTTGTGCCCAACAGATGGGAAAAAAGGGTTAAATTTAAAATTTTATATTAAGTGAGTTTTAAAATTACTGATAAAAACAAAACAGAAATAAACAAAAGACAAATATTAAGTCAGAATAATTTCTGCTACAAAACAAAAAAAAACATCTGCCTTTAGGGCAGAGGTACAAATTACCATTTTTTTTATTATTTAAATCAATATTTATTCAGGAGCATCCAATTTAGCAGAGCTAGTTTAAATGGAGTCCTGAAAAAAAAACAAAGACATTAAACGATTAAAAAAACTACTACACAATTAACAGGTAAGGTATTTACATTGTAGTATTGTCTCAGATGACCAGCTGATAAATGTGAAAGCAGATGTTGATTTGTAAGTGGTGAAGAGTTAATCTTATACCGCAATGTTCAGAAATTAACGACCCCCTGAGAGTAGAGACCCTCCTCAAGTAACAATAACATTTGACTTTTTAGCAAATTCACTTGAGAGAAAATAACCTATACTACATACAAGCTGTACCTAAATGATCTGATGTTTGTATATATGCCCCCCCCCCCCCCCAAAAAAAAAAGGTTTCAACTCTCTTGGAGTAGCATTTAGGTAAAGTAACAAGGGTCATTAATTTCAGAACTGTACGAGTAATTCTGTGTTATTTGCCACAGTTCAAAATGGCACTCTTCTATCAGTTTATGCTATCACCTTTCTATAAGTTTTCTACATGTACTAATAGAATGAAAGTTAGAAATTTGTCTGAAATCCATTACTTTCCACTAACTGGCACAACTGTAAAAACACAAGGCCATTAATAAAACCTGAAGTGAAATCACAGGCACCTCAATTATTATTTTTGCACATGGGATTTTCTGATATTGAAAATGCTCTCTGCTGCCTTCTATAAAATATTATCCTTCTTCTTCACAATTTTTTACAGGTTTTTGATGTAGCAGTTAATCAACATACTGTGATCAAAGGATTAGACATATATGAGAGAGTTGGTCGGGGTGTTGGACATGATGAATACATTCCATTTAGAGTCAACAATAACCAGATACTGATTGATGGTGAAACAGTACCATTTGGTGGTTCCATCTATATTGAATTTTTAAAGGTAAGCTGGTTAACAATTGAATGTGTGTTGTGGATTCAATTTGTCCTCAGTTTGAAGTTTTTCAAACTAGTTTGATTTTAGTTTACTTTTGTTTCAGATTATGATAATAAATCTTAACCAAATATAAATTTAAACCATGACATGTGCATTTTATTCCTTGTGTAGTGGTAGGTGCCTTAAATAAACTCTTCTGGCTTGCTGGTATACTGGAGGATAATGCCCGAGGTAAAAGATATTGTCCAAGAAATGAACAGTTGGCTGACAAGTGAAGCTTGAGAAGCAAAGCTTCATGGGCAACTGTGAAATTTTAAGGACAATCTCAGCCAAGGGCATTATCCTCCAATATACCAGCAAGCCAGAAAGGGGTTTGTTTATTTAATTTATAACCCTCTGATTAATTTCTACAATGTGACATTGTGATTTATTCAAAATGTGGAACTGAAAATGTGACTTTGTTCATTTGTTTTGTCAAATCGGACAGGGTATATTGCCTGTATACCCATCATCTGATTTTGCACCATGTGATGTGTTTCATCCAATCAATTGGTGGGTTATAAAAAACGTTAGCATACATATGTCTTTGATTGTCACAGAGTGGATATATTAAAGGTAGAATCTGGGCTCTGGTTAAGTCACGTATTCAAGAGACTAAATGTGTAGCCATTGCAATCCTTCAAGCCTTCTGAGCATTGTTGCACCTAAGTTTACTAGTACTTATTTCTAAGTTAATAATTAACAATTATTCATCGAAGTGGAGGTGAATAGTGATGGATATTTACTGAGCCGCGAAGTGGCGAGGTAAATATCCACCACTTTCACCGACACTGAGGTGAATAATTGTTTTTAATTAGTATATACCACACAAGCTGAATAACTAGCAGACCAAAACATTACTTTCGGTACCCAAAGCGACGCGCGAAGCCATTTTGTTTCTTTTCGGCTGCTCGGAGGTGAATAGTACTTTGCTAATCACCTCCGAGTTAACCAATCAGCACGCGCGGAAAGCACTATTCACTTGTGTGGTATATAGAGGATATTACACGGTGGCGAGAAGATATGAATTTTATGTTCGAGTGGCAGAAACGATATCTCACTCGCTTGCTGCGCTCACTCGTGAGATGTCGAACATAAAATTCATATCTTTGAGCCAACGTGTAATGTTCTTTTTATTATATGGAGACCAGATGTAATTGAAATTGCCGATTTTTATTTCATTGTTTTCGAAAAATCGAGCAAGGTTTACAAATCACTGTTCGTCTTCACAGAAAATACTAAGCACCCATGTCCAGGATATAGAAACACTAACTAGATTCCAATCAAACAAAATACATGAAAGTGATGGAGTGGCGTATGGAATCTACGAGTGGTTTAGTTCCCAGTAAAACACTCTCATCCATATAATAAGTACTAATATTGAATGTGTTGTAAGTAATAAGTAAATTCTCACTTCAATGTATGAAATCATGATTATCTTTGTGTTGAAATTTAGGGCTACTATGATAATCCCAAAGTCAATGCTGTTTTGGTTATGAAAGGAACATTAGATGGTGAGTTATTAAAATATTATATGTAAACAGCACTGAAAATTAATTTTAATGTCTTGCGAAAATTCTTCAGCAATTGTAAAGCACTGCAGTATGCCTGTACTCAAAAATGATGCTAGAATCTGTCTTTGAATATCAACACTGTGCTTATCTACAGATGTTCCTAAGTTGCCTCCGCTACCTCGCCCAGGAGAGGAAAATGAAGAGGATGATGATGATGAAGAGAATAAAGATGATAAGCCGAAGAAACAGCGAAAGTTGTCAGGCCCCAAGTCTATTGATCCTTATGCCAATGATGAATCAAGCATGTTAATTCCAATTGCCATAGCTATTGCAGTCTTTCTACCAACACTATTTTGTTTGTGTAAATTGTAACAAATTCAAGTTGGTTGATTTTATTTATTACACTGCAAATTACATAATTGTTTCTGAAAGCTTACAAAACTGCTGAAACAAATTAAAGGAAATTGTTCTTAAAGTGCTACTATGATGAAATTCGCATGTTTTCTTTCGCAACCATTTTAAAATATTAAGAAGTACTCTATATGAGAAGCAAAATGCCATTTACTGTTTTTCAATACCTCTTTTCGTTCCAGAGATATTCAAGTTTTTAAAATATGCAAATTAGCAAAGTAGTGACGTCATATACTCAACCAAATTCTGATTAAATACTAAGAAAGTGATATCTCAGCCAATTTGTATTGAAAGTCTCTGATTCTTTGCAGTAACACTCTGCTAGTTGTGTTTCACAATATGAACTTGACAACTTGGTTACCATGGCAACATACCAGGTTCCAGATCCCCCAAATGCTTAATGCCTTTCTGGCCAATTCTGGCATTCTCCGTTAATATTTGTAAATATTGCTTTACATGTGAGATCTAGCAAGCATATTAATGGATTTGGCAGACGTCTTGCCTGGGTTTAATTTTTCCGAACTGAAAAATTCTGAAATATTAAAATAAAATTGATGGGGACTGGAAAAGAGTGAGTTGCCATGGTAACATAATTTTATTACAGTTGTAGGTGTGTCACCTGAGGAACTATTAGTCTGCCAAGTTTCATTGGTCTCTGCAGAAAAATGACTGAGATAACTTAATTTTTGTACTTGACAAAAAATTGGGTTGAGTAGATGACGTCATCAGTTCCCTAATTTGCATATTTTACGTTTTTTTTAAGCTTAAATATCTCTGGAACTAAAATAGATATTTGAAAACGGTAAACGGCATTTTTAATGTTTCATTAAATACTCTTTGAAACACCTATAATTGCAAGGGGTGAAAATTTGATCATAGTACCACTTTAAAATAGTAGGTTGATATAGGTCAGTCATGTTGTAGTTCAACTGCACCAAGGTTCACATTTTTCCAGGTTTTAATCTTCTCAAAAGCACTTATTAAATAATAGTTTAAGTTTTAAAGAAGTGTCAGGAGATGTTTTCACAAAAGGTTTAGGGTCCCAGCAGGTTTGCCTGCTACCGACATGCGATCGAGGTAATAATTTTAACATCTTCTGACTAAAATTTCCTTTTGTCAGCCATAACAGCCTTCACAAGTTAGTACTTTTTTTGATGGGATTTTAAAAGACAGAATTGTCAACACCAGAAAAAATTCTTTTAAAATTTTTTGGGTATTAAGTTTATTATTGTCGAGTCTGACAGTCTTGGCTACAGCTCTGTACGTCTTTCAAACTGCCACTACTTTCAACACCTTCCTCTTTTCTCTTCTTGGTATTTGGGGTTTTCATACATCAAGCTTTCATTATTTAGAAAAGTTTTACAGTATACCAAGTGTTATTTAACAATAATGACAAATTTGAACAGGGTCATCTAATGTGCTGTAAGTTAAATATTATGTAATTTTAGCACCTTAAAATAATTCAATTATTTGTGTTTTAATAAAGTTTGTTGTAGTTTAAGGTGGCTTACTACAGTTTTGAGGGATAAAATTGCCCAACTTTGAACTTTTTTGTTAAATGCTCAAAAATGTTTTTCCCTGTCTCTAATTACTGTTTGTTACAGTATACAACCATCATAAGCGACATTCCAACCATATAGGTGCTAAAGATAGCCAAAATAAGCAACCGAGTGCTTAAGAGGGGACTGGGCACTAGCAGTTTCCATAGCGTTTTACTCAAAATCTACCCGTATGACCCTACCTCAAAATTTCATAAATTAAAAATTACCTTTGATTGAACACTCATGCAAAAATAAACAAAAATCTGTAAGATGGATTTTTCGCAAAATAGGAAAATGTCGTATCGCTATTTTAAAAATAGCTCGAAATCGGTCTTACAGATTTTTCTTAAATTTTGGCCGCGGACGTGTTTCAACCCTATGAATAATTTGTGAAAATTTCATTATGGGTCGTACGGCAGGTTTTTGAGTAATTTGATGTCAAAAAAAAAGTTTGCACAACCTCCGACAGGATCCGAATTGCGTATGCCTTTTCATTTAGCACGCGCTCGTGCGACGCAATGCATCGCGTGCGATAAAGAAAGACAAAATTAGAACTCCTCTACCGGGCTATTTATCAACCTTCCTGCTCTTAACTCTTTTCAGTCCTAGGTAATAAAACATTTCTGAAAGTATTTGGAAATTTCAATTTGGTTTAACGCGATTTAAGTGCTGAAACTTGTTTGTGCTGTTTTAGAGTTGCTCGCGCAATTTTTATCGGCGCGAGCAATATTGACGACAGGCAGAAAATCGTAGCGCGCGCTCTTGAGTCTCTTAAATACTGTAGTAAGCCACCTTAATTCCTGTGTAGGTTTGTGAGATTAATCTCTGTTGAGGCTTCTTACCAGCCTTCATTATTTTCATTCTCTCTGTGTTGCTGTTAAGTTAATACTAGTGGTACCTATCGGTAGAAGTGCCAACGAGTACAACAAGAGAGAAGGGTTGTGAGGATAATAAATTTATTGTAAATGTTTGACTAAAAGTACACTTTATGATGTGGGTGTGATCAATGTACATTGCATGTATTCGTTGCGGAATGTTTGTGGAATAAACTGATGCGATTTGGTGAAGGCCTAATGAAGGAGTTCTAAAATGATACTAAAGTAGTGAGAAACCTTGTGAAATCCATGTAATTTGAGGGTTGCAAGCCATTGCAGTTCTATGCCGCTATTTTGGAAAGATGTCAGCTGTTTTCAAGTCCAATAGACCTTAAATCAAAGTGGCTGTGAGCCACTGAAACTCGGAAAATATATAACCTTTGTTTACTTCATATATAGTAACACAAATAAAGGCTGCATTTTACCCAACCCCCTACCCGCTTCACAAGACTAATTGATTACTAAATTTAATATTAAAGACTCTCTGTCGACTGCGAGTGTTTGTTATTGTTTTGATTCTGGCAATGAAGAAAATCGTTCGAAAATCAAAAAGATTTAGGGCATTCGCGGCCTAAAATAAAATATACCGGTAGAAACAGGTATAAAATGTTTACTTTCGAGGTCATCCAGCTAAGAAATACTTTATTTTGAAATTATGACCTCGCGTCGTGGGGCGCGAGCTACAATTACAATTAGAAGCTCCTGTCGCCATACGCGTCATTGGTCGTCATTTGAAACAACTCCATAAAATAAATTTCCTTTTTATTTGCTTTTAGAAGCACATATACAGAGTATATATATACAGTACTTAGTGCTCTTAAAATACAAGATGTAGAACTAGAGCAATGAACATTTCGTGGCGATTTCCATACCGCGGTTTGGAATTCCTGCGGAGATTGTTTCGATAAGCGGTCACGTACAGATTCTAAATGCTTTCAGTTCGATCTTTTTTCAGTCCGAAAGAACGCACTTTTCATCGAAATAAAAATTTCAAATAATCTCAATAAAGCTTACTTGGTAGTGGAAGAATCTACTGGCAATGCGAAGGGAAATAATTCTGCAGCGATTCAGTGTCACTCAGCTCAATACTGCAACAAACGTGAGCAGTTTTCACTTTGCCTGTATCCGAGGTCATCTTCTTTGTTTCTCCATTGATTCTGGGCAGATTTTCTTGAATAAATCTTTTCGGAAGAGCCTCTCGTTACAGTCTAGGCCTTACGCAGGCGATTCTTGGCAACCGCCATGCATGGCTAAAAGCAGATCGCGTACCGGCCGTTGTTTAGCTTCTCACACATGTGAGTTTGCGGATCACGTATCGACGCCATGAATCATGCATCGTGCACGTGCTGAACAAATAAGTAGCGCGCTGATTGGCCACAACTGTGACAAATTGTGCACGTGCTGAACAGTTTCTGCTCAACAGATTGGCTAAAAACATCAGACATTGTGTCGTCACGATCTACCCTACATTACATTACATTACCTTACATTACATTACTTACATTTCTACATTTTGGAGCGTTTGTGAGATTTTTTCCGCACATACAAATCTTCTCACGGCTCTATAATCTGCCGCCTCGTCAGGCCTTCGTTGGCAATAATAGTGTTGAAGAACCTCAATATAATAGTGTTGAAGAACCCCAAATAAGTTGTGCAGCATTGCTTGTTCTCCCAAGGCTTGGACTTGTGTTTCTAATTTGATAGCATCATGAAAATGTTACCATTTCTTTTTTTTTTAACAGATGGTATGAACACAGCAATAATAGTAATTATGGGGAGTAGGGACATAGCCCAGTGGTGAGAGTGCTCACTTCCCAGCATGTGGGTTGTGTTTGTTGTTGGATCTCATCCCTGCTCCAAGGACTTTTCTTTGGGGTTCTCCGGTTTTCCTCCCAAAAAAACAACACTTCTAAATTCCAATTTGATCTGGAATTCAAGGGCCACAGGTTTGTCAGTCGGAATACTGTTATGTGCAACCCTCATTAAACAAAGTTGATTAAAGTAAACAACATCACACAAATGGCATGCTAATTGCTTCCACTTACTACCAAAGTAAACCACGACTGAAGGTTTTTATTGCCATTTTAAAGTAACTACATATACAACTGCACTAGTTGTGTGATATGTAAATTATCAGCATGCTATCAACAAGAGACTTCCACATGCAAGCTATTTGTATGTGCTAAACCCTGCACAAACTACTGTAAAACTAAATATATTTATCACAATGTATATTACAGTGGAACCCCGTTAATACGGCCACTAACGGGCCATGGAAATTTGGTCGTATTAACGGGGTGGCCGTATTAACGGGGCAGGGTCAAATTTCATGACTGGTCTTCTTCAAGTGACGTCTTGACAGATACATATCACAACTGCATTTCTAAACAGAGCCACATCAAAATGCTAACGAATCTGTTACAGTAATCTATTGGACCTTGAGAACAATATTTCTGTAAGAGATGTTCACAAAGAGGAGAAAAGCTCAGAGATCCACAGAGCAAGAAGAAAGTCGCTAGAAAAAAGCAATCCGTGTTAAAAACGTTTTATTTATTCTCTTTTTACTACACGCTTGGTAATTTCGCTAAGCAGGCGTTTTGAATAAAATAGTATCATTTAATATTGCTTCTCAAGCACTGAATTTGTTTTGTTTGGTCAATTATTAATGAGCATTTGGTTCGAGTGGCCGTATTAGCGGGGTAAAATTGTAAAGAATTATATAGTTTGGGATTTCACAATGTGGCCGTTGACCGTATTAACGGGGTGGCCGCATTAACGGGGTTTTATTAAAAGAAAATGTATGGGCGTTTTGCCGGGACAAAATAAAGTGGCCGTAATAACGAGGTGGCCGTATTAACGAGGTGGCCGTAAGGCGGGGTTCCACTGTACTACAATTATAAATATTTATCAATTTACTTCAGAATGGGAACTTATTATTAAACTCATTTAAGAGATAAAACTAATCAATCTAACTGAATGATTCAATTATGCAGCTTAAACAACTAATGAATAAGACCTGTGGCATACAACTACAGTTGAAAGAAGAAGATATTGAGCCTGGTCTAAACTTGATCCAAGATATTAAATTAAAGTAAAAACTGAGAAAATGTGGCACTTTGAATATGAACCTGTGTTTCCGTTATGATATACAGACCATCAGTAATAAATACATGACCAAATAACTTCAACACTTCTAAAATGTGTTTCACTTGTACAGTCAATAAAAATGTACATCATGGCAAAATAATAATAATAGTAATAATATAAATATTAATAATTGATAAAGAAAATTTTTTTTTAACTATTTACAAGCCTTTCAACATTGGTAAATATGCAAAATTACAGCAATTTATTACTGCTTGCAAATACAATAAATACCAAAAGCCAACAGTTCAAAGATAATAACTATGGAACATCCTGAAGTACTTTGTAACAAATATTTCCAAACACTTTGTTGTCACTGGAACAACTTCAGGTTATTTAATATTTAAATACAATTTTCATTCTTACAATACTTTTTATAAATACTGTCTTAGAACATGACAATGGAACTGAATGGATGCTCCATGTTTGAATGGTTATAAGTAAATCAAAAACTGAGAAATTATGGCAAAATAATGCACTTTCATTTCTCATTTGTAGCTTTAGCTTGTTACCTTTCTAGCTAGGCTAGGGTCTCAAAATATTTTCTTTGCTTAATCCTCCTTTAATATCTATAATTATTATTTTAGCCAGTTATAAATTATTTTTGACAGCAGTTTGTCAGTATAGCACTTTTTCAATTCAATTAATTTTACACTCATTATTTGCATTAATTTTGTGATACTGTACAATTCTGTCTTGAATATTCATAAAATGTAAGAATAATATTAAAGTGACCTCAGTGCTACTTCATCTTTTCATTAGCATTATTGTAAACAGAATTGCTATGATTTTTATGCAAGAAACCATTTTCTCCATTTACTTTTGGAATTGTTGTTTCAGCCATATTTGCAGGCCGTTGGAAGAACCTTAAGACTCCACGCATTATGACAAGGAACCAGTACACTTGAACACTCAGCAGGAAAAAACAGAATGTATTGCAAAATAGTGGTATTTTAAATGGAACCTCTAAGAAAGGAATATTGGCATATTTGGAGTAGCACCAGTACATGTAAGGATAGATAAGCACTCGACAAAACAGAAACATAGTTGCCAAAAGAACACCATTTCCAACATACAAGACTGTTTTTCTCATCCCAAGCTGAAAAAAGGAAAAAAAGGTCATCAGATCTTCCAATATATACATTTGCCAGAACTAAACTACTGGTAAGATAGTGGGGAGGGACAGGGGGGTCTGAAACTCCCGCTTCCTGTATCTTCTACTCCCTCTTCCTGTAACTTTTACTTCCGCTTCCCATCCCTTTTCGTAGTGTTTCCCTCCTCTTTGTCCCATTTCTATTGCAAAATACAGTTGAATCCCGATAACTCGAACCTTCAAGGGAAATCAAAAAAGGTTCGAGTCATTGGGGGTTCAAGTTATGGAGGGTAAAATTAGTAAGAAAATGACCTGGAGGGAAATCGAAAAAAGGTTCAAGTTAGTGGGAGGTTCAAGTTCTTGAGGGTTTGAGTTATCGGGATTCAAGTGTATAACAAAATATTGCGACATTTTCTCAATTTCTGACATTCCCTTTTCCCGCCACCTTGGGACTCCCACTTCCCTCCCTCTCTACTCCCGCACCCTAAAACTTTTCTCCTGGACTCCCGCCCTCCTGTCCCCACCCACTAGATATGATTTTATCTAAATCTACTGGTAAGATACTTTTGGGAGGCATGCATGATGGAAAAGTGATGCAGAAGTAGAAGTATAAATACCTCATTCGTTTTCTGTAATATTGTATGCGACAATTTCAACATGTCCATTTGTAGCAATGTACAATATTGGCCCCCAATGATGTGGTTGACCTATCAGAGGGGGGCGTTGGGGTTTTCGGTTTTGGCCATTTTTTAGATCGGTTTTTCGGTTTTCGCAACAAAAAACTGCGGTTTTTCGGTTTTGGTGTCTTCTTCGGTTTTCGGATTTTCGTTCTATTAGCACTTGGTTTTCGGTTTCCGGCAAAAATACTAGCGGTTTTTCAGATTTGGTACTTGCTGTGGTTTTCGGTTTTTCCCATTTGGTTTCCAGTTTCTCTGAGGTCATGCAAGACCCTGCTGCTAAGAAAGTTCTCGAATGGCCTTTTTGACCCATCCACGCAGCTGTTATAAGAATGCGTGACAAACCTAAATATAGGTCAATATAGCCTCCGCAGGAAGATTGTATCTCAAATATCGCGCGGCTCAAATAACATCCATAAAGGACTTATTAGCCGATACGGCAAAGGACAGTACGCCAAGAAACAACCACGGCTAAGCACGGAACATTACTAGAACTTGTTTATCAGCGCCAGCTCCCAGTTGGCGAGAAAATAAATGTCAACTTCCACGATGGAGATCTGAGTGGCGCCGGGGGGGGTGGGGGGGCACTCGCATATATGGGCTATATAGGTATGTGCTGCGTGATAGGGTATGGTTTTTGAGGTTCTCGGTCCTTAGATAGGGTATCATTTTTGCTCCTTTTGGCATTGTGTTCCCGGTGTTATCCTTACATAGGATACCTAAATTCTATCAGCTAAAATACCGTAAAAACTCGTGTATAAGCCGCACTTTTTTGCCAAAATTTGTGGCTCAAAATCGTGGGTGCGGCTTATCTACAAGACCATTGCATGCAAACAGGGCATCCTCATCCGCATCCTCTGGGCATTTTTGCTCATAAGACTGAAAAATTGCTCCATATAAGCGACAAAGCAGCTCTTTACTATCCTCACAAACAAAAATAACAAAGAGACTGATCATTTTGAAAAAGTTTTTTCCCTCAAAACAGCGACGAAACCCCCGCTGTTCGTACCCGTGAACAATTTTCAACCTCCAGGCGTTTCACGTGTCTTTTGGCGATGGGCCTGGATACTATTTGTCCGAACGAGTGCCTGGTTACTAAGTAACGAACGTTTTCACGAACACAACGACTACATGTCTGTTCTTCACGCAAAATTTGGTGTAAAAACTGTGATGAATGAGGAAATATCTGTCAACAAATGGCAGAAAAAGATAAAAAATGTCAAAGTTGTCAGAAATGATGTTTATTCTATAAAATTCTGGGTAAGACTGAAGTGTTTTCCGTTTATGTGTTTCCTCGTTTATGGTACATCCTGCCATAGTTACATCGGAAAGGCTCAAGGAATCAACTTTAGACCACTTTAGCTTTATTGATTGTTGAAATTTCCTCATAATCTAGCATTCTTCACAATCAACTGGGCATTTCTCCGCCAGTTTTTATTTTTTTCTCAAAATCGTGCTTGAAATTTTGGGGTGCGGCTTATCTATGAGTGCGGCTTATACACGAGTTTTTACGGTAAATTCCCAACTAAATGTAACAAAAAAATAGTCTGTTTAAACCATAAACTATCAACTAGTTGCCGTGTGCGGTTAGCCGTTATTTGGATCGTCACCCAACGCTTCTCCTCTCCTTGAATAGGGTGTCATTTTTCGGATTGGGGCCTTAAAAAGGGTATCAATTTTCGTTTTCTTTATCCTTAAATAGGGTCAGGGTTTAAGAACCTTCGCGGCACACCCCTATCTGAAATTTATGGGAGTACCCCTCCGGGGGAGTTGCGATGCCATTGAAGAAGTCAATGACTCTGATGAAGACCAGGAGGAATTTGATGAGAGTAGTGATGAAGAGATTGGCATTGACAACGAAGAAAATACTCCAGAGGGTCAGCAAGATGAATTGGGGTCATCGACTAATTTTCTATTTGGAGCAAGGTCATGGTATGGGAGGGCTGTGAGGTTTAACAATCGCCTGATAATTTAAAAGGACAGTAAACTAACTGGAACTAGCGCCGCCCTTAAATTGAGATCAGAGCGCCTAGAGGTATGTAATTATATACGAAATTTGATCTTTTCGTTACCCGAACAAACATTTCCTGAAACAGGATGCTGGTAGAAAAAAACAACCATGCATTTAAGCTTAAGATGAAAGTTAGAGCAGTGTAATTTAGAATGTGTGACCTGATTTGGGAAAACGTACACTAACGGATATCCGTTTAACGGCTTGAAAGCGTTTTCTATCCGTTAAGTATCCGTTAAAACGGTTTTCAAAAGCGTTTAAACTGTTTTTAGAAGCGTTTAATCCGTTTTTTGATCCGTTTGATTGAATTGGCAAAACGTTTTTAAAACACCATAATCCGTTTAAACGGAAGGACAATCCGTTTAAACGGAAGGGCAATCCATTTAAACGGAAGAGCTATCCGTTTAACGGCAAACTTCTTCCGTTTTATAGAACGGCTCGGTCCGTTTTGTAGTAAGCCGTCCCGGTTTACATTGTCAGAATCAATCCCTCTGTCTTTCCTTTTGCCGTAACTGTTTAGCCATAGTTTAGAAAACAACGTACAACAGTTGCAGATGCCACGAAACAATGCCAGTCAACAAACAGCGGCAGAAGTTATAATATTTATTACGCTGGATCGTTCGAACACTTCATTTCACTTCGAACATTTCGTTCGTTGTTTACCGGTACTTAATATTATTACTTTGCTGTCTTGTACTGTATTTACCTTTCAGATAATCGTAAGACTAAAACTAAGAGGGAATCTTTCTCAGAGTTGAAGGTTTCGCTTTCTATGCATATCTTATCGCAGTCACTTTATGCCTGGTTTATTTATTTTATCAATCAACTCGGCAAAGCAAAACACGCTTCAAATTTGCATACTGTAATTTCACTTTTTCCGAGAAAACCGCTTTTAGGAAAAAGCTTCCAGTTTTGTTTATCATTGTTTTGATCATCAACAGAAACACATGATTATTGCTCGGAGACAATACTATTAGCTCTCATCTGAATACCATATTCCATTCAGCGTGACTTGTAACACAACAAAAATTTGTAATCACTGTGATTTGCTTTACTGAATTGAATACCTCACAGTTATTTCAGCTTACCTCGATTTATTGATTAAAGTTCTCGTTTCTAAAAGCTCCCCGCAATCCTCTTGTTTGGTGTTGAAACTCTTTAAAAGCAGAATAAACTCTGACTGTTGACATAACGCAATTTTGTTGCGATCATCTGCTGGCACGCGCGCGAACTTCTGTTTGGTTAGTGACCAATTAGAAGCCGTGATTTGATTTGATTCGCGTTGCTGCGGTAACAGCTCCCTCTCATATTTTGTGTTCCAAATGCAAAGTCATAATTCTTGAAAACACTATAAGTTAAACATGGAGGGATCTTACATCGAGCGAAATGAAAATGAAGAAGAAGTGATTAGCAGGGTCAAGCGATTTTTTCAAGAAGGATGCGGTTGTGCAAGATCGAGGACCTAACGGTGGTCCTTGCTCTGGCTATTTTTCTGAAGGAACTGTTATGTCGAACTTGAACAACTGCCTTGAATTATCAAGCGCAGAATTGGACTTGGTTATTCTGGCCAACATTCAAGCCTTCACCAGAATCGATCACATTGGCGATAAATGAAATCGAAGTCCTCGCTGCAATTTCCTGTTTCAATCATTGACCAGACCAAATGGAAATATTGACGGAAAATCTAAACCAGTCTTTTGCAAGCGATGTATATATCCTTTATTGAAGCGAAGTTTTGCCTTGTCGAACCAGCCATTTGTTCGATCACTGTACTGGCCCTGCTGGACTCCGACTGGCGATGTGATTACATAATTTCTCAGGCGAGCAACAATAAAGAAGGAAGGCTGAATCTGTTGACTGGAAATCAATTTCTTCTAATCTTGACTTGGGCTCGCTAATTGTAAGGATAAAGCAGACGACGCGGTAAGACGACTTATTTTCATGTGGCGATTTACAATGAACGGAGCAAAAATATCTCGTCATGTCCACAACATTTTACTTAGTGTAATTATTTTACGTTTGAATGTTGTTCACTTCTACCGTTTAAAGAAAACAGTTGATTGAAGCGACCAACCATTTAATTATGTCTCTATCCATTTAAACGTTTCGTTGACATTTTTCGTATCCGTTCGAACGGTTTAGGAAACCGTTTTATGATTTGAGGAAACCGTTTAATTATTTTGCTCATCCGTTTAAACGGTTCGAGAAACCGTTTAAACGCTTTTGATGACCGTTTTCCATCCGTTTGCTTACTGTTTTTTCAGACCGTTAAACGGATATCCATTAGTGTACGTTTTCCCAAATCAGGTCACATGTTATTAATGAACAAAAATGTCAAGAATCTTAAAACAATTTAAGGAGGCTCACAATGGTTTCCAGCACTTTTCCAGTCCTTAAAGGAGAAGTTCACTCCAGAATGGCCATTTATTTTCTGTACGCCAATAAAAAGTTTATACAAAAATATGTTATTCACCAAAATTTCAGCTTCCAACGAGCGCTAAATCCCTACGAAATCTTTCTCTAAAGTAGCCCAAAATTGGACAACTGAACGCCGCCATCTTGGAGCTAGTGATGTATGCGTGACGTCAAAGAGTTCAGCCTGAAGTTTAGCGGGAAAATTTAAATACTTCAAACTCCTTGTTTCTTTGAAGTGGTTTTGTTTGTCAAAATGCCTGTCTGAAAGGAAAGAAAAGCTGAAAGTTTTTTTTGTATCTCTTGGAGCTCTGTTTGAGAAACATGGAGCTGCACAAACAGGCATTTTGACATACAAAAGCCACCACAAAGAAACAAGGACTTTCGAGTATTTAAATTTTCCCGCTTAACTTCAGGCTGAACGCTTTGACGTCACGCATACATTACTAGCTCCAAGATGGCGGCGTTCAGTTGTCCAATTTTGGGCTACTTTAAAGAAAGATTTCGTAGGGATTTAGCGCTCGTTGGAAGCTGAAATTTTGGTGAATAACATATTTTTGTATAAACTTTTTATTGGCGTAAAGAAAATAAATGGCCATTCTGGAGTGAACTTCTCCTTTAAACTTTGATGGGTCAGTACTACAATAATGATATCAAACAAATGTCCAATCATTGCTGAACAAGTTGTAGCCATTTTCATGACGTCATTGGTTACCATTGCAACAGTTTAGCCTGTTAAGAACACCCTTAATTTTGCCTTTAAGTGCTTATAACTCAAAAACGAGCACGGTGACCCCCATTTTTTATTATTGAATAATAATTAACATGTTAAGATACAACTTTTTGCAAAGTTTAAAAAAATTCTATCTAGCGGTTATAGAGCCACCTTAAATTTTCGGAAATTTAAGGTGGCTCTGAAACTGCTAGATAGAATTTTTTTTAACTTTGCAAAAAGTTGCATCTTAACATGTTTATCATTATTCAATAATAAAAAATGGGGGTCACCGTGCTCGTTTTTGAGTTATAAGCACTTAAAGGCAAAATTAAGGGTGTTTTTAACGGGCAAGACTGTTGCTATAGTAACCAATGACGTCATGAAAATGGCTACAACTTGTTCAGCAATGATTGGACATTTGTTTGATATCATTATTGTAGCAGCAACTGATAACTATTTGTAGTAATGACTCATCAAAGTTTAAGAACTAGAAAAGTGCTGGAAACCACTGTGAGCCTCCTTAACTCCTTTTTTCCTTCTTTCATAATCTCGATGTGCCAATTAAGGTTAGAGCTTCGGAATTCGGAATTTTATGTTCGGTTTTCGGTTGTGATCGAAATTTGCTTCAGTTTTTCGGTTTTGCAAGATTTTTTGTGCGGTTTTTTGGTTTCTTACAGGCCCCAACGCCCCCCTCCTATCAGTCATTTTCTACTTTTTAGCTATACGATATAATTGGCCAAACCATCTCATTTTCAACTTTTCTCTTCTGAGAGCAAAGAGCACTAAAAACAGCTGTAGTTAATATATATCGTCTTATCAACTTGTTCAGGTTTTTGTCCCCGTTTTGGTCATTTGTAAACATCAAAACTTTCTTGCTTTGTCAGCATGGTAACAATAAGTGAACAATAGGGCATGCAAATTACACACATGTATGCCTGTGTGCTGCGCATGGGGTTATTGAACTTGAGTTGTGTTCTTGGTCAAGGCATGCATACTTGACTATACCATCTCCAGTGAACTGTAAGGGAACCCTGACTAAAATACATGCTAGGCAGTACATACTAGTGGGGTGAGGGGAATAATTTGGACGAGGTTCAGGTGGCTCTGGGGACAAGAAATATAAGTAACACATTTTACAGGGTTTGATATCACCACTAGCTAGCCTGCGCAGGGTACCGGTACCCAGCTATAATGAAACTCATAAAATAAGACAATTCACAACATGGAACTTACCTTTTCTAATATTGCTTTGAAAGACAAAAATGGTGTGCTCATCTCATTTAGATATACACAAGCTAAGAAAAAGTCCCCTTTATTCTTTCTCCATATCTACAGAAAATCAAACATATTGCACTGTAAAATATTCCTATTTTAATTTTAGCTTGAATCTAGGTAGTTTTTATTTTAAATTTTACACTGGGACGTGCCTTACCATGGCCACCCATCAAACTTTTTTACAAGTTAGCCAATACAGTTGCAAGATTATGTTTGACGGCCATGCCTGCTTGCAATTTTTTTTTTTAAATTAAATAATATAGGCACAAACGTTTACAGTCAGAACAGCTCAAGCGTTCCTATCAGGGGCGAATAACTGAATTCATTAATGGAAATTCGATTTCATTCTTTGCTTCAAAAAAATTATGCCATTTAAATGTTCAAACAGGAGCAGTCTCCATCTAGGAGCTGGCTGCCAGTAGTGGAAGCTCCTGGATGTCGCAGGCACCTAACATCCATTTTGCAACGCAGGTGTTAAAATTATGGCATACTTTTGATGGTTTGTTGTACCATTCCAGTTTCTTTAAGAAAATGCCTTTATAACTCACCTGGATCAACTCTGCATGTATTGAGAAAATAATTTATATTTCTCAAGCTTATGTCTTGTATAAGTATTACCTTTAGTCTTTGTCTTGGAAACCAAATAGTTAATAATAATACAATCGATAAATATTTTAATGATATTAATACTTACAGTTAAAGCTGGAAACCCTACTATAGGGAGAAGAAAGTGATGAAGAATGATGAGTTTCTTCTTCCTGTAGAATTTTGTCCATATGTCACGCAGGCTTCTCTGTGGATCTTCCTGTTTATCCTCCAGATAGGCTCCAATAAACATCACCACCACATCATAGTAGAAATAACTCAATCCAAAGCATGCATACAGAACTAAGATTGGTTGCCTACAAATAAACAATAATCTTATATACTAACTGTCATAGAGTGATAAAGACAGTTCAATGATTCCCAAGAGAGTAAAAAGCCATGATTTATTAAAACTACCCATTTTGTTTCCTATATATACTAATTGCCAGCATAACAACAGCTGCCAAAACAAGGTATCTGCTGACCAGCATCACATGACCATATTGCAGGCTCAGGTGTACAGCTCATTGAGGTCATGTGTTTGTTTTAAGTTGACCCGGAGGTATTGGTTTTCAATCATTCTCATCCCCAGAGGCCGCAATCCTTCTGGTCTGCGCCAGGGATCAAGACTTCTGGCCGCCTCTAAGACCCGAAGTCTGATTTCATGGACTCATTGTTAAATATAGCAAATCTGATTGGCTGAAAAACACAGAATGAGTACTCTGCGCATGCTCAGAAATTGGGAGTGGCCAATTCCGGTCTTGATTCCTGGCGCAGACCAGAAGGATCGCAGCCTCTGGGGATGAGAATGGTTTTCAATTGGGTCATGGGCTCAAGTCTTATTTTTCTGTCTAGGGTAATGACAGGATTTTTTCAGTGGAATTTTTGCAATTGGAGAATGCATCCTAATCTTGTGATTGCCTGTGGTCCTGTGATTGGACCGTGAAATTTATTCCGTGGTGGGGGTATGGATATTGTCTGGAACTACACATTAAGGGCTGGCATGGGGTATAGAATGGTCCTTGAAAAATCATGGGTCTCAGCAAAGTTTGGTGAGTCTCGAAATCTCAGCATCACAAACTTGAGGCGTTGAAACTCGAGCTCGTAAAAAAATGAAGCTGGTCTTGGAATCTCAAATAAGTTTTGAAATTTGAACAGCAAAACAAAGAAACTATAATCGTGATAAACAGCTCAACATCACAGTCGCTACTGTGAAACACGTAGGCTTGGTTACGTTACTGATTCCATGACTGGTGACAAGTTCACAAGAACAATGATACTAGAGTGGATGACCTCGAAAGCTATGACAAAAGGTGTGAAGTCAGTTCATAATAACTGAGCTGGTTAAAAAGTAGTTGCATTTTCACTGAATGCCTAAAAGTTAATAACTTAAGTACAATACAGAGAGCTACAGAGTGTTGTAACAGTCTCCTGCTCAGATTTCTAGATCACAGTGTCTCGTGCTTGGAATTTTGAATTGCAACCCCTCATACTAGGATTCGAAAAAAATAGTTAAGTCTCATTCTCGGATTTTAAATGAGGGTCCTAGGGTCTCGGCATCAGTATCGGATTTTATCATTCTATACCCCTTCATTCTTTTTTTACGTTCACACAAAAATCAAGGCAATCCCTGTTTAGACTGTTGCATTTGGAAGGTTTAAAACTGCAGAAATTTGATTTTAGTTTTATATCACATCTCAATAGCTCGATCATGAAAGCTTTATCTGTTCAAAACCCAACCACAGAGCTGAAAACAAAGACGTACATTTACTAGTACAGTACTGAAAAAATTGGTAATTAAGTCATGGAAAACAAGATGGTTAATAATTTCAACTCTTTGTTCACAGGTCACGTTTAAGTACAAAAATTGCCTTCAATACATGTGCATGTGAAGAGATCTTAAAATAAAATTGGGAATCATGAACCATGCAAAAATAAAAGCTTAAAACATGTTTCATAGAAAAATA
This sequence comes from Meandrina meandrites, assembly GCA_963693305.1. NCBI lineage: Eukaryota > Metazoa > Cnidaria > Anthozoa > Scleractinia > Meandrinidae > Meandrina > Meandrina meandrites. The sequence continues at coordinate 11,918,026 of OY855913.1, forward strand.
AATAGCACCAATCACACTTCATGTAAAAAGTATAGGGGCCCTCTTTACTCTCACTGACTCGAAGATCATACATCACAAAGGCCCGTTCCAAACGCCGCTCCACTCATGTGCCGAACCTAACTCAGTAAGGTTCAACCTTGGAGCGACTTTGGAGCGACAGCTGATTCAAACGGCGTATTTGTGTTGAACTTAATTCGCGGAAACAAGTCGTTAACAATAATAATGTTGACTGAATGTCTGCTTTGACGATGATAAAAGGTTTTTGCAGTCAAAATCAGCAAACTATTACGCAAGTTTTGCTATAATAATAATATTTCCGGAAAAGCAAATTCATTCCGCAAGATTTATATTATTTAAACTGGCTTTCTCTCAAGAATTAGTTTGTAAATGCTAATCTACAAATCTGATCTCACAAATTGGGGAAACAGCAAAAAGGAATTGCCACCAAAACAATTTTCCCATGAAGTTCCCCTTCTCTTGAGCTGAAACATATTAAAGATAAACAAAATGCGAGCCCGGTAAGCGAAGTAATTTCCCCGGAATTTTATGCCATCGTGCTTCATGCATGACTGGTCAGACCTAGTCACGCCACTCCACTTTAGACCAATCATGAGCGCTGTTATATCGAAAATACATGCATTAGGTTCGGCATATGAGAAGAACGCCGTATGAATCAGCCGCCGCTCCAATGCCGCATAGTGCGGCAGACCCTGCCGAACTTAACGTTGTTTGCCGAACCTAATTAAAACTGCCAGACCAAACTGATTCAAACGCCGCTCTTTTGCCGTACTTTATTCACCAGTTAGGTTCGGCACATGAGTGGAGCGGCGTTTGGAACGGGCCAAACAGTTTTCTGTGAATTATCTGGTAGTTCTGGCAGTCTTTATCATGGCAGACAAATAGAATAATGTTGCATTTGTTTTATTGGCTTGTGATTGCTTGGAATGACCTTGGGCAAACAATGTTTATAGCTTGTCTAATAATTTGTCTGTGTATAAATACAGGCAGACAGATGAATCATTGTAGCGAAATCGATGCGAAATAACGAACAACAACGAAACAGCTTTAAGTGATTTATTCGCAATGCAGGCTCCTTGAAATACAGACTGTCCTTGCGCTTAAATTGTTACGATAATCCAAATAATCATACAAGTATCTGATTGGCTGCAATCAAACTGGTGATCAACACAATAACATAATGTAACGCAATATCTCTAAATCTCCCTCTTTATATAAGATTAAATGCATTGAGAAATAGAAAAGCAAAACAAAAAAACAAAATTATTGTAATTGAAAGTTCAAGTTCAAGTTCCAATGATAAATGTTCAGTTCACTTTTACATTACAAGATCACGAGATAATCATGTCATGTAATAGTCTTGTTGCCATACAGGCGGACAACGCCTGCGTTCTGAACGGCGTGGTAGCACCTCTACTGGCTCCACTTCAGGTTCAGTGTGAGCCCCGCCGTTGAGGGTACGACTGTCTACCAGTGGCTTAGCTCTCTCTTGCTCGGGGCTCTGATTGGTTTCTTGCCTCAAGTCCGGGGACTGTTTCGGGAGAGGGTCAGGCAACTCACTTTCCTGTAGGTTAACGGGCGGAGGAACTTCAGGTGTCATTCTCAATTGTCGACGGTTTCGACGATATCGTCTCCCACATACCTCGACTTCATAAGACCTGTTTTTCAAAACACGTGTACATGTCCCCAGAGACCATTCCTGTTTTCCGGGGAGTCTCATGCAGATAGCCTGTCCCCATCTCAGTGGTTCAAGGGGTCGCGACTTCTTGTTGTACTGACGTACCTGCCGCGATTTGTGTTCAGCCAGTCTGGTTGCAGTATCACTGTGACCGGAGTGCAGCAGGAGTTTTTCATGTGTAGGAAGCAAGGTTCGAGTACGGCGTCCCATCAACCTCTGCGCTGGTGATGTACCGATTCCTTCTGTTGGTGTGTTGCACCAATCCAGAAGGGCTAAAAGGGGGTCCTGTCCATCTGCCTTTGCTTTCTTCATCAGATTCTTGCAGGTTTTCACGGCATTTTCTGCACGGCCGTTTGATTGGGGATAACGAGGACTGGAGGTACGATGTTCAAACTGCCACTCGCTCGCGAATGCAGTGAAAGCTGATGACGCAAATTGGGATCCATTGTCGGTGATTAGCACTTCGGGTATCCCATGTCGTGAAAACTGGACTTTACATGCAGCTATCACACTGGCAGACGTTGCCACTTTTACCTCCTGTACTTCAAAGAACCCACTCCAGTAGTCCACTAGAAGAAGGAACTGCTGTTGTCCCAGTTCGAACAGATCAGCAGCGAGCATTGACCAAGGGCGTGGAGGTATTGGATAAGGTTGCATGTCTTCACGACACTGATCAGGCTGATGAGATTGACAGATTGAGCACTTGGAAATAAAGTCTTTCACTTCGGCGTTCATGAGTGGCCAGTACAAGACTTCTCTGGCACGACGAAGGCATCCTTCGATTCCAGTGTGTGACCTGTGGATTTGCTTCAACATTTCTTTCCTCAAGGATGTCGGTACAACCAGCCGTTCCCCAAGGAATATTAATCCTTTGTCCTCCACAAGTTCGCTTCTCTTGTCATAGTACGGTGTAAGCACCGGGTCACACTGTTTCTTTGACGGCGGCCATCCGCTCTTTATTGATGCAATTAGACTTTGCATGACGGCATTATTCGCTGTCTCGCGTCTGAACTCGGCAATTCTGTACGGGGCGATAGAGAGATGCTCTGAATGGTCAATTTCCTCAATTGAGCAGACGAGACTTGTGTCATGCTGTACAAACTCAGTTGTGTTGCAGTAGGCGCGACTTAAGGCATCGGATATCCACATGAGTTTTCCTTTCTTGTATTGGACATCCAAAGAATAGTTCTGTAGAGCCATCAGCATCCTTTGCCTTTTTGGCGACTTGTGGACTGGCTTGTTGAAGACCGCTTTCAGTGGTTCATGGTCAGACTCGATATGCACACAATCGCGTCCCAGTATGTACTGGTCGAACTTGTTGGCTGACCACACAATTGCTAATAACTCCTTTTCGATTTGGGCATATCGGGTTTCTGTATCTGTCAGAGCTCTGGACGCAAAGGCAATGGGTTGTCCCTTTTGCATAAGAACCGCTCCCAGACCTGTCTCGCTAGCGTGACATTGGATCGTGACTTCTTCATTGACATCATAGTATTTCAATACCGGAGCATCGGCCAAGTACTGTTTGATGGTGGTAAATGCTTTCTGGTGTTGCTCAAGCCAGCACCATTCAACAGACAATAGGGGCAGGAATTTGGCCAAGTAATTGACCATGCCAAGGAATCTCTTGAGCCCTTTGATGTCATTCGGTGGAGGCATTTCTAAGATGGCTTCCACTTTGGATGGGTCAGCCTTCAGGCCCTCCGGGGTCAGGAGATGGCCCATGAATCGCACTTCAGTTTGGGCTCGCTTGAACTTCGTTTTGTTAAGTTTGAGGTTCCACTCACGGCACTTCTGAAGGAATGCACGTTCATTCTTTCCGAGGCTAACATTTACCTCTGCATCGGTTGCACCAAAACCAGCGATGAGAAAATCGTCTGCGATGACTTCAACACCCTCGAGGTCTTCAACGAACTCGTGCATGCGTCGCTGCCAGACTTCAGGCGCACTGGATATGCCGAAGGGCATACGTGCCCAACGGTAATGTCCGAAAGGCGAGTTGAACGTTGTCAAATAGCTAGAGGTGTCATCCAGAAGTATTTGGTGGAAACCGTCCTTGGCATCACAGAGCGTAAATTTCTTGGCGCCTGCTAATCGGGATGCGACTTCGTCGATGGTGGGCAGCTGGTAATGTTCTCGACGTATTGCGCGGTTGAGGTCTTTTGGGTCAATACAAATCCGTACCTTGTTCGGTTTCACTATAGCCAGCATGCTGGATACCCACTGAGTTGGTTCCGTGACTGGCACGAGCACTTTACGTTCAACCAGCTCGTCAAGCTTTTCTTTGATGCGCTGTCGCAGGGCCACTGGCACTCGTCTCGGGGCATGAACACATGGTGGAATGTTTTCGTCAATAGCGATTTGGTACTTTCCTGGAAGGGCGCCTAATCCCTTGAATACATCTTTGAATTCTTCTTGCAGGGTGGTGGAGGGGGAGTCGATGTGGATTGCCAGAACATCGCAATTGTGCAGACTTACAAAGCCAAGGCCAACACTTGTGTTTAATGACAAAATTGGCTGGTAATCGCCATCAATGATGTTAAAGTCAAGTGACTTTCGATGTTTTCCAGACCAAACGGGAAGGTTGACTTTGCCGGTGATTTTGCGATGTTCTCCTGTGTACGAAACGATCTCCTTTTGGCAAGGTTTGAGACGCTTAAGCTGAGTGTCTCCTGTAACCTGTTTGTATATTCGGGCGGGGAGTATGTCGCACTGAGATCCGGTGTCAATTTGAAACTGAACTTCTGTCTCAGGTATAGGTGCAGAGATTTGCAGTTTGATGACAGCCATCCGTGCCTGGGGTTTGTTCTCAGCAATTGAACCGATGTAGTATGGGTCTTGTTCCAGATCAGCGGTTTCATGAACAGTCGAGACTCTGTTCCTCCTTCCTCGTGATGAGGCTTGGCATCTTTGTGCAAAGTGATTCATTCTTCCACAATTGAAACATGTTTTTCCATACGCTGGGCAGTCGCGTCCATGGGACATTCCACAATTTCCACATTCTTTTCTCGGTGGTCTTCTTGGCACTGGCATTTTGGGGAATTTTCCGTCTTCAGCATGATCAGAGTTTCCGGATTTATTCAATGCGAGGACCAACGTGTCTCCTCCGGTCATTTGTTTTACCTGCTGTTGTGTCTGCTCTGAAGATTTGATTTGGTCCACGGCTTGCTGAAGGGTCAAATCGTTCAAACGGAGAAGTCTCTCGCGTACGCGATCGTCACGTATGCCCAACACGAGGCGGTCACGCAATATTTCATCTGGCGTGATCGTGTCATGTGCACAATTTCTGGCGATCGTTCGCAGCTCTGTAAGGTAGCTGGTAATATTTTCTCCTGGTTCTTGGTTTCTATTGTTGAAACGATAGCGCTCATAGATAACTTGTGTTCTGGGGGCACAGAACTGATCGAACTTCTGCAAGACTAACTCGATGTCATTTGGGTCGTCTCCTTCATTCCACGTGAAAGTGTCGTGGGCTTTGACACCGTCCTCGCCAATGATGCTTAAGAGTCGAGACGCGAACAACACACAACCGGTGGCGATTTCGTAGCGTTTCCATGCTTGTTCCCACGATTTCCATGTCGTGGCTAAATTGTCGTCAAAGCTTAGCGCTTTAGGCGGCGGCAAATTTGACGGCGGAACAAAAATCTGTGATGTACCTGCTTGTACTGAAGGCGCTTGTGCTTGTGCTGGAGGGTCAGGCATCCTTAGGCGTGTGAATAGACCGCCACTTCTGACATCATGTAGCGAAATCGATGCGAAATAACGAACAACAACGAAACAGCTTTAAGTGATTTATTCGCAATGCAGGCTCCTTGAAATACAGACTGTCCTTGCGCTTAAATTGTTACGATAATCCAAATAATCATACAAGTATCTGATTGGCTGCAATCAAACTGGTGATCAACACAATAACATAACGTAACGCAATATCTCTACAATCATCTGTCAACAAATTATGACAAATGTAAATTTATTATTCCTGTAGTACATCTAGGTAAACTGAAGCAGATTAAGTTCATCTGGAGGGATGATCCAACTGTTTGCAAACCCTTATTTAAACACAGACCAGACAAATTATAAGATGAACAATTAAAATAATTACAGGCCGAGGGAAGAACCAAAAATTTGGCAGGAAAATTAATACTTGAGTGTAACTGGAAAATCAATAACTTCAGTGCTCAGTCTCACAGTACTCAGGTACTGCCCCAATAATAAAAATGTATGAATATAATATTTTTATTGTGTAAATCACCTTGTTGATCTATGAGTATAATTTATTCTTTTGTGATAGGTTCAGTTTTTAATATTTTGCAAGCTTTAATTAACAAGATGCAGATTATTATTAAAGGATGTCTTTCTCTCAATATGAATGCCTGTTTGCATTTGTGGTTTAGTAAAATAATAATAATAATAGCCTTGAGGGAAATTTCAGAGAACATATTCATGCAAGATCAGACCCAAATAGTAACTTGACTGAAAGTTGATGACCGGAAAAAAATATCCGCCAAAATTGCCATACATATCCTGCGATCAGATACGCTAAATTTGGGGTATAGCATATCATATTGGGCGGTAAAATTTGTTTCCCGCTGACTTTTGATTGGATAAACTTTCAAGCCACAGTTAAATCTCTGCTGTAATTTATTTGTAAAGATACTCGTCTTTATGATGTCAAATCACAAAAAGGATTGTTTCTATTAAGGCGATTTATAATAGATGACAAAACGCGCGCTAAAAGAAATGGGTGTTTTCACTCTGACAAAAAAATAAACTAGGGAGATTTCATCCCCGTCTTTGGCGTAAACTAGCAGCTTAATTGTCAAATTCCACATTAAAGGCGCGACATTTTTAATGGAGTGTATGCTCTCAAAATTCACCTGTTTCTCAGACTCGGACATCAAAATAAACAATTTGTCTAAATTTACCTCGACAGATGTTCAAGGGTCGTTGAAAAAGAGGCAAAAAAAATAAGATTTAAAAGCGGATGATATCGTTTGCGAGTGAATTTTCGTGACAACAGCTAACCAGACAGGCTCTTGAAACGGCAAATCAACAGCAAAATATCGAAAATGACAGCTTTGAAGTAATTAATTGTTCACGGAAGTCGCTTTTTTACCTGTGCAGCATAATGTCGGTACAAGTAAAAACAACTTTTAAACCAACGATAGAAGCAGCCAGTGCTTGAAGGGACGAGACAAACCTGGAGAAATTTAACAAGAAAAACATTTGATGTAAAAACCTTCTTGACTCATTTCAAAATACACCTAAAACTATGAGAAATATTCAATACTGTGCATGGACGATTGAAAAGTTTGTAAGCACTAGGTCGCTTCTAAAAAAAATTACAGTTCTTCACCTACCGTGTACTAATGGCAAATCTGTCGACATAATTTAGTCTTGGAAAAATATACGTTTGGAGATATGTGAAGAGTATGTGGGACAACGGAAACGCGAAGAAGCCGGCAGCAAACAAGTACAGCCCCACCATTTTCGCGATGTGATTTCACATGCACGCAAAAATGCTAATCAGGACTGCTGTCAGTGTTCGGGGTCATCGGTTAGCATCACGCCACTCTTCCGATGATGTCACGAACACCATTCGGGCGAATCGATAATGTTTTCCGACTAGGTCCGATGTCACTGAGAAAATAAAGTCAGGCTCGATGTGTCGTTGTCTTTTCAGGAGAAAATATGAGGAGATCGAGAAATCCAACTTCTTCTATAACAAGTCAGTCTAGCAGTTTAACAACTGGTTCTTCAGGCAACAGTAACAGCACAAACACAGTTCCTTCCCTGCTCAAAGAACTTCACGCTCTTGTGCTGCAAATTCAGGTGCTCTTCAAACTTTATACAAAGCTAACTTTTGCATTTGACATGCTTTTACTTCCGTTAATATTGGTGGCAAAGTAGCGGAATTTAGTCATATTTATTTTTGTTTCGAGGATATTCCATAGCACGTTTTGCCGAGTGCTGTAACGTTTTCCAAAGAGTAAAAGGCGCCACATTGAAATTGAAGATGAATGAAACAGCCTGGGGGAGAGTAAGACCATCAATGGACTACCCCCAAAATGAAAAAAAAAATTAAAAATTATTACCCATGGATCATCCTTGGAAACCCAGGGCTTCAAAGGGGATGGGAAGGGAAGGGAGAAACTGGGAGCGGGAAAAAAGGAGAGGGGAGGGGAGGGGAAGGGAAAGAGGAAAGGGGAAGCCCTGGGAAGCTTCTCTATACAGATCATTTCTCGATCGAAGAGCAAACACCATTAGCTAAGTGTGAAACAGAAGCACTCATATGACAAAAGAGGCCGGCGAGGTTCAATTAGCACCTGAAAAACTGCACAGCAAGATATGTCTACTGACCAGATGATATCCGGTAAATCGTTTTCGGTGGCTTTTGTCCGCTCTTCGATTTCTTGCTTGCGTTCCGACGACCATTTAGAAATTTTCAGTCTGCTTTTCTTTGTTTAAGTTTTTTGTTTAATACAGTTTAGATTGGTAGGACTGAAATATTCGAGTAATGACGGAAGGACGTACTACGCCGAAGAAATCGGCGCAAGATCTTTGCCAAATATAAATTCTGTTGTTCCTGTTGCAATCTTTCGGTCGATGTCGGCGCTTTCGCCTATACACGCTGCCGTGATCTTGTTATTTCTCAAAGACTGGACAGACAAACACCAAAGGAAATTTTGGGAACGAATCTTTGCGTCTCTAAGAGCTTTACAAACGCCAGGCAAAATTTGGTCCGAATCCTGTTGGCAATTCTGCATACACATCTCTTCCCTCTACAGTTTTCCGGACAATCATGCTTTGTTCCTCTTTCATTTGTCTAACGCTTGGAAACGATTCCAATGAAGTGCAAACTCCTTGCTCGAAGAACTCCATGTAGTGAAAATGCGAACATCGAAAAGTGAAGAAATAAATATAGTGTCCGCGTGATGTCAAATTCTTTTGTTTTGAAGGTGTTGCAACGCGTGAGCCACGTCATCCGCTAATGTTTACAATGCTAATTTGGCCGTAATTCGAGAGTTCATAACGACTTCCAAATCAGCATGTGATCGCTTTTCATTGGCCTCATTTTAAATTTAATTAAAAATGAGGCCAATAACGGCTCAGAAAAGTAATTTGGTCGAGAAATGATCTGTATAGAGAAGCTTCCCAGGGCTTCCCCTTTCCCCTTTCCCTTCCCCTCCCCTTCCCCCACCTTTTTCCCGCTTCCAGTCTCTCCCTTCCCGTCCCGTCCCCGTTGAAGCCCTGGGTTTCCGAGGATGCCCATGGATGGACAAAGCTGTTTGTAATTTTCAGCTGATTTGTTTATAAAACTTAAGTCACACTCCCAAAAGTTATAGTTTGAGAATTTTGCAGTAACTTGCCTCAACCTCATTCCAAGAGGAAGGGAAAAGCCCTGGGAACCTTTTATTGTTCCATTTACTAAATGAAAATTATGAGTATATGTAACACTCCAAATACACTCAAGCTCGATGTACACTCAAAAGCACATGGTTTAATTCTGACACATACTTCATGCAAGTCACACTAAATATATCATCTAACAACTACTTCGTGTAAGTCGCACAGGATATAACATCTCCCCCTTTTTACGGTTGTCTACAAAGTCCACATACAATAAAAGAATAACACAGGATGGCAAAATCCAATTCAATGTTCTAGAGTCTTCAAATCAATCAGAACCAAAGCCTTCGAGACCTAATGTGATTAATTAATGTTTAAGACTAGTAAATTAGTAGGTTAGTATGCTCATAACAAAAATATCAAAGTGTATCTAATTAATACTGCAGTTCAACTCAATTGCATATTCTTAATGCTTCTAGTGTCTGATCAAAATTAATGAAAACATGCCATGTGACGTAATCAGTCAAATAAGCAGGTCAACGTCGCTCTCGTCTAGGCCTAGATGACTGTACTCTGGGAGTAGGAGAGCTGGAAGTAGAACCCTCTGTCTGAACTGTAGGAAGCTCTTCCAACTGTTGGTTGGCATGCCCTGATGATCTGTTTGCAACAGTCTCTTCAGAAGAATCACTTTGTTCAGGGATGGCTTGGACTGGACTGCTGGACTGGACTGGACTGCCAGAATTCATAAGTAGTGTTTCTCTCCAATCCTCACTATCTCCTCTTTTGGCACTTTCCTCATGCATGATAGCATTAGCCAATTTAAACTGGCTTGAATCTCGGGTTATCTCACGACCATCTGTAACTCGCCTTGCTGTGATTGTAGAACCACTAATTCTGATAACTGTGTAGAAGATAGGCTCGTAGGCGGTTGACCATTTATTCACTTTCTTTTGTCTAAGTAGGACATAGTCTCCCACACAGAAGTTGTGTTCTTTGATATTCACGCCATCGCGTCTCATCTTCTCCTTATATACTTGGTCTTTCTCATCAATCAGCTCATCCCGCTCACTTCTTTCTCTCGGTACTGTGTGATCAAGTTTCGTCCTAATAGGCCTATTCGTCATAGCTTGGTATGGAGTAACCCCAGTGGCAGGGTGAGGTGTGTCCCTATATGCCATCAATGTGTCACTGACAGCCATATTCCTGTCAAGTCCAGTTTTTCCCTGGAGATGGGCGATTTGTTCCGTCTTGTTTAACAGTTGCATGAACCGTTCCACCTGGCCTTTGGCTCGGGGGTGTTCTGATGTTACACGATGATGGTCAAAACCCTCTTCTTTTGCAAAGGTTTCAAACTCTTTCGAATTAAATGGCGGACCATTGTCAGACTGCACTCGTTTGGGTACACCATGATGAGCAAACATTTTCTTCAACTTCTCTTTAGTTGGCTTCACTGCTGTTGAAGACACCACCTCTACTTCCGGGTATCGGGTTCTTTGATCAATTGCTACCAAGTTGTGATGACTGTCTGGGTAAGGTCCTCCGAAATCGATTGAAATCTCTTCCCAAGGTTCCTTCGGGATCACCGATGGTTTGATATGTTCTTGTCTGCGATCTTTGGTAGTAGCTTGACAGTCAAAACAATGGCCTATCATTTGGTCAATCATCGCATTCATGCCAGGGAACCAATACTTAGCCCAAAGCATCTGTTTCGTCTTGGTTGTTCCCAGATGTCCCAGCTTGTGGGCTGATTTGATGACTTTCTGCTGTAACTCCATTGGTAAAACAATTCTTTCCATTCTGAATATCAGACCTTGTGCTTCGTAAATTTCGTCCTTAATCGGGTAGAATGTAGCCTGCGAACGCAGACGTATTTCCGGCTGTCGCTTTTCTCCGCCGAAAACTAACGTCTGCGAACTCGAGCCAGAAAACGATTTCCGTGACGTCAAAATTCTAAGCCAATCACAGTTAGGCTTAGAAAATCCTAGAACCGCCACGCGTGTAGCCTGCAAGAGCATCGCACGTTCGCGTGGAAAATGACAATATGACACTGCGCTGGGGAAAGTTTGTAAAGTGTTTAATTTGAAAAGTCAAATCAGGTAAATGCATTAAAGTAAATGATTCAAAAGAGAAGAAAGACATATTCGTGAATCTATCGAATGGATTTGGAAAATAAGTTATTTTCCAAGCATTGCCTGAGAGGAAATAGTATTTAGTGTAGCATTGTGATCGATCGTCGTTTCACCGCTCGTTAGTTAGATGAATGGCCAGGTCAGCCCATTATCGTCGCTTGCGCTGAATAGCGCTGTGATACATTGAAAATAGCGAATATTGAAAACAGCTGCTATTCGTTCGTGTACGGATCATGTACCAGAGGCTTGGAAAGGTGAGATAAAATACAACAACAACAATTTATTGACTGAGGTATTTCCATAAAAATACATGGCATTACTTACTTACACTTCACTGTTAAACCTGGAGGAAGATATCAAATGAAAATCATAATACTATGAGTCTTGTGAGATTCGCCTTTACGCTGCGGTGTAGATGTAAACATAATTTGATCTATCACTGAAACCTGCGAAGGTTTTCATTCCTTGGACCAAATCTTTGAGTCTTAATGCAGCAAAAAAAGGCACTAGAAACGTTTAAGGGTTTAGAACTCCCCAAAACATCGGACTCAAACAAAACGACGCTTGTCGCAACCGTATTATGTAATTTCTCTGAAGGTGAAGATCCCGGGTGAAGATGAGACGCATCTGGTCGATTGCCGCCTCCTGCGTGTTGCTGGAATCTTTTTGCCAATCTATTGATGCAAAATCAGACATGATCACCGTCAAATTCTCTTCGGATTTCTTTCCCAATTTCGTCGAAATTTTGAAGGGCATTCTTTAATGCCCGGGTTTAATCGCACACGTCGCTTGAAACACTTCAGTTTGTCAACAGATGGTCAGCTTTTCACAGCCCACGTTGCATGATTTATCAATGAAGGTATGCACTAAAACACTTTAACCGAGTACATTAACCTTCTCCTTTGCAACTGAAAATGTTCTTCTGCAAAGAATCAACTTTCACGGCCGTCAAAAACCTTTCGTGTTTCATTCAACTTTGCATAGCAGCTTGCCTGTTTCCGCCGACAGCTATGTCGCGAGGGAGCCGCGTGGTGTTCACTCGTGTCTTATTCTAACGCGTAATCTGATTGGCCAAAGAGAAAACAAAAGATTCAACGTCACGGAAATCGTTTTCTGGCTCGAGTTCGCAGACGTTAGTTTTCGGCGGAGACAAGCGACAGCCGGAAATACGTCTGCGTTCGCAGGCTAGGTAGAATGGTGCCAGGTCAGCATCCTTCTTGCTGGTCTCCCAATTACCTTTCCTGATAGTTTGGCTCAGTTTCTGCAAAGCTCTATCCTGATGTGTTTCCTCTCTAATTCTGTCCAGCACCACTGCATGCTCCGTTTCAATACTTGCCTTCAAAATCTTCTCAGTGTCATTGTTTCCAACAACTAGTAATGGGTGCCTTGACAAAAAATCTAGAGGGTCAGCCTCATCTTTACCAGGCTCATATTTCATTTCAAAGTCCACATCCTGCATGTCCATCACCCATTTCTCGATTCGGGGAGGAAGCTTTGCCGTTGGCTTATTAAACAATGGCAGGAGTGGTTTGTGTGCAGTAATAATCGTAAACCTGGGCGCTCCAAGCAGGTAGATAGAAAATCGATCCTTGGCCCATTTAACACATAAAGCATCCTTCTCTGTCTGGCTATACCTCTTTTCCACATCTGTCAGAGTACGACTTATGAAATGCACTGGTTGCCAGCCCCTAGTAGATTGCTGGAAAAGGCCAGCTGACAAGCCTTCATTGTAACTAGCTTCGACTCTCACCATGATTGGTAGCTTGGGGTTGAAGAATGCCATTGTATCCTCGCTGGAGATGTTGGCTTTCAATTCTTCGAATGCATCATCTTCCTCTCTTCCCCAATGAAACTTAGCCTCCTTGTGAGTAAGCTCTCTTAGTGGTTTCGTGAGCGAAGCATACCGGGGTATAAATTTGGATAGATACCCAGTCATACCAAGGAAACTTCTTACTTCTGCCTTCGATTGAGGGGGTTTGCACTCATGGATGGCCTGTACCTTCTCCGGTGTAGGTCTTAAATCACCCTGGCCAAATTGGTAACCATAGAAGGTGATTTGTTTCTGGCCAAATTCACACTTAGGCTCGTTGAAGGTGATTCCATAATCTTCAGCTTTCTGAAATACTGACTCCAGTGTTTCATTGTGTTCCTTCCAGTTGCTCGCTCCAATTAAGATGTCATCCCTCTGGTTAAGACATTGGGGAATGTCGCCGAAAATTCTGTACATTGCCTCATCAAATACATCTTGTGATGCCTTTGCGCCAAATACAAGCCTTTTAGGTCTAAAATTACCCCAGGGGGTACTGAAGGTAGCGACTGATCTCGATTCTGGGTGTAGTACTAACTGGTGGTACCCCTGTCGGAGGTCCAATTTTGTCCAGATAGTGCAATCATGGAACTTGTGAATGAAATCTTCCACTATTGGTGCTTGTGAGATTCGGCTCCTTTCCATGTACTGGTTCGGAACTCGTAAGTCAACACTCGCTCTGATCATGTGTGGCTCCAGCTGGTCTGATCGCAACCCTGCAAATTTCGGTTTCGGTTGCACCACCAAAGGTGAGCACCAGGTAACTGGTTCATCGTCAGGTACTTTCTCAAAGATGTCTTCTTGAATGCCTAAGTCTAACCACTTTTTCAGCGGCTCTTGAAGATAGTATGGTACCTGCCTAGGTTTCTGTGCTACCGGCACTGCTCCGGGTTTCATATGGAATCGGCTTAGGATCTCCCTACTATTCCTCTTGTCTTCTATCTTGCCAATACCTTGAAATAAGTGGCTGTACTTGGTGATCAAATCTTTCATATCCCGTTCACCTTCTGCCTGTTTAACGGTGTTAGCATTATGTGTCTCCTCAGATATGGCCAGATCATTGGGCTCAGTGAAGCTGCCATCTGGTTGAATCTTCAGCATTCCTAATGCTATTAGTGTTTCCTTGCTAATCAGTGGAGGTGATTGGATCCTTCCAGACACCACAACAAATTTGGTTGGTTTCCCACACGTTTCATTACAAATCACAGTTTGAAATTCTCCTTTGACCTCGAGTTTGTGCTGGAGAGTACGCAACTTGACATTACTGTTTGCAAGGATTGGTTTGTCATGTGTTCTGTGACTGAATGCCTTGAACTGGTGTTCGTCCATAATATTAACATCCGCCCCACTGTCAGCTTCCATCAATACATCCACATCATTTAATCTCACCATAACAGTTCGATAATCATCACCATTTTTGCCAATCACTCTTATCTTCTTGACGTGTTTTAAGTGTTCCACTGCCTGGCCGAAAAAATCATCATCTGAGCTTGTGGATTCAGCATCTTCAGTTGTCTTCTTAATTCTCCCACTGCTTTTCCTTTTACTTTGCTTCTGTCTTCTAAACTTGTGGCTATGAGTACTCTCAGATTTGCATACAGAGGAGAAATGGTTCAATTTGTGGCATTTATGGCCTTTCTTACCATAGGCAGGGCAATCTTTTCCTTTCTCATGGACTCCAAACAATCCACAATATTGACATTTGTGCTTTTTCCCAGGCCTCTGTGTTTGGTTGGATCCACTGCTTTGCTGTTTGGGGTATTGCAAATCGGAATGCACATGAGAAACATTCTCACGGGAAACACTCTCACTTCCCATATCTTTCATTTGCCTCGCAATATCCTCCGTCTGGCTTGCTTCGGTCAGAAATCGTGTTAGATCCCACGTCTTGCTAATGGCTTTCTCAATCATCTTCTTGTTGTCAATGGTTTGAATTATGTGCTCCAAAATTCTCTCGTCGAATGTAGCTCCAAATTCATGAACATTCCTTCGCTTTCTCTCGCAGCCTTGCCGCGTATGCACTTGTGGTTTCACCCATGTGTGGCCTCATTTTCAAAAATAAATACCTCGCATGATGCTTGTTCTTCTTTGGAGTGAAGTGATCATTCAGCTTAGTACGCAACTTCAGGTACACATCTTCCACCTCTGGATCCGGTAGACTCTTTCCTAATCGAGCTATCTCTTTCCCGCCGTAAATTATTATAGCATCCTTCTTATCGACGGCCTCCGTAATTCTGAAGTATCGGAATTCTCGCTCAATTCCCTCCAGCCATTCTTCCCATGCTTTGCTGATGCTGTTCGCTTTGTCCGGAATGATAAATGGCCGTGTTCGAGGGTTTCTAGTTTCTGTGACGACTTGAATCGCTTGTGCTGCTCCACCACTTGTTGTTGCTGTTTGTTCTGTCATAATTCTCTCTTGTTTTTATCCTTGTCGCCAATGTAACACTCCAAATACACTCAAGCTCGATGTACACTCAAAAGCACATGGTTTAATTCTGACACATACTTCATGCAAGTCACACTAAATATATCATCTAACAACTACTTCGTGTAAGTCGCACAGGATATAACAGTATAATGTTTACCACATGTTTACATTGTGACTTATTCTAGGAGCAACGAACACAAAGTGAACAAAATCTTTCTACCATTGCAAAGACCCATGAGAAGATGAAGACAGAAGTGAGAGGTTTGTTGGAGAAAAACAACAAATTATTACCCCAAGGTTTCAAATTATAATAGGCCATTTCCTGGTTACCCTTTGCCTCTGTTTCAACATGAGTCTACGTGCGAAACCATTTAATTTAAATTTAAGCTGGATTTGCATGAAAATGGACATGTAGGTGAAACTCATTTTCATATGAATGGTTTCACACCTAGACTCATTTTGAAACAGAGGCAAAGGGTAACTCGGAAATGGCCTATTGAAAGGGAATTTAAAGGCATAATCTTTGTGGGATAAAACAAAAATTTTAATCTTTCAAGTGTACCATTGTGTTATTCCATTGATGCCCCTCCCATGGAAGGTTTTTTGGTTTGAATTTCCCCACCCCTCTGGAAATTCCAGTTATGCCCCATACTTTTCTTTAAAAAGTTTGGCTTTTGAGAACCCCTGACCTCCTTGGAATTTCCATTGACCTTCCATGAGGTAGGTAAGGATATCTTCTGGAACTGCACATTGTGAAATTTGATATTAAAATTATAATTATATAAACCATTTAAAGGTTGTCTTTGCCTTACACCTTTGCAAAGTCATTCAAAGAAAAGGTTTTTGGGAGGTGAAAGTCATCTTTTATGTAAATTGAAAGATAGATTCAGTACAGCTAGGACTTGTTTTGAAACAACAATAAGGCATTAGTAACTCAGAAATTGTTTATTTATTTGTATTTGGCTACCAAGCAAACTCTTTCTTTCTATCATTTTCTCAATTTTTTTGTTTTATATTCAGGAGGTAGATGAATTTAGGTCTTAATAGCGGTGGTGCATGGTGGGATACTTAATTACCCCTCTTTTTGTATTCAGTACATGACATAATTGCCTAATCTCTTTCTCTGTTGTGAAATATTTTTAGTGGGAGGCACGGTGGCCTAATGGTTAGTGCGTTGGACTCCGGATCGGGCAGTCCAGTTTTCGAGCCCTGGCCGGGGCACTGCGTTGTGTTCTTGGGCAAGATACTTTACTCTCATAGTGCCTCTCTCCACCCAGGTGTATAAATGGTTACCGGCGAATTTACTGCTGGGGGTAGCCCTGCAATGGACTAGCATCCCATCCAGGGGGGAGTAGAAATACTCCTAGTCGCTTCATGCTACGGAAACCAGGATAAGCTCCGGCCTGATGGGCCCCTAGGCTCGTATACAGACTTTACATGACATAATTGCCTAATCTTTTTCTCTGTTGTGAAATATTTTTAAATTATATATATTGAATTTTTATAACTATTTGTGAATAACTTTATCAACTTTGTAAATATACCGGTAAAATTATAGTGTTTAAGTTCTTAATAAGTTGATTAAATGATTTGTTTTGTATTTATTTGTATTTGCATATTTTTACATGCAGATACAAATTGTTTTAATGAGTTTGTTGGAACTCCTTGGTTACATGTCTAAGTAAATTGGTTGATTGATTTTTGTAACTTTTTTGTAGTATCTTCTTACTTCAAGTCTAAATTGCGAAGTTTGTACAAAGCTGCAGGCAGTGATGCAGAAACTGAAGTAGAGTAAGTAATTTTATCACAATAAAACTCTTTAAAGGTGTTATGGTATAAAATAGATAATTGCTGTGAGCTGCTAGCCTCCATCATGCTTTTACCATTTAGATAGGTTAAACATCTAAGCTTATTTTCCTATTATATGACAGTGATCCTAATATTTCCATTTCCTAATGGTGTATGTGACCAGCAGTTTGCATAAGTGTTGCTTTCACTGCACACTAACTCATTAATATGTAGAACATGTGGAACTGGTGTTGTCAAATGTAAATACTACATGCAATAAAGTGTACTTCAGTAAATTAGCACTGCTTTGCTCAGAATGGTTCCTCAGAGTATGAAAAGTGAAAGTAAGTGTCCAGGATAATCTACAAAACAAGCCAGACTGTGAGCACTGTGCTATTATTTAAAATGATGAGGTTAAATGCGATTTAACCTAGTTAACCAACCATAAGTGTGCAGTCAGCTCTCTCAGTGATCAGCGGTTCCTATGTAGCTCTTGCCAGGCTCAGGATTCTACCCTCCTGGACATAATGTTCAGCATGGTGTCAGGCCCTCATATATCATGGCAGTATTTCAGTGATGTTTAGCAGGGGTTATAAGAATGGTAAAATCTGAGACTCGCTAAGATGCCAAGACCCTCACTGAAAATCTGAGACCAAGACTTAACTATTTTTACAAATCCAAGCCCAAGATGCTGTGATTCAAAAATCTGAGCACAAGACACTGTAATCTAGAAAATATCAGAGCACGAGACTGTTATATGGTAATTTACGAGGTAGAATTTATTGTAACCCGGAAAGCCTATGTGTTTGTGGTTGTGATGTTGAGCCATTTATCACGAATATTCTTTGTTTTGCTGTTGTTGTTCTCATTGTTTTGTGATGGTTCACTTGGTTTGTGAGACTCGAAGACTCAAACTTCAAGATTCCGAGACCTGCCTTATTTTTTGCAAGCTCGAGAATGCAAGACTCTAGTTTGCAATGCTGAGATTTCGTGACGCCTAAAATTTGCCCATGATAGAAGAACCATTCTATACCCCTTTTAGTGAGTATCCTTGAGTATATACCAGTTAGTTGATGTCTTCAAAGCTCCTTTTCTTTATTTTTAGCGTAATTAAAAAAGCACTGGACAAAATAGCCATCATCAAGGCACTCAGAAATGACAGGAGGATTGGTAAGATGAATTTTACAATAAAAGCTTCTTAGAGATCTATTTTAACCTCTGTGTGGTAGTCACTAACTTTTGATCCCAGCTTCTAATAGAACTTTGAAAAACCACTCTAATATTGAATATTATGCAGACACTTTCTCAAGGTTTGCTTCAGACTGACTCAAGTAGATTTACACTGAAATAAACCATCCTACAACTACAACAGTACAGAGTATATAAGATCCCTCTTGGCACGAAAACCACATTGCATTTTCTGAAATCAGCATAATTTCGCTCTTGTTAAGTGTACAAAAATTTAATTTACGTACAGTTGACTCCCGATAACTCGAACCCTCGCTAACTCGAACCTCACGCTAACTCAAACCAAAATAGATTTCCCCTGGATTTCCGTCATATATTTACTGTAATTTTACCCTTGGTAACTCGAACCCTCAATAACTCAAACCTTCCACTAACTCGAAGCAACTTTCGTTTCCCTTCAGGTCATTTTCTATATAATTTAACCTTCGATAACTCAAACCATGTCTGTCAGTATGTGACAAGTCAAAATAAACAGTGTACTACAGTCCAAAAACAATGAATTTATTTGGAAGCAGCCGTGAACCTTTTCCTTTCTTTTACCTTAAACAAAACGTGTCATTTCAGTTTAGGTTCCGCTGGTTTTCCTAATGTCTTGCTTCTTAACTCCTTTTTCAAAATGTCAATAAATGTCCTGGCTCCCTTGACTTCCCTGGCTATTCTGTAATTGAAATTTGATTAAAATGTACACTGCATGGGCAGAAAAACATTAAACACTGTTTTTTCCTTATTTCCGGACATTTGTTCTCAACTCCCGATAACTCGAACTCCTGACAACTTATGGACCTTTTTCAATTTCCCTTGAAGGTTTGAGTTATCGGGAGTCGACTGTAATTTACTTAATACCCACATAACATGGAAGAACTCTCAAGAACTCACTGTGAAGTGTACATGCATCAAAGATCAAATTGGAATTTGGAGTGTTGGATTTTGTGGAGGGAGAAAAACTGGAGAACCCGGAGGAAAACCCTCGGAGCAAGGACGAGAACCAACAACAAACTCAACCCACATATGATGCTGGGTCTGGAATTCGAGCCAGTTTATTCTGTTCTTAAGTAATTTTAATTGGAAGACATTTATATTGAATGGATTAGTTTTTTTTTACCTATAATTCTATCTGCCTGGTCACTTAAAACACAGTCCCGTGGGTGGTGACTACATGGAAGTGTAAATGTCAGCAAAGCCAGAGATAGTGAAAAGATAAATGTGAATATTGTATAAATAAATGTGACTATTACCTGGCAGTGTTAAAGCTTTCAAGTGCATGTTTCACAATTTTTTAGAAAAAAAAATGTTTTGTTTATGTTGTGTAATTTTGAGATTAGTTAGATTAAAACAATTGAAAAACCCACAAAAAAATATTTAACATAATTATGTTTAAAGAGTTAAAATGGGAAGTGATTGTTTATATTTTTGTGTGAATTAATTTTTCATAGATTTATGGCAAGATGTGCAATGCTCACATGCTATACTTTTTAGACATTTTATTGTTTTGTCCTTAGTGCGAGGTGGTAGCAGCCGACTTGGTAATCAAGAAACTGGAGAACCAAGGTGAGTTACTGCTTTGTCTCATCAATAATTTATTTTTATTCAAAATTATTTCAGTAGACTGTTAAAAGAAAGTGGACAATATTGAAAACAGTACAGCAGAACTTTCATGAATTTGTAACCCAACCAAACTGATCACCAGAATAAGTCAAACATTCAAGTGAAAGTTATTTTAAAATAATACCATATTTTCCTAAATTGCCAGGAATAACTAGTTTACTAAAGAGCCATTTCTTGTTATTTCAATTCAGTGAAGTAAATCGAAACAACACCCCAAAAAAACCCTGGGCAAGGGGAATTGTATGTCAATTTCAGAGAATAGTGAAGAAGATCTTTTGATTGTATTATTGTTTTCCCTATTTTTTCGACAGGAAGGTGATGAGGCGGGGAGTTCTCATGACCATGTTACAACAAGCTGCAGTTCAGTTGCCCATGTGGATGGGAAAAGCGTCTGAAAGGTAACTTGTATATCTAAAAATTTTAAACGTTAATAAAAAAAAGGTAAGGGAAAAGTCTCTGTTGGGCCTAGTGGCCCATTAGGTTAGAGCTTATCCAGTGTTAAAGGTGGCTGGTAACATTTTCCAGCACTTTCCAGCTCTTATACTTTGATGGGCCAGTATTACACATTGTTATCAGTTGCTGCTACAATAATGGTATCAAGAAATGCCCAATCATTGCTACATAAGTTTTGGTTATTTTCCCGACGCTACTGGTTACCATTGCAACAGCATAAGGTATGAAAAACATCCTTAATTTTAGCTTTAAGAGCTTATAACTCAAAAACAAGCTTGGTGAGCTCCATTATTATTGAGTTATGACCAGCATGTTAAGATACAAATTTTGCAAAGTTAAAAAAATTTCTGTAGACAAGTGTGGTTTCAGAGCCACCATGACTTTCCAAATCTATGTCTTGTTCCCTTGTTTTCTCTTGGTGTTGTTTTTGGAAAACTCAGTTCACTGCCCAATAGGTTATTATTTTCATTATTTAAAACGTAAATAATAATAATAATAATAATAATAATGATGATAATAATAATAGTAATAGTAATTAATAAAAATTATTCTTGCCCAGCCCTCCTCCTCTCTGTGGCAGCATCCAAGCTGAAGCAAACTATGTAGCTCAACAGGGAGATCATGTAAGTTGGCACAGAATATCTTATACAAATTATCAATGTATGATTTAAATATAGTGCTTAAGTTTCATACTGTGTAAACATTTGAATTTTTGGCATGTCTCTCCCTGCCAAGTTTGCTTGTTTCAAGTTGTCTCTTCATTTTCCATGACTCACCCTTCCCTCCCTAGTGATTTATACCAGATCTGTTTGTTGTAGGTTGCTGCCCGTGTCCGTACACCAGATGGTGAAGAACAGTTGATCTTAGCGGAAATTGTCTCTTTCAATCCTTCCTCGAATAAGTACCTTTTTACAAATAAAGATTTTTGGGTTCTGCTTGGCAAGTAAATTATTGGCACATCATAGTGGTAGTCTGTGTAGAGTCGCCGGCTTCCTCCTGCGAGAAAACTGATTATTTTTTCATTTGGTATGGGGCGGCTGTACATATTTAAGTTGGCTTTTGGCACTTGTGCTTATTAAGATTACGAGGATGTAGCCAAAATGTCACATGACAGGGTTAGGGACACCAGTTTTTACCAATCAGAAAGTTTTCACGTGTTTTGTTTGTTTCCTGTTGTTTTTGTTGTAGATTAATTAGTTAACTTGTTTATTTCCTTGTTGACCTTTTCTGCTCATTATACATGTTTGCCGTAAACCTTGACTCAGTTTGTAAGATATGATGTGGATGACATTGACGAGGAAGCTGGAAGAAACGGCAAAGAGTAAGTAAAAGACTGGTCCCATAACAACTTCTTACAGAAGGCACTTGGTAAAAAGTCGGAGATGAAAGAAATAAACCGCTGTTTTGGATTCAAATTAGTTTCTTTCCAAAATAATCCCGGGGTTTAAAAAGAGAACTCATTCCAAGGAAAGTGTCTCCTTTTCCTTATTACATGGGTTCTTCCTAAATTCTAAATTTCTTGTCAAAGTCGTGGTTGCTGTATGCTTTGACAATGAGTGTTGTCAATAATGGCCATCTTGTGTTGTGTGCAATAATATACGCCACACTTCTGTACATTCCTGACATTCCCGCAGAATGTATTTTTTACAATTTAGGGATTTTTGGTTAAATGGTAAGCACCCCATTCAAGTCTGAGAATACTTAAAATATAAGTCAAAAGTGTATGAAGTGTACACACCAGATGGAAGAATCGTCGACCCATGAAAAGCATAAACCATGAACAACGCAACCCAAATGTTCACTGGGAAATCAGAAAAATTAATCGTTGTCTGTGACAGATTAAACGTAATAAGACAGATTAAATTAATCAAACTCTTAAGGCTCTCAAAGCAAGGAAATATCTTGATTATCAATGAAAGGAATATATTATATATTTATAAGGTCTTTTACCTCCCCCCCCCCCCTCCCCCCAGCTTTTTTAATTTTTTTTATTTAATGTCTTGCGGTGAGGTAAATATACACCACTTTCACCGACACTGAGGTGAATAATTGTTTTAGGGCGCGTTCGTTTGAGATCAATCCGGAATAAGAATAATTGGAATAATGCAAGTTAGCGTTCGTTTGGCTGCTCTTCCTATTCCGGAATACTTGGATTTCCATTCCGGCTATTCTGCTCCCAGGAGCAGAATAGCCGGAATATATTCTTATTCCAGAATATTCCCAAACGAACGCGCCCTTAGTATATACCACACAAGTTGAATAACTAACACATTACTTTTGGTACCCAAAGCGACGCACGAAGCTATTTTGTTTCTCTTCGGCTGCTCAGAGGTGAATAGTACTTTGCTAATCACCTCCGAGTTAACCAATCAGCGCGCACGGAAAGCACTATTCACTTGTGTGGTATATACTAAAGATACTTAGCTTATCATTGGTTTTATGATTTTCACATGGTCAACTTTTCTTTAATTTGGTGTATTCTCAGACATGACAGAGTATATGTAATTGTAATTTTGAGAATGGACACCAACATAAATTAATACAGAATATAAGTGTTTTCTTCATTGTTGGCAATCCTAAATTTTGCCAAACTTTGTTCCTATTTCTTGTTTGTTTCAGACGTCATCACTTGAGCCGACGCCGTGTGATACCGCTGCCCAAGACGAAGGCTAATCCGGTGACTCATCCCCAAGCTCTTTTTCAAACAGATCAGGTAAAATGAGTAGGTGTTGGGTGCCATACAGTTTTCAACTCCTGGTACTGTTCAGTGCAGCTCAGGGTGTTTTTTCAGACGCGTCAACGTTGTTAAAGATAATGGCATGAAATCTACATAGGAAAAACTCACTCTGTTTCGCCAAACATCTGTAGATAAACTCAAATAATTAACCATTTTTGTTTTCCAATCGAAAAATAGTACGAAGACTTCATGAGTTAGCCTCCCACGCAGCAGTTTTTAGGGGCATCGTATTCCACTCCTTCCTGAAAACAGCTGTGTGCGAGCGAGGCTATGCAAAAGTTGACTCGTCAACACGTCGTCGTGAAATGTCAACACGTTTTTAACGAAAGTGACAAACAATGGTAGTTTAGTGTCTTCAGTGTGTAAATAGGGCGCCTATGGAAGAACATGCTATTACGTTTTTACTCCGTATTTATTCAAGCCAGAATCTACTTTTCACAACAAAAATACACATGGATTGTTTTTATACTCGTAGATTGTGATGGCGCTGTACCCACAAACCACGTGTTTTTACAAGGCGGTTATTCATGAACCTCCTTCAAGGGTAAGTACCTTTGAACTTAAGTGTGCCAAGTAAGTTTACAAGTCACATCTTTGTGGACAAGAGGTTTTATATTAACTAACACTTTGCACGACGGTGACTACTGTTCGGATTGTCAGGTGGTCTAGAAAGTCTTTCTCGAGACAACTCTTACCCAGATGTTCACACATTTCTTAATTGCTCTTGCAGCGCAGTCCTCTAGGTTTCTGTATTTTCACCATACGTCTACTGCAATGAGATCCTTCGTTTGAGAATACTGATTTGCCGACCATTGAACACTGAACTTGCTGTTATTCTGTGTTATTCGACTGACTAACGAAGCTACCAGGATGTAGCCTCTCTGGTAATATATCTGTTTTATATATATATATTTTATTTTTGTTCTCATTGCAGCCTCAAGATGACTACTCAGTGTCGTTTGAGGACACGTCATACGCTGATGGCTTCGCTCCACCTCTCAATGTACCACAACGCTATGTCGTGGCTTCCAAAGAAACAAAGAAAAGATAGCCTCGAGAACGCTTTACTCATCATCATCCATCAGAAGCATAGTTCCCTTACCGCGGGCGTTGCTGATGCAAGATATCAAAATCTGCGCGCGCGACTGAAGTAAGCTCAGCCAAAAATGATCAACCACGGATTTATGCTAAAGGAAACCTTTATCCTTAACGATATGTTAATGCCACAAAGTGCTGTCAAGATTATGCGTTTGTAGATTTTTGCCATGGAATCGAATCAAACGTCCAACAAACACTGCAAGCAATCCTTGTGGCTTCAAAGTTGACGGATCCTCAACTAGCGATTTTGAGGAATTCCTATTCTGATGACGTAACTGCTTCAAATGTATGGGGCAAAACTGGCAATTTTGGTCCAAGTTTTCTCGAGTTTCTTTCGGTGAAAATCCGTAAAAGTTGATCACATTAATGTTCAGGAAAATCTATGACGGAGAGGCAAAAGAGAGATTTGCAAATAACAAAGAAGCTGCCTTTGCAACCCTTTACTTTTTTCTTGTTTAAAATTCCTATCACAGTAATATCTATGTACTGTGAAAAGTTTGGAAGATTTCACCGAAGGAAATTGAAGAAAAATGCAGTTAATTTAAGACTTAAAGCCATTACTTTAAAAGAGAAAATTGTAGAGCACCATACCATCGTTGCGTATTTGAAAGGTTTGAGCAAACTAACTAGGAGTGAAAACGAATGCGAAACCAGATTTGAAAATAAACACTAGTGCGCGCCATTGATTACCCTGTGGAGCCACCTTTCAAAAGAATTCATCTCGATCCGACACTGAAGACGCTCCATAATCCAGTGTGCCTTCATCATTATAGAACACAACTGAGAAGCTAAGCTTGCCTACATCAGAAACCAACAACCATGAAATAACAAGAACCTTTAGGTATTGAGGAGATTAACTGAACAAATGTCTAGTTCAGTAAGAAAACGCACCAACAGTTTTCATGTATCAAGGAAAACATGCTCATCCCTTCACAGGGACTTGTCAAGGAAGCGTTCGTGGTCAGGAAATTAAAATAACGATATTGTCTCTATTAAGCTTTGTGGAGCTTATGGCCAGTGCTTGGGCCTTTTTTTTAAATCGGGTGGGGTGCTTAGAAGTATTAAAATGAAAACAAGGCGTTTAATGAACATTAGTTTTTTGCGGGGTTCGAACTCTTGAGCTTATGAAATTCCATTACTTTCCATGACTTCTCCAAGTTTTCCATGACCCAAATTTTACCATTTTCTTGGAAATGACCTTTCTTTTTGGGTACGATTTTACCATCTTCGCGAAAAAAAACCCTAGTTTATTTTGTACTTTTTAATAAACATCGTTTTCCATGACTTTCCTAGACCCACACATAAATTCCAGGACTTTCCAAGTTTTCCATGTCCAGTACGAATCCTGTTTTTGGGACCACGTTAAGTTGTTTCTCGTGAATTCCGAGTTGCTGTATCTCTAAAAATCACCGTTGTGAATTCGTGTTAGCTTTAAGGGTGGTAGGAAAAACCAATTTCTTTGTATAGGCTGCAATTCCAAAACTGCTGGTCCCAATAAGTTCACTCCTAGTCGAGTGAAGCTTGTATAATCCTGTGTAATTTTGGTATACAATTTCATTTCCGTGTAAATAAAATTTGACGTTTCAGCATTACTGGACAAAAAAAAAGCAAATGACGTTACACCTTATTTCGTGTTTATTTCAAAACGTAGCACAATCTAATTTAATTACAGTTTAATCATGGCAATTTATTCTTCATTATTTCAGATATCAACTCAAAATATAAACATATTAACAAGATAAACGTTTTAAGGTTTCGTTCTGATACAAGATGAAGTGTCAGACCTAGTGTTAAATACTGTGTTCGTCACTCATATTCGAAGTGTCGGCCAGTTCCTCATCATCCTCATCATCACTTAAGGGTTCGTAATTATCTGAAAGAAGTGGGGTTGGTTCTTGTGGCCTGGGTAAAAGTGACGAGCTGCTGGGGCTAGAGCCTGGAGCCAAATTGACTGCGAAAGACTGTGGAACTGGCGAAGAGCGCGCACTGCTGGATGCGGAGCCTACATTGATTGACAAGGTAGAGTAGGGGAATGGGGTTCCCTTGGACGTCATTCGTGCTGCCAAAACTGAAGTGTATTGACTTTCGATTGAAGGCCATGGTGGAAGGGGCGAAGTGCGGTCACCCTGTGACTCATGGCTGGGTGATTCGGGCGGAGCGGGAGAAATGGGGATCATATTAATATAACAGTCAGTGCGCGTTGTAACTTCTTGACTTGAAGAAACTCTATCCGGAGCAGAAGCAAAGCTCACATCACCAGTTGATAGTGTGCTAGAGACTGGAACTGTATTTGCTAGTGACCCTCGGGAAGGTTCTATGGTTGGTTCGTCTTCAGACTCTGGTATCTCTCCCTCGGATAATTGGTCATCTTCCTCTGTTTCCTTACTTTGTGACGGACGTTGTCTGTGATCAGCTATTGGATTTGTTTCCTTAGGATGCCAGGTGGATTGTGCTATATCAATAGGTTCACTGGCCAAAACTGAAGTAGCTTTGTCTCCCGTAGACACAACCTCGTCCTCTGATTGGCTACTCTCCTGAGACGGCGGGATCTCTCCTTCTGAAAGCGTATCGTCCGGGTGATGAACTCCTTCATCTAGACTTATATCATCACATGGCTCTTCTTGTTTTGGTGATGCAGGATCGCCTGCGACATTCATTAACCTCTCAGCCGGCATGTCATCACAACCTGAGCCCTCATCTGAGGGAATATGAGTGGAGTATCCAGATCTAATATCAGGTGAATCCACCTCGCCTGGCAGTGGAACGAACTCGCCAACAAAAGTAGGGTAGGAAACATGCTCACCATCATCGGAAACACAATCCACTGCTGAGCTTATTTCGGGATGATGATTGTCTGACGAGGAGCTGCATGTGTCTGGTTCAATTAGGAATTCGTGCTCAGCGGATGGTTTCACTGATGGATCAGCTTCATTGACTTCTTCGTCTTCTTCATCTCCTTGGCCCAGCACAGTGGATAGTACACTTTCTGTTTCTGTTTTTGAAGTACTTGGGCACACGTAGGCACTTGCGTCTTTTTCCAGTGACCCTGTAGATTGTACACAGGTCACCTTCGATATAACTTCCTCGCGTACATGCGCCGCTGACTGAACAGTCGTTGTTTTATTGCCATCCGCTACCATCGAAGCAACATCGTCCGAAACATTCTGACCATAATTATCAACGTTCCCTTCTGGAGGAGAAGTCATGCCGTCATCAGGTCTATTCTTAACGTTAGCGGAACTGTCTGGAATGGCTAGCAAGGTTTGTTGATCTGATGCGACCTGCGATAAACCTGCTGCTTTATCTGTTTCACTGCTTCCAACAATATTGTCGTCACTTGAATCTATCCTCACAGCGTCGTCTACTTCTAAATCTCCGGACTCTTGGCAGGGTAATGCCTCTGAAGAATCAACAGGCGAGCTCTGTGAAGGGTTCCATTCTTGATCTACAACTACATCCATTTCTTCTCTAGTTTCCTGATCTACAGAGACATCAATGTCTCGCTCTCTCTTTGCATCTGCATCTAGACTATCGAGACTTGCTTCAGTCTCTTTAAGAAACGACGATGTAGTTGGAGAATCGACGATTGGTTCCTCTGTGCTTACATCAAACATTTGCACACTGATAGGTCCGGTGCTTGTCGGAGTGTCTTGAAGAGCATAGTTCTGCTCTTCATCCTCGCAACGTATCTCGGATTTCGCCGCTTGTTCGTCTTCGTCATCAGAGTAATGTGTTGATGTACCTGGCAGAGGGACATTAGACACTGGACACTGGACATTATCAGGAGAAGTGTGAAAAGTATCAGTAGAGTTGTTACTGTCACTCGGGATGCGTTCATGTTCGTCGTCCTTTCCACTTTCGGAGCTACTGTCAGATTGAGTGCTCGACTTCACTGTTGCATTAGGAAACATCTCGTCGCTGCTTTCAGGCAGAACCTCTGACTCCTCGGCAGATAATGTTTCACTATCACTTGCGTCGTAATATGGTGACTGAGAGTTACTCTGAGAACTCATGGTCAAAGCTCGTATTCGGGGATGTAAGCTGGCAGAAGACGAGTGTAGCGGAGGTATGTCATCTTCAGTCTGCTCATCACCTTCCGTCTCACTGCAAGGAGCACGTGGAATATCCGCTTCTGCAGACTGCTCATTCGGTGGCAAAGATAAACTTTCATCCCTGTAACCAGCTTGCGCTTCCCCCTCGATGGAATAAACATTTTGTCTCATTTGCAAAATTTGTGTCTCCCTTTCATCAACATTTGCCGTTTGGTCTTGTGAAGACCGCTCAGGTTGGAAATGTGGTTGTACAGTTTTATAATTTTCTCTCTCTTTCGGTCTCCATGATCTTGACATACCACTCACACTAGTGTCTTCTTTTTCAGTAGTTTCTGTAAACATGGGGCTTGATGTTGCTAACGGTGGGTATTCCTCAGACTGATGTACCCCAGTGACTGGTGGCTGGAAAGGTTTCAGCTGATGTCTCGATGGATATCGAACCTCGGCATGGGCAGAGTCTACATACGTTATTGTTTCAAAAATAGTCCTTACTTGAGCTTGGCCAGCTGCATGTGGTGACGAGGAACGATTCTCTGCATCAACCAATTGTGAAGAAACTGGTCCTGGTTCACTAAAATACATACCAACTTTCCGCTGGTCTACATCAACACTCGGCAAACCCATTTGGGACGGTCCTCTAGATACACTGGTCTCCTGATCCAGTCTACTTAAAGTAGTGGATTCATCTTGGTTAGATCTTGGTTTTCGCACACTGTCAACGACATCACGTTCTGGACTTCTCAAAGCAGGTAATACTATTGGCACAATACCTTTAATCAAAGGAGGTGGGCCTTTAGGACTAGTTCCCTGTGGCGAGCCAGCTGAAGTGGGACTAATTACTGTGTGAGATATCAGTGGAGGAGGGCCATCAGGACTGACAGATGCTCTTGACGATCGTGCTCCAGGTGGCGATGTCAGTTTGCTTGGACTTCGAGATACTAACACATTCCCATGGCCTGTTATGGAGATGGTGATAGGCGTAGAGCTGGAACTACTGCTCTCTTGCAAGGGCCTCATTCCAGTGATGGGCATGAGAGGTGGGGGTTTGGGAACAAGACCGGTAGTAATTCCATATCGGGGTGTGCTGGAAGCTCCTGGTGATGGCTGTCTGGGACTAGGAGGGGATGTAACTCCTGAAGGCGATAACACGGTATGCCCAGCAAGTCTTACACTGGGAGAACCATGCGTTTCTTGCAATTCAATAGGTTCTTTCTGTAGCGTGTGCTCCTCAATGGGGACATCAACTTTCGTGGCTGCTGCAGCAACGTCAACTAAAGTGGCAAAAGCAGACATAGGCAGAGCCTCTGTTAGAGGGCCTGCTTTGTCTTCTTTAGTCCGTCCCTTGGTATCTCCTCTAATGAATTCATCTTCAGTTCTCCTAGCTAATTTTTCCCCGCCAGAGTGTTTGCTACTGGGTGCCAAAACAACTGGTTGTGGATCTGGGAATTTTTGAGCTCCTTCAGTGCTTGTTAGTGCTGGAATAACAGCAGCTCGATTGCGCATCTCGGACACAGAGGCTGGTCTTGAAGGGATTCGAGAAAGGTAGTTTCCTGCTGGAGGAGAAACAGTTTTTGCTACTTCAGCATGTGCAGCAATATGCGGTTTCACCTCAGGAGAAATTGTATGCGGACGTTTGGCTGGTTCTATTGGTGAGCGACTAGGAAGAGGAAACTTTGGTAGCTCGCCAGGAGATGCCACCCGTTCAGGCATTCCTGGAGTGTGCACATGCCTCGGTTGTTTTACAACAAAAGGGTTTGCTAGGTCTTGCTCCGAAATCTCATTTTGACGTCTGACTGGCACGTCAAGTGGATGATGCAAAGTGCGTCTTTCCTCGCTCAATGATACAGGATAACGATGGCCACAAACAGTCATTGGTTGATATGTTGGCACAACCGACCTCATACCTGTCGGGTAGTATGCAGCTCCTTGAGGATACTGGTGAGCATAAGCACCAGTGAGTTTCAAATGACTTGGTAGATCCTCACCATTCACACTCTGTGGAAGCATTTCACGTACAGGTAATTGATGTACCCCAATGGGAACCAAGAAACGATGTTCCGGGTGATGGTGAAAACTTGCCATTGGATGACCAACATGGAAAGGATAAGCATAAGGTGGAGGAGTTGAAGTGCCCGCTGGATGAGAGTGACCATGTGGCTGATGGTGAGCCTGCATCGCCATTAATGCGTAAGGCTGACTAGGATATTCTCCACTTCCAGGAAACTCTCGAGACGCTGAAACACAGACATTACCAAGAGCCGTGAACTTTCGAATGGCCTCATTTTGCTCATATGCGCTCAGTTTAAGATCAGGTGGTCTCGGAGGAAGGTAAGTATCTTCCTTTTTCTTTTGCTCGATTTTCTCAGTCACATCCACATTACTTGTCTCCGCTATGGCATACCTTGCCATGGCTTGAAGAGTAGCACGAGCAGAAGATGATGAGCCTAGAGCTACAACGGGTGACCTCGCAGTTGGTCTTGTAAGGGGTGCGGTGCTTACTTCTCTATCCCTCGTCAAATCAACAGTCTCTACCACTGATCCTCGCTTTTCCCTTTCAGCACCTCTATTGTCTACTGGAGTATGTGTGTGTCTTGACATATCTCTACTGAGGGCAGGTTCCTGGCTAACATGCAGATAGCGATCATGGTAGCCTTCAGTGTGTGAAAAACCCTCCCTCGAACGTGAAGCTACGGGTGCCACATCTTGTGCCACAACGTACTTCTTGTCACGCGAAGATGACATCTGTATAAGTGGCGGTGGAGGGTTTAGGGTTTGCTGACGACTAGTCAAACTGCCTGGTGGAGTGGAACTCTGCTGTGGTCGTAGTTCAGTGTGGCTGATCACACGGTTACCGGACGAAAGTGGAAGACTTTGCGGTCGAACTGGTTCAGTCGCCGGTGGTACGTGCTCTGCTGAAGATGTTGGGACTAGGAACAAAAGCAGAGAAGAGTGTTTAGGACTTATTCGTGGATTCTCTTACAAGAAAGCAAAAGTCATTACCACAACTTTTTATCTGCAAAAATACAGCTGTAAAATAAAACGGTAGGTTACGGTACTTGTAGAGCAGGTTTGAGCCGTAAATTAAAACCAAAACAATCCTGGTGCAACTCACCAGGGCCACACATTCTGTACTTTACCAATCAGAGTTCAATTAATAACAAGCAATCAGTGTAAAGAGTGGGAAAAGTTTCTTTACCAAATCACGATTAGTTTTAGATTTGCATTTGATTGGCTGAGAAAACAATATCTGCTATCCAATTGGTTGCAGCATGTTGTACACGAGCTCGAGGCTTACAGATCAAAGTAATGACGAAACCAACGTAAAAGTATGCTACGTGTGAAATTTAATAGTAGTTCGGCTGTTGGAAGCATTTGAGGGTTTGTCAAGCTTACCACTTCCTCCAGATGCTAGCATTCTTAACATGCTTGAAGCTTGTTTTCCTTCTGGTGTCTCCAGCCGATGAAACCCTTCCATCCTCTTTTTTTGATCATCTGCATCTATGACAATTACATCTGGCTTGGCGTATGAAGCAGTTTCACAAACACCACGTGTCTTGTGAAGTACTTCAGGACTGGTGTCTGTCGAACGAATTTTGTTAAATATTAAGAGGGGTTGTATGCATGCAATAAAATACACTTTACGACCTGCGAGAATTTAACAGACTATTGTTTAACAGGTATAATTTTCTTTGAGACGCAAGTCGACAAATTTGGAAAAAAGAGAAGTTAAAAGGAAAGTCAAACAACAACAACAAAGTTTGTTTCTAGCTTCGCTTTTTATGGCAAAAGGGTATGATATGGTTGACAGGTTTGACACTATTATAAGTCGTTACAGCATGATGTAACGTTATACCTCTTCTATGGTCATCGTGTATGATGCCTCTGCTGGCTGTCTCCCCACGTACATTTCCTGGATGCGAACTTAAATATGGCGGCTTGAGTGACAAATGGTGTCCTGTAGATCGTTCACTGATGAATGACCCTTGACTGTGAGGCTTTTCTCTCTGGTCTGATGCAGTGTGTGCTGCAACAGGTGAATGACTGGTTGGACGAGTAGGAACACGATTATTTATTACACTTACAGATGGGCCAGAGGAAGCAAAAACAACAGAGCTCGTTGGTGTGTGTCTTGGTTCAGTTGCATGTGACGTTGTGGCATGAGATGACCCTGGATGCAGCACTCCTGGGTGCAGCACTCCTTTATTTGAATGACTACTGCTAGAAGATGACGGAAGCAAAGCAGCAGAGTTTGGGGAATCCACACTATAACCCAGGGGCTTGGGTACGCTAGATCCCTGGTAAAGAGGATGCGAGTCTGAATGTGGGTGCCCTGGACGAGAGGACACCAAAAATGAAGGTCTCAGATGGGATGGATCAGACTGCAAAACTCTTGGGTTCACTGCTCTTGGATAAACAAGCCCAGGAAATATGGTCTCTGGATGAGGGGATCTTGATGAGTGCGGTACGTCGTGCTTCGTAGATTCAGGAAGTGAAGGTCGGTAATAAAGTTGACTCGGTTGCCCAGTTGCCACATTAGGTGAGGCTCTACCAATCGAGGCAATCACTCCAGGAGTGGGCATGAACAGAGTTGAGCTTGAGCTAGTCAAAGTAAGATGAGGAGAATGAGATGAGACTATTCTGGGAGCAACCAATTGAAGGCTGGGGATAGAAGACGTAGAAGGCGCAGTAGGTGCAGCGTCCCCTGGCGGTCCTACTGAGGTACTAGTTGTACCGACAATCACAGAAGTGGACTCTCTCCCGCTTGTAGTAGCTACATTACTGGTGGAGGCACCGTCTGACTTGTGTGGGTTTGACGAATGAGAACTGAAACTGTCAGATGTTTGAGGTCGAATGCTTTGCTTTGGGGTAGGTTCATGCTTCTGTGAAACGTTGGGATTGTCTCTGTAAAGTTCCAGTGGTTGCTGCTGTGGTTGTGGTTGTTGTTGTGGTTGCTGCTGCTGTTGCTGCTGCTGTTGCTGCTGCTGCTGTTGTTGTTGTTGTTGTTGTTGTGGTTGTTGTTGCTGCTGCTGCTGCTGTTGTTGTTGATGATGATGATGCCGCTGTTGTTGTCGTTGCTGTTGCTGTTGCTGCTGGGCGCGCTGCATCTACGAAAAAGCAACAGATAAACAATGTAATGCATCACGGAGTTCCACGTGCAATGATGTCTGTTAGCTTCAAAGCACATTGTTTACAACATATATCCTAAGTATTATATTACATTTTGTGTGACAAACTGAAGGGTCCAGTGGAAAAGCGACACATTGGAATTTTCGCTAAATTGAACATTGCCAAAACAACTCCAAATTTCGCATGCGAGTTTGTGTACATGTCTTAAACATTGCCCTGTATTTGATTTTGCTGGTCTTCGCTTCGTTCTCCTGAAATAGCGCATGCAAAAAACAACGATTTTGCTGGCGGCGTCTTTGAGAATTTTCTTTGATAAACGATAAATAAAAGAAACCCTTTGTTTCTCGAGACAATGAAACCAGCGACGGTTAACCGGCTGTTGTTTTAACCCTAACCTTTAGGGTTACAGTTTTAACCCTAACGCTAAACCTCAACCCTAACCCTAAACTCGAATCCTAACGTTAGGGTTTTTGTTTTAACCCTAACGTTAGGGTTAGGATTTAGGGTTAGGGTTAGGAAATGGTTTAGGGTTAGGATTTAGACGCTAACCCCGAGCTAGCAGTTTGCCTTCTCGCGGTTATTTTCACTTTGGTTTGCTTGCGGTTAGCTTTCACTCCGGTCTGCTTTCGGTTAGCTTTCACTCCGGTCTGCTTGCGGTTAGCTTTCACTCCAGTCTGCTTGCGGTTAGCTATTTTTTGTTGTTCGGGTCAACACTATTTTCATGAGTTTGCTCCATCTGAATTAGCCAGTACAACACTCTGCTTATGTGGCACGCGTGCTGTGACATGCGTGGCGGACGTTGTCAAAACTACATTCCGTTAGTTTCCCATTACATCTAACTTCTGCTTTCAGTAAAGCGCTATATGCTCTCACTTCTCCAATCCTTACATCATCACATCGCACACAGTACAAAATCCCACAAAATCAAGAAAAGAAAAGATCGCACACACTTCTTGGTTTTCGCATGCATTGATCGATCGATCGATCGTTGAATTTGTAATGAGGCACCGAGAAATCTTTCGACAGGGGAGGTTCAGCCCTCAACACTCAATCAATTTTTATAAGTCTAAAACCAGCTCGCTTCTCGGCAACTTTGTCGCCGCAGCACCCAAGCGGATACTGCAAAACTGACGCTCACAAAGTTCCCGACAAGAAAACTGTTTTAGACTTTCCGCTTGGATCGATCTGCTTTTTGTACGACAACGTTCACCCGAGCGCCTAAACAGCGCTATTGTGCAAAACAAAAGTCAGAACAGCCCTCAGTTCTTCGAGAGATGCTTTGATTTGCAGGCATCCAGACTTAATGATGTCCTTCAGCCTCCAAGCGGCTACACAAGTGGTGAAAAGACCAGGAGGAACTCTTATTTTCACGAGCAAATCGCCATCTTTTTTTTTTCTTTTCTCACACGTGACCTCCACGTCACAATGCAGTATCCAGTCCTACTCTGCCTGATTCAATTCTATTGAAAACATGGCGTTCGTGTGAGCACGTTTGAAATGCTTTTGGCCTGCTGAAACACTTACAGAACACTACAAGAAAAGATTAGCATGCGAGGTGTGGAAAACCTCGTACTACTGGTTGACTGAGGAGAATGTAAGCTGCAAAACACTTTAATCTCATTTTTGCTACGTTATTTTTTTAGAGCGAAGCAGAGACGAGCAGATTCAAATACAGCGCCATGTTTAAGACATGTAAACAAACTTGCATGCGAAATTTGGAGTTGTTTTGACAATGTTCAATTTAGCGAAAATTCCAATGTGTCGCTTTTCCACTGGACCCTTCAACTATCGCCAAAGTCTTTCATCATACTCGCACTTTACTTTTTTCCAAAGATTAATAAATGCAAATCAACTCTCATGTACCCTCGCTGGTCCTGACACAGGCTTCCCAAGCTCAAAAGTCGTCTTTTTTATGTGTTTTTGAGAGCCCTTCGAGCGGCCGACTCTACATACGTGGTGTATGCGACAGCTTGTGTATATAGAGAAATGTATGGGAAAATCACGGAGTCTCTAAAATCGGGTAAATAACTATCTATTTGAGGTAGGTAAACTTTATTTTAAAATAGATAGTTATTTACCCGATTTTAGAGACTCCGTGATTTTCCCATACATTTCTCTATATACACAAGCTGTCGCATACACCACGTATGTAGAGTCGGCCGCTCGAAGGGCTCTCAAAAACACATCAAAAAGACGACTTTGGAGCTTGGGAAGCCTGTGGTCCTGATCACTTTTATAGTATCAGTCACAAAAGTGGATCATAGATATCAAGCCAGTTTATCTTAGGTGGTGTCCTTTTTACATGGCACATATGCCTGCCTCTTTATTGCAGTTTGAGGAGGAATTTCAAGCAAGTCGCTATTTAAAATTTAAGTAAGAAGACGCTACTTACCTTTGTGGCCTCGTGTTCTGCAACAAGTGCCTCCAGGTGTAATTTTTTCTTGTAATTGAAATAGAAGTTCTTACACTGTGCACCAGTCTTGGTTACAACTCTTCGAGCAATTGCTTCCCAATCACGACCACAATCCCTCAGACCTGTAAACAAATAGATTTTGTAAGGGTTAATAAACTGCTTATCATCCCCTCCCTAGCTAGACGATAACTCTACAGTTCGCACGGCCTTCTGTCACATTTCACTCCGACTATGAGGGAAATAGGCCTGTTTATAGTCTTAGCTACGCCCTGTTCAGTTGGCAGAGCATCATTTGGGACCAAGAAATCGTAGTACAAGGTCAATAAGAAGCATTCAGTCGATCAGCGCGCGCTCTCGTTCCCAGAATCTCCTTTTCTACTACAAATGAATCTTTACGAAGACGATGTCTACGCGGATAATGAGGATAAATAAACTCTCTAGCAGCGTCTGCAATCAGTTAAAAGATTACAAGTTTGGCAATTGCTGGAAAGGAAAAGTAATTTTAGGTGGGAACAATGTTTTGAAAAACGAACTTTACCCATTGTAATGTACAGGTTTATAACAAGCTCACCTTGAAGGGCAATTTCTATCTCCTTCTCACCCCAACGGGATGTCTCCACATGATCTAAAACCCGTCAAAACAAACAAAGAGATGGACAAATAAGCGTAAATTAATTTCGTTTCTTTCCATTTTTAGATGAATTATCTTCACTATTAGGTGCTAAGTAAGTTACTGGAACTGAAACAACTGGAAACTTACAAATGCAAAGGAAATATTCATTTAATGACAGCTTTCTTTCATAAAGATTGTCGCTTGAAGAGAAAACAAGATCTGCTTATTTATTAATCCTATTCGATATTTCCCCATGCTCTCCATCCATACCATGACAGCCTTACTGTATGTCGTTGTTTTTCTGGTTTGTCTTGGGTCTCAGGACAAACTATTATTTTGGCATTTGCCAGTGTAACGTGAAGCAAACAAGGCCATGCTCAATCAACACACCTGGTCTCCCTGTGTGCCTAACCGATGGCGTGGGCGTGGTTATTTGAGTGGTGGTCACTGGTGGTGCTGCATGCTCATCGTTTTCGTCACTCTCTTCTGCTGAGTCAGTTATTTCTTCCAAATCCTCCTCTCCATCAGATCCACCACGTTCACCTTTAGCACTAAAATTAAAAAAAATACATCACTGATCTATCAGCTTTGCTGTGAACAGATGAGGAAAAACATTTATCACGTTAAAAAATCAATAACTGTGTTGATGGCCGATCGGTGATGATACGAGCTGCAAAAAATATCATGCATCATGTAGTGAAAACCTTCATGTTTCACTTTAATCATTAAGTATAAAATATACCATCTTCATTTTCATCATATTTCCGTTGTTGTAAATTATGTTTGCTTGATACCACTTGAGACTGGAAAAGTAGTTTGAATGTTTGTGCCTTAACAGATCAGTAAAAGCTGCAAAGATGAACTCCAGAACAAAGTTGAAATGATGACATCTTGGTGATTCTGTAAGTTGTTTCAACACTTCTTTGCTGGGCTGACCAGACATATTTCTTTTTTTTAAATAACTGTAAAAGGGGCAAATATCATTCATTCATTCTTCCACACCCAAAATCTTACTGCCCAATTCCCAGCAGAGTAAGCTGGCGAATACAGCTTCCACCTGGG
Organism: Meandrina meandrites; assembly: GCA_963693305.1. Taxonomy (NCBI): domain Eukaryota; kingdom Metazoa; phylum Cnidaria; class Anthozoa; order Scleractinia; family Meandrinidae; genus Meandrina; species Meandrina meandrites. Next base: position 11,955,632 of record OY855913.1, read on the forward strand.
AGCTGGCTCCATTCACCTACAAGCTAGAGCAGTGTCCAAGGCACTCTTCACAGAAACATAAAAGACTTACAGTATTATTAAATTTACCTGCTCTCTGAAGCACCCGCCCTTGTTTTGTTTGTAGGCTGACATTCACGGCTAGATGCGAACTGTAAATTAAAACAAATAAACTGCATTTAATCCACTGATGAAGCAGTCTTCCTCACTGTACATTTTCAGATGTGTGGCATAGTTGCAAAAAAAATACTTTACTCACTACCCTGGCTGCTAGAGGCTTTTATCATGTAGCTTCATGCACTGGATCCTAATAATATCATTTGACCTGAAGTGGGCATGCTAGGAAGGCCTCTTGCAGCCAGGGTATGACTTTGCACTGGAACTTTTTTTTTCTAGATAAATCTAGCTGGTGTATATTGTTGACGCAGAAGCACATACTTGATCTCTGCGTCTTTTCTTGAGGTTGTGTCTCCGGGACAGCTGTTTGTAATGTTCTTTCTTTTTTGTCTGATAGTAAAACAGGATACAGTCCGACACACTCTGCAAAACAACACAACAAGGTTTGTCTGTAATCTATTACAACTGTAACAATTAATATCTTCTGACCTACCTTTCGCCTTCATCAGTACAAGAACTACATCATATATGTTTAAATTAGTAGTTATAGGAGCACCGAATTAAGCCCCTTAGGTGCCGAGTTAGGCCGAGGTAAGTTATTAATATGTATAAGGGCCGAGTCTATGACGTCACCCATTGTCTTAACCTAGGAAAAAAGTGCATTCCTCCATATTAATTAACTGTCTTCCTCCATACTAATGAGTGTCCCTATTACACAATGAGAACAATAGACATGCCCAGACTTGATCGCTCTATTTACACCCTGATTGGATATTAAGATTTACGTTATCTGTTTTGAATAAAAAGCGGGTAGATATCGAAAGCGTCATTCCTTCATTTAACTTGAACCCACTGGAAATTTGAAAAACTTGGTTCGAATTCGAAACTTTTATCGTGAAGATGGCCTTTTTTCCCAACGATGTTGATCCTCAAGCTGCCTTGAGCGCTTGTTTAACTGTCCGCGACTGGGCGATGTTGACGGAAGCCGTTCAAATCCAAGAGAATTTCATTCCATTGGCGTTTGCGCGATTGGCTGAGTTCACTCTCCAAGAAGTTGAAATATTTAGCTCGATCTGTTTTTTTTTTTTTTTTAATTCTCTTTTTCTTAACCAACAGTCTTGTATAACCGATTTCTACCCCTCCTGTACCCTTCCTGTACCCCTCCTGTACCCCTACTGTACCTTTCGTGTACCCCTACTGTACCCCTCCTGTACCCCTACTGTACCCTTCCTGTACCCCTCCTGTACCCTTCCTGTACCCCTACTGTACCCCTCCTGTACCCCTCCTGTACACCTACTGTACCCTTCCTGTACCTCTCCTGTACCCTTCATGTACCCCTACTGTACCCCTGAATTCTCCTATGTACTCCCCACCATTGTACATAACTATATATTAAATGATTCTGTTAAGCTCATGATCATTTGACACAAGCCGTCATGCCGAGAAGGTTTCCCCGAATTTGTCCATTATGCGAGAAGCCAGGTGTGTCCAACTTGAGTTCTCATCTTGAAATTGCCCATGATATAATAGGGCTAAGCAGAACACAACTCTTAAAAGAGGCCAGAATTTCTTGGGAATCAAAGAAAGAGTATATTTCTACCAGCGTGTTACCTCGCTGTTCTGCTAATTACCCAAAAGAAACAATTGAACCAAGAAAAAGAGCACATCCAGTAAAGGAAAACGCAAAAATCGCCTCTACTGGCAAGAGGGTAAAGCTTTCCAATGGCGTCTCCTTGGAAACCGTATCCAGATTTTATGTTTCGCCATAAATTTTCACTTCTTGTGGTTGGACCAAGTCAATCAGGCAAAACAGCTTTCGTAGAACAGATTCTAACGAAGAATCGTATTTTCTGCGAGGCAAAGAAACCACAGCGCATTTTATGGTACTATAGCCAGTGGCAAGAACGATACCAGGCTATGAAATCCACGATTGGAAAGGATATTCACTTAATCGTGGGCTTCCCAACTTTCAAGACGATCTACGAGAAATTGACCCAAAATGCAACGTTATCATTTTTGATGATCTTATGGCAGAGGCAATTGAAAGCCCGATCGTTTCCCGGCTGTTTACTCAAGGTCGACATCGAAACACGGGTGTGATACTGCTACTTCAGAATATGTTCCCGAAGGGAAAATTCAACACCGATATCAGTCAACATCTCCCAGTCGTGGAGAGTTAAACAAGCGCTCAAGGAAGCTTGAAGATCAATAACGTTGGTGAAAAAAGCCATTTTCAACGGTACTAACATTTTGATAATCGGAAAAAAGTTTTTCCAGCAAAGCGATTGCAAGAACGATAGCACTTTCAAAATCTACCCGCTTTTTATTCAAAACATACAATATAAATCTTAAGATCCAATCAGGGTGTGAATAGAGCGATCTAGTCTGGGCATGTCTATTGTTCTCATTGTGTAACAGGGACGCTCATTAGTATGCCTATACCGATTTAGTATGCAGGAATCCACTTTGTCGAGGGAATCCTGCATATGTAATGAAGGGAATCCACTTTTTTTGTGAGGGAATCCTGCATATGTAATGAAGGGAATCCACTTTTTTTTGTGAGGGAATCCTGCATATGTAATGAAGGGAATCCACTTTTACGAGGGAATCCAAAGGGCATCCACCAACGGGGTTAATTCGGTGCTCCTATTACTACTTAAATTAAATAAACGGCACGCGATGCATGCAGAAGCGATGACGTTTCACAAGGGGTCTTTGATAATTTTCAGGACATTTGTCAAAAAATTAGGGTACATAAAAGTAACTGACAACTTCTGTGCTGAATGATTGTTCAACAAAAATTGCGTTATCTTGGCGTGACATACGATATACGATATACGATGCAAGGTCAAACGCTGTCTAAAATTGTTTACACCTTTTGTTTTAAAGAATGGAGAGATTTCTGTTTACTAAATCTTATAGAACGCATCAAATATAATTTGTTTCTTTCGTTTATGCTTTAAATTAGTCCTTTCTAACGGCCCAGGAGTATTTTGCTTTGAGTTCTATGCGACGATTTCTTGTTGAGTTGACTTGATTTCTTTTCCCAGTATTCGGTTCGAGTGTGTACAATATGCGAGCCAGCGAGTCATGCGAGGCAGACCTGAGAGGCACTTAAAAATACCAATAAAAAGGCTACCTATACGATCTGTAGGCTAACCGAAGTGCTTTTTTGGCTAACTGGAGTGTTGCTAGGCTAACCAATGTGTTATTTAGGCTAACCGAAATGGCTCGCTTGCCTCGCATGACTCGCAAGCCATGTGAACCGGGCAAGCAAGAAATCCCTTATCCCAATATTAAAGCTAACCGCAAGCTACCTAAGAGCTAACTGTAGGCTAACCGAAGTGCTATTTAGGCTAACCGCAGTGCTATTTAGGCTAACCAATGTGTTTTCAAGTGCCTCGCAGGTCTGCCTCACATGGCTCGCTGGCTCGCACATTGTGCATTCCCTTCGGTGAGTATACAGATCGGTTGATCACAACTGGCAACAGACAACAGACAACAACAGATCCTGTCCACTCGCACGGCAAGATTAATCGATCACGTCATCGTCATCGCTTAAAAAAAGGTTTAAGATGGCTCACCTTTTCAACAGATGTTTCAAAACTGCTAATAATCGGTTGCTTCGTCTGCATTCACGACAGACATCACTTCTTAACTTTATGCCAAATTTATTCGATAACTGATAAAGTGCAACACTCACTCCAGACTCGAAATCTCAATTTAACAGCTACAAATGAAATAAGGTTTGCCGATCGGTGATGATACAAGCTGCAAAAAAACATCTTCCTTTGCCAAAAAACAAGATGGCGGATCTCAAAAAGAATACAAACAATGCACCTAGTTCCCATTGCTCTTCGGTTCAATTCAGGGAGTAATCGTAACACCGAAACACCAAAAATTCCATCGCTTTTCCACTTTACAGCATTAACCGATCACGTCATAAAATGACGTCATCGCTTAAAAATTATTTTGAAACGGATCAAAAACTATAAAATTGATCCAGCCTTTGTCAGAGGTGGATGACAAATTACAAAATAACATTAAAATCAACACACTCGGGCTTCCATTTTGCATATGAATATTTGATTATAACAACTTAATGAAGAAAGGAGAGGTTTCTATACCAAAACTGGTTTTGCTTTTTGACCTTTAAGTATACAGAATTTGATTAACTTACCTTTCCGGGTAAAAACGAGGCAATCAAGTCAAAATCCTTCGGGTTGTGAATAAACCTAAAAATTCAATAAAACTCTTTTTAATGCATTTATCTTATATTATTTTGGAGACCAAAAAGAAGCTAGATAGCGTATGCGTGTTTTCGCCTCACCAATAAAACTAAGTTGACTAACAATAATTTAGTTAGTTAGTTATATGGTGTAAAGTCCCTAAATAAATAAAAGTAACAAGCTAGAGAATGAAATGTTAATCACAGTTGCAAAAGAAGAAAATATCTAAATTAAAGGAAACCTGAAAATGAAAGCTAAGTTATGGAGAATAACACCAAGCATGATAATAAGCCAGAAAGGAACAAGGATGGAGAAAAAAGATTACAAAACAATGTAATTTTATCTTTCACGGCAAAACAAAAACTGATTAAGTTTAGCTTTATGTTGCAAAAGTTGAGTTTGTTGGAAACTAGTTCTTCAGGTCATAGGTCATCTTAAAGCTACATACAAGACTAAAAACGATTAGAACATTTAAAAGGAAAACAAGTAAACGCTTTCCACTCATCTAAGTCATATTCAGAGTAACATACCCTCAACGCACAAACTGTTTATGTCCCTAAGTAATTCTAGATAGAGTTTTGTAACGTAAGAATGGCCTTGTTTATTTAAGCTGGGATTCAGTTGTTGGATATCATCACTTCTCCAACAATCCTGTATTTCTGAAAGGATTGCCCCATACAAAACGAATCATTTTGGCATTAAGACAGGTCGTTGAGTGCTTTGATGTCACTGTCAAGATAAGTAAGCATGCATTGAGTCTGGTGAATTTTAATCGTTTTAATCTTTTCATGATGTCTTTATGAACTTATTGTTTGACATGACAACAAAACGTTTTTCTCTTTTACAGTGTTTATGCACTTGGTGACCTTCCTCGTTTTAAAATAATCTTACTTGTCCTTAAAGATGCGCCTCTCTTTCTCTGTCCATATATTTTTGTGTTTCCTTTCATTGAGAGTTGCCAGTGGATCTCGTATGAGGCCTAAATAAGGAAGAACAACACATTCAGCTTCTTGCATCAGAGTTAAAACACCTTCACTTGTACCTCAAAACCTCTAAGAAGTGACCAACTTTCGCAGAAATGACAGCAGCCATATTCTAAACAAAATGTTTAGCAAAATAGCCTTGTTTCTGGTGAATGCATTTATGAATATTCTAAATAAGTAAAAGCCCGGTTCTCATATGCTGCCGACCTACCTGTGACATACCACTGATGCATGCCTGGGATACTGTTCTCATAAAATATCTGTGATGATCTTTGTTGTTGGCGGTGTTTGTTCTCATATGTGGAAACAGTGACCTAGGCAGTACTGGTGGCTATGTAGCAGGTGGGTCAGCAGCATATGAGAACCAGGCTTAAATTATATGAAAACGACGACTATTGAATAGGCCATTTCCGAGTTGCCCTTTGCCTCATTTTCAAAACGAGTCCTCGTGCGAAACCATTCAAATGAAAACGAGTTTGATTTGCATGAAAATTGACGTGCAGTTGAAACTCATTTTCATATGAATGGTTTCGCACGAAGACTCGTCTTGACACAGAGGCAAAGGGTAACTCAGAAATGGCCTATTCTGGAATGTTTTCCTTAGTAGATTGTGAAGGAGCACGAGAATGGAGAATCAATCATCTTCCTTGTATTTACTCTGTGGAATAATTAACAATTATTCACCGAAGTGGAGGTGAATTGTACTTTGCTAATCACCTCCGAGTTAACCAATCAGCGTGTGCAGAAAGCACTATCCACTTGTGTGGTATATGCTAAGGTATATTATTTAGTTTCCTGCTCCTTCCACAAAATTCAGATAAAATAGGTGGCTGCAAGCAACCTGAATTTTAACTGCAACACAAGTGGTAAGCTATAACGAATGTTACAGCACCTAAAGTACAATTTGCAGTCCTTGGTGAAATAGACAGTTCTGTTTGAGTTCACTAAGTTGTCGAAGCTTAGAAACAGCAGCCATACTGCCTGTTTAATTCCTAGAGCCTTCCCTTGTTAACATGATTAAAACTTAGAAAATTATTGTAGTGTAAGATATTGATAAGATGCTAGAAGTGCCTAAAATAAAAATGTTCTGAGTTTTCTCACAGCTTACAAGAAGAATTATACCCTAAAAATGCAAATAATGATTTTGGGAATAGAACATATTTTTAACCGTTTTTACTGTTCAGTATTTAACCGCTCAAAGAAGCGCCAATTGGGTTCAAAAGTGGCACTGTTTTCTTCGGAGACTGGGGTGAAACAAGAATGATGATGTACAGAGTATGATCCAATTGTCTTTTTATGTCAAAAGTGTGTAGACACCTTTGTTAAGTGGCCATTTAAGCTATCATTAAATGATAGTAAATTTTACCGTTTTACAAATGAAATGTCAGACAGTGACATGAATGTTTCTCACGTCTGAGCCAGTTTTGGCTTGAAGGGCCACAAAGGAACTAGCTGGGAATGAAATGGCACAGGGGGAGGGGGGTGGAAGCTGAGGGAGGGGGTTGGAAGTCAGGGAGCAGCACCTTCCTCCCCACCCCTTCCCCTCCTTTTCTTTTCACATTCCAGTCACCCCATCCTTGATGAGACAGCCTCTTCACAAACTAGAATGTTTCTTTCTCAATGTCTGAAAATAGCGAGGATGCCTTGGATCGAACTGATTAGCATTAATTTTGTAAACCTATTTACATCACATGCTGGTAACATAATTATCATCGCTTTGGTCATGCACAAAAAGAGCCACTTTTTAACGGGACAAACAAAACTTTGAGGAAAAAAACTTCTATGTAGATATATCAAAGAAATTCATTTTATGGGCACTGTAAACTGAAGAAATTAGTTACCATTTCTGTTAATAAACTTCACTCTTCTGTCTTCTTTGTCCAACATAGGAGGAGGTTCAACAGCTAAAGTGCGCATGTGTCGTTCATTGGCCTAAAAAAAAACAGAGACAGACAGACATATAACAACTGACAGACAGACAGTAAGAACCATCTGCAGGTTCGAGACCTTGATACTGTCAATACTGAAAATACTGAAAATATTATCCGAGTTTAAAAATTGTTCAAGTAATCGGGATAAAAACACAGCGTTTGACAAAGTGAAGTAAATCCAAGAAAAGAGACTTTTGGTTGAGTTTTAGAGAAGTTTTTGAATTTGTCATCTCTTCAACTTCTTCGTCATCCACTAATCTGACTGGCTCTCCAATAGCTTGCTATTTGTTGATAGAACGTGATTGTGCACATGTTGCTCTACCTCTAATGATTTTTGATTTTTTGCTTAAAAGTACAAAAAATAGTACCCAGTGGGTACATGAGTCTAATGGGTCATGGACTGTTAGTGCGGTTGAAATATGTTGAAGTAGTTTTGGTATTTACGGCATAGAGCAAGAGGTGTAATAGAGGTTTGGTAGTAAGATTGGTTCAGAAGAAGTCGATAACATTTGTTCTCTTAAGTATATTATATTTAGAAAGTTGACGAAATGTTACATTTGAAATAGGAAAAACATGTTACTTAGGGTTTGAGTTCATCGATTCCTGTTAAAAGATTAGTGCATTGTAGACCATAGGAAGATCGTACAGATTTAGAGGGGGGGGGGGGGGGGTGGGGAATCCTGAAAAATTTTTTGCAAAAGCAAAAAAAGCCCAACTATGGTAAATTTTTTGCAGGCATGAAAAAAATTGTCTGCAGGAAGATGACACCAGAAAAAAATGTTTTCACAGACAATGATACAGAAAAAAAATTGTCTGTCCTGGAAAAATTTTTATCCCCCATCTTCCAAAAGAATAATGGTCCGCCCCATAGATAGACAAGATACAGTCGCTTATTCAGTATTCTTAATATCCTAAATCCCATCAAAATAAGCCAAAATATATATTTTTCAATTCCTTTGCAATTTATGCAATACTGCTCAACAAAGATTTCAATTTCCTTAAATGTTTCGACACAGGAGAGCAAAGAAAACATTGTGTGCAGAATGTAATTTAATTAAGCGAATATTTTCACGTCTACTAAACACTGCAAGCAGTTGAATGAAAGAGTTTTGTTTTCATGACTGAGAACAGCTTCCAAATAGTCAATACATGGAAATAACAATCAGATTTGAATTCAATAACTATTAAAGCGAGTTTTCATTCTGTCTTAACTACTTTTTGGCAAGTTTCAATGTTTATGCAAATTTCGCGCGAAATGTAATTTGATTACACTGTCTTGTTTTCAAACTCAAGATTGAATCTTGAATGGTGAAAACTAAACTCTTTTTAATGAAAGTTGCATTCTGTGAATGAAATCCTACTTCAGTTGAATTGAACAATCAATTGCTGACTACAATCTTATTTAATTTTCCATTTTTTTTTTTCAAAGTTATTTTTTGTTTATGAACAAAAATTTCAGTTCCGGATTTTTTTCATCCAAAGATGTCGATTTCACGTTGCGTTTCCCAGGGAATATAAAAAAAAAACATGCAGCTGGAAGGAGAACATCTTAAGTGGCTTCACATTTGAAAACGTAGATTCATATTATTTTGCAGTGTAAAACATTTATTCCAATTACATACATGACAATTTCTTTTACAAGTGCGTGTCATCCTTGAGCTCCGTTCGACCGTTACTTCGTTAACAACATCCTTGCTTCCTGATTGGATTATGATCACCGCACCAAGCCCGCAATGAGGCGGGCTATTGTTTAAGCACAATTACACCGAACGATTATCGATCCCGAACCATTCCCAGGGGATTGCTAACAGCTTTTTTCCACTACATAGAGTCTAAAGCGCATGCGCATTAGACTCAAAAATTGTAGATTTTGGACTACAATGCTTTAGAGTTCTACTAAAGGCAATTTCACTACTTGCCCTCATTTTCTATTAGCAATAGTCAACTCAACTGAGCCTCATTGACTTTTCACTCATATAGTTCTTGGGCTCCTAGTCTAATTAATAACCCTCGACAACAAACTGTGTTTGGCATTTATTATACCACTGTTCTTACCTCTTGTTCATTAAGGTTATCAACAATCTCATTGAATTCAGCTTCACTTCGAGCAACAATTCCCCAGTTACTTCTGGAGCCCATTCTGCAAACATTTTGAAGGTACAATTTTGTAAGCTACTGATAAATAATTTTTACATACTAACAGTAATAGCACTTATTACACACAGTTCAAGATTTAATGTCAATCCAAGTTACAGTCATTCATTTTTACCTAAAGCCCCATATTACTTACACAAATGCAACAAAAATTGTCGCGAGATTTAGCATTCCTTAATTATTTCTCAGTATATGTATCATTCTGTCTCAACTCATTATTACCAACTCATGTACTCCAGGGTCAACAAAAGAGTTACATGTACTACTCACCTAGTAAACCTTTCTGTTTGTTCTCGCTGCTTCTTTATCTCAGGGAAGACTTTTTCATAAAATTCCCGCAGCCTAGCTTCTTTTTGCCTACATACAAGAAGAACAACATTATTTGTTACTGTTTTTAGTAATTACAAAACGTTACCTGGCAGACAAAGCAGGGATGGGAATTGGCAGTTCTGGAGGGGATATAATCAACTAAGTGAGTCCTACTATACTGCACTAACTTTCTTTTTGGATTGTTTTCATTTCTCTCTATTTTCTTGAGCCAAGCTTGCTTCAGAGTCTTGTACTCTTTACACAGTTGCCGGTTCTGAAAAAAAAGAACAGTATTAACATTAACACTCCACAAGACTAGTAAATGCCGACATGTGCATGTAACAATAATCAAGAGTTACCAACATTGAATTTTATGTACAACACCAAAGCAGGTGCCAAGAATTATAAGAAAATGTTCAAAAAGAGATAAAATCACAAAACAAAAATTATCAACTACCAACTGAAGGATATTGGCTTCATGTACTGCCAAATTCTAATAATAATATAATAATATTATTTATTTCTAGTGCTATTTCTATTACTATCCAATGACACTTTACAAATTATAAACAAAAAAATAGTAAGGATAATTTGATAATAATCATTTGAACTTCAATCTAATTGTACCTTGAGTTCTTTGGCTTGCTTTCTCAACTGAAAATACTTCACCAACTTAGCTTTCACAGCTGGACCTCTGAAACAAAAAAAGTTTGTATCTGGCAATAAATGCACAATTCCAGATTACAACTGTGGTTCAATGAGTCTATGCATCCTACATAGCACACGACAATGTGCATTAAAATCTCGGGAATAACAACCCTCTATGGAGGTACTTAGTCTTCAGATATACAACTAATTACTATGCATATGTACACTAAGGTAGTAATATGTTCAACCAACAAAGGTGCAATAATTATCTCAAAGAGAAGCAACATCATATGGATACAAACTGCACTCTTCTGACTAACAATAACAAGTTTTCTTTTTTAGACACTCACTCTTCTTGAGTTCTCTTTGTGCCTTCTTAAAAAAATAGCTGTACATAATAGTTAGTAATGGTCATGACAACATTTAAGGACATTCGCGCGAAAATTTTCTAGTCGATAGATTTTTCTAAATTTTTTACTGAGGACGGATAATGAGTTACTTGTCTCAGAAATACAAAAAAAAGTGGGGGTCACCGACTTCGTTTCAGAGATAAAGTCTGTAGAAAACTACCCTGATTTTCAAAAATTGGCGCACGTAATTTCGCACGGCTTTCAAGGTTTGTAGTTTAAATTATCGATGATGAGAAAACGGAGGCAAATGATCTTGCTGATATTTTGAAGAAGTGCGTCTGTTGCGTAAATAATTTTAAGTGTTGCCATCTTTTATGCAAAACTTAGCCCTGGAAGAGGCATTTGAACCCGTCGTAAGACAAAACGAAAAGATCAAAAAGCGGAATTCGAACGTGCATGGGGCAAAAGAAATCAACCTTTTAATCGATAGATTTTTTTCATTTTCTCACAAAACGTAGATAATCGTTAACAAAAGTGATCTGTCAAGAAAAAAGTAGGGGTCACCGACCATTTAAGCAGGCAAACTGCAAGCGAAGTTATCGCAATGGCCACTCACCCTATATGAGGTTGGAAAGTTTCCTCAGCGCGCGCGCTCGATGCATGACGTGGCGTAGCCTTGCGACAGGAATTACGTGCGCAGTAAGGATGCGCATAAACAATTAGCGCGAACGTCCTTAAGGTGACTCGATCGAAATAAATTAGGGGCTGTATGCCTGTCTAAAAACTCTAATAACTTCGCCATTTTTGACTCGATTTCCTTGAAACTTTCGCATTTTACACAACATTTATCGAGGAATAATATGCATGTCAATATGTTGATGTAATATTCGATAGTTTTGCGTGATGCTACTTTTATTGAGCACTACTTTTTGGATAAAATTGTCATTTACAGATAACTGAGCGCTAAGATTTCGTTAAAATTTCTGCAATTAGCTCGTAATAACATCTTGTCATGACTGTTCAAGTTTCCGCAAAATCGTCGGAACAGAAACCCCGGTACAATCTGGACATCAAAATATTAACTTCGAGCGAACTTCGAGGCTTGGAACGCTCCGACGCTTCCAGATTTCACCTAAAAGCACGATAATCAAAGCAAAAGTAGGTTCAATGTATCAGTTTTGTTAGCTCCAAATCGCATTCGGCTATTTGCAATGATGAAAAAATTTGAGCTAATATTATGAACTCACCTTTTGCGTCAAAATGTAGTGAAGTCGCCAAATTTACGTTTTTCTGAATTATATGAAAACTAACCGGACGAATCGAGTAAAACTACCGGAACAGTAAAATGAACATCTTACATACACTTTGCGCTATTTTACGTTTCTGGAGCTGCCTTGATTTGGATGAAATATATGTTCAAAGTGAAGCACTGCTTCAGCTCTCTTGTGAACACGGCCTTGTTGTTATTTAGATTCTACAGCTGACGTTATGCAAATTTTTTGGATTTCATGAGAATTTAAAGAATTTACACGTGGGCTAGGGGGGTGCATTGACAGTGCTCAGTCGGTACATGTTCTAATCTCTGAGGTGTCCATAATTTTATGCCACGTGAAATTTATGCCACTTGAAATTTGGAAATAACACATCGTCTGCCCGTTTATTGTGATTCAAATAGCTGCGGTTTTATCTGGTTCAAATAAACAAAACGCTGTGGTTAAAATGCATAAAGTAAGAATTATGTGACTTGTTTTTCCGTTGGTTTGGGAGATGTCGACCAAAGCGAAGCGATATTCTTGTAGGGATAAAGGAGGAAAATTTAATGTACAAAACTCCTGATGAACCGACACGTCCAAGGACCAGATCACAGAGCCATCTTGGCGAGAGTAAGATTGTCCTGGCTGATGTTGGTTCCCTTGCATTACGGGATTGCGAGGAATGTAACGAAGGACCCCTGGATTTTTCTAAAGTTGCCGAACAAAATTATCCCATGTATCTTAAAGTCATTTGCAAAAATTGTGAGCGCGTTAATTCCATAAACCTATTTTCAAATCAGGGTCTGGCTCATGAACAGTACAAAAACCGCGGCAGAAAGAAAAATCCCCTAGCGAGAAGAGCTGTTCTTGGCTGCCTCAACCAGGGACTGGGCCACTCCCACTACGAGGGCCTTATGTCGGCCATGAATGTAAAGCCTGTTGCAGCTAGTACGGGAAGTTGGAAGAGTTATCGAAGAGACCACCCGTGAAAGCTGTGATATGTGGCATGAGGAGGAAAAGCGTTTGAGTATCGCTGGAGGAGTTAAAGTGTCTTTTGACCAAGGATGGCAAAAGCAGGGGCGTGCTCACAACTCGAGAACTGGACAGGGAACATTAGTTGGTTTTGCAACAGGAAAGTGTATAGATTTTGGCACCAAAAACACTTACTGCCGGAAGTGCCTGGAAGCTGAGAAGAAAGGTTTGACTGCTGAACTCCACGACTGCCGTCAAAATCATTACGGGTCAGCTAAAGCTATGGAAGCTGCTGTGGCAGTAGATCTTTTTCGAAAAGAAGAGTACAGCGTATTAATTGGAGATGATGATTCAACGGTCATATCGAAGCTTCGAGAGGAAGTAGCCAGTGAGATCGAAAAGTGGTCGGATGTCAATCATGCGACGTGCACAATGACCAAGGCATTATACGAGGGGCGAGGAACCAATTTCGGACCTGATAGCGACAAATTAACAGATAAGGTTATCGAGCATGTGAAAACGTGCTTCAGTTACGCGGTGCATCAAAATCGCAACAACCCTGCTGGTTTGTCAAGCGCGATTAAAGCTATTGTCCCGCACAGTTTTGGAGATCATGCCCAGTGCGGCGTGTGGTGTAGGTACCGCGAGGACCCGGAAGGCTACCGGCACTCCACTTTACCAGGAGGAAGAGATCTGAAGGGAGAAGGTTTGAGGCAGTTCCTCACAGATGTGTTATCGCCCTTTGCAAAGGAGGAGATTGCAAGAAAACTAGCACCCGTTGGATCAACACAACGCAATGAATGTTTGAACAGCTTGGTAGGGACCAAAAACCCAAAGAAACGTTTCTACGGAGGCTCAGAAAGTAGTGACTTTCGAACTGCTGCCGCAGTAGTGCAATTCAACGAAGGCTATGAATATTTATCTCAGGTGGAAAGCAAGATTAGTACGACAGCTGGTGAGAATTTGTCTAATTACGTAGAAAGTATGCAAAGAAAGCACCAGAGGAGTGCGACAAGGAAGCGCACGATGTCAACGAAGAGAAAAAGAAAGGAGCGAAAAATGAAGAGAAACGTCCGACAAACAAGAGCAGAAAGAAGCGAAGGAACAATGTACTCCTCAGGGATTGGCCTACAGTTTGTGACAGACGAAGAAATTGCTTCTCTTGCAGTCAGTGGAAAACAATCTGTGGTAGACGAATTCCTAAAAGAAAAGCGAACTGCCCCTGTGAAACCCACCCCTAAGTCCCAGGTACCTGAACAGCATGGCCTTTCGTCCTTTGTTTACGACATTGAAACTACTGGTCTAAGTAAGGAGGCAGAGATTATTCAACTTGCTTGTGTGAACATCACGGGAGAGCACATGTTCTCAAGCTATGTGCTTCCAACTTGCTCAATTGAGCGAAGTGCATCGAAGGTTACTGGCCTAACAATTGGTTATTCTGGTGGTGCTCGAACCTTATGTAAAGATGGGAAGGCAGTAAAAGCGGAGAATCTAACGACTGTGCTGGCAAATTTTAGTGATTATCTAACGTCAAGTTCAGGTGGCCAACCATGCTTGCTTATAGCGCACAATGGGAACAGTTTCGACGCGCCACGTCTTGTAGGCAAGATTGCTGCATGTGATGCAACATCAAGCTTCGACAACGTTTACTTTGGCGATTCTCTGCCATCCTTACGCAAGGTCCTAAATAGGAAGAATCAGATCAAATTGGTCGATGTATATGAAGAATGTATGAAAGAGAAATTCAACGCACATGATGCATTGGAGGACTGCAAGGCTTTAAAGGCAGTAATCAACCACTACGGCCAATCTCTCAGGAAGCGAATTCACCAGGGGGCGACACCCATTTCATTCCTGCTAGAAAAGAGAATGTGTGAGGCTGCGATTGTTGCAAATAAGAAGACCTACATTGGAAAGCTGGCATCTAAGGTCACTATAGAAAAACTAAGCAAGCTGGGAATAGCCTACGAGCTATTCAAAGAGATCAACGAGAAGTGCGGGAAAGAAGCAGTTGTAGCATTCCTGGCATGCAAATCAAGAGGTCATCCGAAGGTAACCAGCGACGTTGCAGGGTCCGAAATTGCGACTCACTGGTCGCCAATGCGACCAAAAATTGAGTGTTGGCAACCAGAATTTTAAAACTGGTCGCCAGTAGGCGACTAACATTTTGTCCCCTCGGCATTTGAAATTCCAAGGTAAAGGGGCTTTTTTTAAAAGAAAACATAAAGCTCCCGCGGACAATTGTAGCAAAACGAAGAGATGATTCTACGATCGCAATATTTACCCGGCGCCATATTGATTCAGCGGCTTCTCCCATTACGGATACCGAGGGCGAAAACGTCGCGTGGCGAAATCGTTTTCGTTCTGTTTCGGCTAAGAACAGATCCTTTAGTTGCACACTTAGTTGAATCTATAAGAGGGCCCACATATGTCTTATACACAGAACTTAACAGGATACCCGCATATTTTCGCATATTTTCAACTAAATGGAAATAATAAGAAATCTGAAGCCGTCGCAAGAACGTTGACAAACACGCTCATTTAGATGTGACTCTGTTACCGTTGCACGGCTTTTGTGAGTGTCTCCTTTAATAGCTGTATGTATATTGCGTTAAATGAAAACATTTTGTTGAAAGGTTAAATTTTTTGCTTTACTGTAAATTAAGGTAAATTATACCCTGGGTTCCAGAGGGATTGTTTTCATTGGTTTGCGGCAAATTGAGCGGCGAAGCCGCGATTGTGGCGTGGCACGCAAGAAACCAAAATAAAACACTTGTCTTTGGCGACCAAACCCTTCCATTTGGCAACCAAAATTTTTAGGTTAGTCGCCAGTTGGCGCCCTTAGGAAAAAGTTAATTTCGGACCCTGCGTTGGCATCGTCAATAACATTTTTAAAAGCTTTAGTAAGTAATTCGACGGCCTAGTGGACGCAACATAAGAAAACCGAGAAAGGAGTTGTAACATACCTTCTCTTTTTCAAAAGATGGCTGGAGTTTTCCCATTTCTTAATTGTTTTAAAGACTGTGTAAGGATTGTTTTGTTTGACTTTGCTTAGATTTCAAATTTGTATCTTTCCCCCTTTTAATAAGCATATTCGGATTTGCTAGCATAACTAAGGCTTTCCTGGTTTAGCAACATCAAATCATGATCATGATACTGATGCTCTGTGTCACTGACAGGACATTGGAAAAAATTTAATAAGCAATTATGATGTTTACACTATTTTGTCTGTTATTGCACTTGATTGTTTGTTTAGAGTTGAACGTTGCGCACTACAACCTTATGCAATAGTCCTACGTGGATGTCAAAGCGCTTTATGTTTGTTGCTCTTGTCAAACAGGCCTCAGCGAGCTCCTCTATGGATTATCGCGAGGTCTTCAGTTTTTTATCGACGTCAACAAAAACATTAAACTCCCGAATTTAAATTTAGTGCAGACTCTAGTAAAAATATCCACGTATGCTCTGCCATTCATCTATGGCCGACGCCGCGTTCCTTTTTCCATTTTCTCCAGATTAGTGTGGACGGTGAAAATATTGATAACGATACGAAAACGATAGCGTGAACAGAAAATATTTTATCCGATTTGTCCACATTAGTGCGGGACAGGGCTGAGAAGAAAATGTGGAGCTTTTATGTTTTCCCGACTTTGGTATCACCTCTTTTCAAGTTTCACGTGGCATAATATTATAGACACCTCAGACATAAGAACATGTACCGACTGAGCACTGTCAATGCACCCCCCTAGCCCACGTGTAAATTCTTTAAATTCTCATGAAATCCAAAAAATTTGCATAGCGTCAGCTGTAGAATCTAAATAACAACAAGGCCATGTTCACAAGAGAGTTGAAGCAGTGCTTCACTTTGAACATATATTTCATCCAAATCAAGGCAGCTCCAGAAACATAAAATAGCGCAAAGTGTATGTAAGATGTTCATTTTACTGTTCCGGTAGTTTTATTCGATTCATCCGGTTAGTTTTCATATAATTCAGAAAAACGTAAATTTGGCGACTTCACTACATTTTGACGCAAAAGGTGAGTTCATAATATTAGCTCAAATTTTTTCATCATTGCAAATAGCCGAATGTGATTTGGAGCTAACAAAACTGATACATTGAACCTACTTTTGCTTTGATTATTGTGCTTTTAGGTGAAATCTGGAAGCGCCGGAGCGTTCCAAGCCTCGAAGTTCGCTCGAAGTTAATATTTTGATGTCCAGATTGTACCGGGGTTTCTGTTCCGACGATTTTGCGGAAACTTGAACAGTCATGACAAGATGTTATTACGAGCTAATTGCAGAAATTTTAACGAAATCTTAGCGCTCAGTTATCTGTAAATGACAATTTTATCCAAAAAGTAGTGCTCAATAAAAGTAACATCACGCAAAACTATCGAATATTACATCAACATATTGACATGCATATTATTCCTCGATAAATGTTGTGTAAAATGCGAAAGTTTCAAGGAAATCGAGTCAAAAATGGCGAAGTTATTAGAGTTTTTAGACAGGCATACAGCCCGTAATTTATTTCGATCGAGTCACCTTAAAATAATAATTTGACTCTTTTCTCACCTTCGCAGGTTCTCGTGATAACAAGGAAGATCAGATGGTTGATTGTACAAAGGCTTCATACCAAAGAAATCAAATAAGCACTGATTAGAAACAGTACTAAGTTAACGCAGCAGGATTAGAAACTATTAGTGGTCAAGGTTCAATGGTTTTCACCTTAAACTTGCTGTTAACTTTTCTGACTCCAAGAAAGCTCAAATGAAGTAAAATATACCGGTATATCGGGATTGATAGAAAACACACCTTTCCTCCTGGAAGTGGCACACTAAGCTTTGCCAACCTTGCTGCAGCAGACTCAGCTTTTTTCTGTAGACAAAATGAGTGTATATGTGCCTTGAATAACCATGTCAGTCCCAAACTCAAATAATCACAGTTGAGCCTTCACTAAAAGACACCTCTTGCAAGCAGGCATGAGTCATATAGTCCCAGCTACCGGTACATACAAAAAATACATTTTTATCCACCCATAAACCCTCATGACAAGGAATAATTTTATTTTAAGACGTTTTCACTCACATGACTAGCGGCAGCCATATTGGTTTACTAAAACAAAAGATGATTTTTGCATAAAAATGCAGTTTAATTCCCAGAGGAATGGCTTGGTACACCAATATGGAGGGGGGTGAATAGGTTCGCGGATCAACGGATTTTGCTTTAAAAAGCGCACGGATTGCGGATTTTTGCGATAAATCGAGCAGTTTCGCGGATTTCGAAAACAGAGTGGATCACAGATTAGCTGAGAATTTTGGACTGGATTCTGGACTCTTTATACCAGGAATTTCAGACCGTTGATACTAAAACAAAGTTCGGATCACATGAGTCGGTCTTTGTTAGTATGCTGGCTAGGATTGTCGCACAAACAAGAGATAATTTTAATGAAACTTGTTAAAAAATTGGCCAAAAACATCATATACCGTTTGTCGCAGGGTCTTGCAGTAGCACTATACCACACGAACTTTTCAAGGAATGCGGGTTCGGATTTGAATGAAAATAGTGCCGGACTGACGGATTTGGCCAAAAAATAGCACGGATCGGCGGATTTACGTACCCCTATTCACCCCCCTCAATATGGCCGCCACTTCTTTGTTTTGGAACACCAACATGGCTGCTGTGATGTCATATAGTTTTGGCCAATATTATTAGAGACCAAGCCACAGGGAGTGAGCTACACCTGTACGAGTATTGAGAAGCATACTTCCACAACTCTACTGTCAGTATTTTGACATTTCTTTGTGATCAACACAGTACTAGGTTTTGTTTGCTTAACTCTAATATATACATTGGGCACATGTGTGTGTGTGTTTTTTTTATTTCAACAATTTTGTCCTTCTACATTTGCTGTAAGAGATCTTATGCCCATTACAAAAACAATCACAACAATTATATGTCAGGCAAAGCACAAACATATTGGTTTACTTTGTGTTTGAACCTGCAACCCCAAATGCAACCTTGCCAGTGGAGTAAATAAAATTACATACTTTTTACCAAAAAGCTGAATGTTAGCTAGTGTACCTTATTTTCCTCATAGATCATCTGTACAACACTTTTCGGTTTGGGTTCAGGGAGGGGCAGTTCTTCCTCTGGTGGTTCACTGGGCTGTTTAGATGCCTCCTCTTCAATTTGTTTCTAATACAAAAATTAAATTAGTATTAATGAAAGGGGAATTTATCCCAACAATTATTAAACCTGTCATTTCACATAAGCTTTCAAGTAATTACTGGTGATGGCAACAATTGAAAATAACAATTCATGGCACACTAAACTTGTTTCTGGCCTCAGAGAGAATGTCGGCAAATCATGGCTAACCAAGTTTCACAAGATTAAATAAAAACACTAAACATCATTTCACATTTCGCCATAAAGCGTGACCTACATGTAAATCACAGTTCGTAATACCCTTTTACCACCCATCTCCCGAACTCAAGAAAAAAAATCAGAAAACAATGCATTTTGTAAAAAAGTGTTATTATTATTATTAGGTCTTAAGATAAATGAAAGTGCTTTCCAAAACTAAATACATGTAACATAGTGTTCTTGACTAATGAAAATGAAAATAGTATACCATATTTGTACATAAATGAATCACACAGAAAGTAATGAGCACATTCTACATGCGTTAAGGGAAAACCCTCCTTACTTTCAGATTATTTTAGCAGGTTACAATGCACTTTCAGAGAGTCACAACCTTTGGGGGGGCGCTGGGGGGAGAGGGGGCACTATTTTCCGGGAAAACCATTTTTTTTTTAAATCAGGGAGATAAAAAGAAAAGCAAGAGTTTTATTGTGTGTACATCAAGACATGGTGTAAAGGGTCATCCACAACCACCATCAAGTCAGTTTGGTACAACTTATTCAGGGTTCGTACTCTTTTGAGCTTTTGAAATTCGATGACTTTCCATGACCTTTTCCATGACTTCTCTCAGTTTTCCATGACCTAAATTCGACCATTTTCTAGAAACCGTCAGATTTCATCTGGGTACGTTTTTCCCATTTCCTTCACGAAAAAAAAAACCTGGTATATTTTTGTACTTTTTAATGAACATCATTTCCCATGACTTTCCATTATCCCTACTTAAATTTCATGACTTTCCAGGCCCAGAAAATGAAATTCTAAAATTCCATGACTTTCAAGGATTTTCTAGCAACCATAAAATTTCATTGCTCCTTTTTCCCAAAGTGTCACTATCTCACGGTAACTGGTTTCACATGAATTTCTTTCCGATAACAGATCAATGAGATTGTGTGAAGGAGACCACCACTTTTTAAACAATTATCATCAACCGTCTGTTTAAGTTAGATGCTGCTGCCATGACAGAATGCACCATCAATCAACATCAGTCTAACCTGCTTTTTCTTGAGGTTGTTGATCTGTTGTTCCACCTGTGTGATCTCTCTGTCCACCTTCTCCATGCTCTGAAGAAGCTCGTCTTTAGACATCAAATCAGATGGCTCATCTGCACCTGCTTTCTTTTCTCCACTATGTGCTTCAGAAGCTACTAACATGTAGTTAAAACAAAATCATTTTAATAAATACTCATCAAAAAGCATGGTACAGGTATGTACTAAAACCTGGAATGCTGTAACACCCCAAGGCAAGGTTAACTTCTAAAGGGTAAGAAA
Organism: Meandrina meandrites; assembly: GCA_963693305.1. Lineage (NCBI taxonomy): Eukaryota > Metazoa > Cnidaria > Anthozoa > Scleractinia > Meandrinidae > Meandrina > Meandrina meandrites. The sequence continues at coordinate 11,976,264 of OY855913.1, forward strand.
TATGACCTTGGGTTAACAGGGGAGTTTAGTTGGGTGATGCTCTGGGCTGTTGTGTTCTAGTGTTCCACTATTCCAGTTTTCAGTGCTAGTCTGACAGAATGCTCAAATCGTTTTGCACAAAAAGTTCAGTCTATAAATGATATCTTGTATAATGTGGGGATGAACACTTGAATGTAAAAAAATGTGTCATGTATTATCACAATTTGCATTATGTTTGAGAGCTACAACAGAACCAAAAATGTTGCATGCTGGCAAACTCCTGAATTCCTATCTCAGCCCTTTTAGTAACAATCTCTGTTTGAAAATCTTAAATACATGCAGAGAGATGTGAGACTACCTGGAGCTGAAGGAGATATGGCCTCTACAGTAAGCCCAGCATACGATTCCTGTTTATAAATACAAAATAATTTCCATTAGTAAATTAGAAAAATTCAGCATTAGACATTTATTTGACATTGTAGTCTCATCTTTCAGATTTATAGGATTCTCTTTGCAATGTTGGAGAGTAAAGAAAAGAGAAAGAGGTTTTTTTCCGTATGATGGGAATGAAATGATAACATATGAAGAATTATTGATTGAATATTGTCCAAAGAAAGCAAGGGTAACCAGTGTTACAGTAAACTATTGACTCTTCGTCCATTTAGAATAATTGAGTGTTACTGGTAGAGATCTGTGTAGTGTCTGCAATTGGTTGTTACTTTCACATTAAAATTCATAACTGCCAGAGACATCAGCCAAAGAAAACTACAAACTGATTGCTGCCAAGATATGTCATCAACATGGATTTTTTCCTTGAATTTCAGATGCCTCTTGAAAATGGGAAAACAAAGGGCACAAAACTAACTTCACAGTCAACCTAATCCAAATATCAATAATTTAGTAGATTTCAATGGAATATGTGTACTCTGATAAACAAGATAACTTTTGCACCTTTCTTTGGCCACCTTGACTTGGTAACAGTGATATGGGGGCTGGTCTTCCTGTGCCATCTTTTAATTTATTATGCATGGATTGCGATGACATCAGACAAACATCCTGCAAAGTGTTCTGCTTTGAAAATGAAGCTGCTTCATTTGGGGACATCAGTGAAGATGCTTTGGAGGATGAAGACTGAGCCTGTGAAGTGGTAATCAACAATGGCTGGGATGTCACAGAGGAAGAAGGAGGTGTGTTTGGTCGGCGTGGCGAGTATCTCGGGGAAACTTTAGAATGAGGTGATGATGGAGCACTGGTAGAGTAGTGTTGTGAAGAATAGCCACTGCCTTCAGTAGATGTTTGCCGCTTTTTGGGTTGAAATTCAGATCTTTCATGGTCCTTTCTACTTCCATCTCTGGAGAAACATGAGAATAATATTTAATTATTAATAAATATTGATGCTACCACATCACTAACAGATAATTCACTTTTGACTGCTATCATTCTGAATCCTTCAGCTGTAGGTAGGTATTAATAATACCCACCTGTCAATCTTAATGTCCTTTCCACTGATTGAGCTGAAGTCATTAAAATCACCCAGTCCCACTTCCTACAAGAAACAATTATTAAGTGAAAGTTAGAAATATACAATAAAACTGCTCTTGTGGAAGGAAAATTTGAGAGCTGCTTGTCTGAAAGGCAAGCTGCAATTCAAGTTGTTTTCAAGCCCTTTGCTTTGCTAGATTATGTCAGCTAGCAATGAGGACTTTCTCATCTGGTGAAATTTACTAAGGCTCGAAATTAGCTACATCTCTAGTTCCAGAATCCACTAGCAAGAGTTGAGAAGCATGAAGTTAGAAATAATGTAACATACTGTACAGGGAGTCCAGAAGAAACAACAAAACTGAAAAGCAAGATAGCAGTAGTGCAGACAGTGTTCTCTGTAAGGCCCGGGGACTGGCAAAAATCTTCGTCTAGTAGTCCTTGGTGTGCCTGCTACTCTTGAGATACAGTGTAAATGACATTTTTTCAAGATAAAAAAATGTAAAATGAAACTATCTTAAAGTTTTATCGGTTTTCTTTACCTTTTAATTACATGAAGAAAATGAAGCACGAATCGGCTTTTACTTGGGGTAGAAGAGCACAGAACGCGTCATCAGAATGGAATGAGTCAAAAGCAAAATTAGTCATAATTTAGGCAGAGCAGAGATAATGTATGTAAAATAAGTAAATAATTTGGTAACGGACCTCACTCATTCCCTATCTGGAAGCGCGGAAATCTGGAAATCTGGCAATGAACACTTAATACTTAATACGAAACAACCGTATATCTCTGGAAGCGTGGAAATCTGGAAATCTGGAAATCTGGCAATGAACACTTAATACTTAATATGAAACAACCGTCCATCTCTGGAAGCGTGGAAATGTGGAAATGTGGAAATCTGGCAATGAACACTTAATACTTAATATGAAACAACTGTCTATCTCTGGAAGCGTGGAAATGTGGAAATGTGGAAATCTGGCAATGAACACTTCATATGAAACAACCGTCTATCTCTGGAAGCGTGGAAATGTGGAAATCTGGCAATGGATACTTAATACTTAATATCAAACAACTGTCTATCTCTGGAAGCGTGGAAATGTGGAAATCTGGAAATGAATACTTAATACTTAATATGAAACAACTGTCTATCTCTGGAAGCGTGGAAATCTGGAAATCTGGAAATCTGGCAATGAACACTTAATACTTAATATGAAACAACCGTCTATCTCTGGAAGCGTGGAAATGTGGAAATGTGGAAATCTGGCAATGAACACTTAATACTTAATATGAAACAACCGTCTATCTCTGGAAGCGTGGAAATCTGGAATAATAATTTCAGGGGGTGGGATATGTAGGTGTGTAATCCATGCAGTGGGTTTTGATTCGTGACTTCTGATCAAGAACATACTGTCCTGTGTTAGTGAAGAAATTTTCTAGAACAGCTACCTAGAGCATGTTTTGAATGCATGACATCTTCTCCAGTGCACATATTTGAATTTATAACCATTTTGAGCATAAAGTATTTGCCCTTTATTCAGACCATCATATTGATACAAATAAAGATATAGTGATAACAATGGGGGTGACAGGCCTACACAACTCTTATCCACGTGTAATAGCCACTTTAGAGTTTGGCTCGAATGAGTGTATCTTTTAGGGATCTGCCCCTTTTGTACGAAACAATTGGGGGGGTCCTTGAATATCTCGTTAAGTCGTGGTTGTTGTTGGATTAAATGCCACTTTTGCATGAGTATTTGTTTTAAATTAGGCACCGTTGGACGGAATTGTGTAACGAAAGGCAGGATTCGCGTGTTTTCTTTGCATTTCTTTTGAAGGGCAAGTTTTCTGTCTTCATATTTTATTTCTGAAAGGATTGCTGAAAACAGAGTTTCTGGGCTGTGCTTTGAATTGTGAGATTTTAGCTTTAAATTTTGTCCTCAGTGTTTAAGACAACAGTTCAGGTCCCTTTATCTGCCTTCTTAAGATTTATGTTGGTGTTTTTTCTAAGCGTTTCAATGGCTTTTTGTTCTGCGTACGACAGATTGTTCTTGGGCTTTGTAAATTGTGTTTCTGCAAGTAGAACTTTCGTTTCTTCGAGATAGCTTTCAAGGGCCACTGATGGTTGAACCGGTGGTATCCAGCCAGATTTGAAGTGGAAAGGATGCGGTTCATTATTTTCCCGTTAAAAATATATTGTAGGCGCATTCTTCTAGAGAATTGATCGAAGTCTTTTAGGAGTTGCCGCCTAATTTGTATTTCTTTCTCTTTTGGTGTGGGGATGAATTTTACCCTTTTGCCAGTAAATTAATCTGGTCGGTTGTAAGTTCTACATTTGAGAGGTTTTTAATGTGTCCTTTGTTCGCCCCTGTTTGTGCATGTAATCGGTCCATTTGATTATTTTTTCTGCGAGTTTTGCGCGTTTTGTTTCGTACGCGAGATGGTTTTGTATTCCCACGCCCCTTGCTTATAGTATGGGAGTCAGTGAGTAGACATGTATAATCTTTCTTCTCTTTATTCGCTTTGTACAATGATACAATTTCTTGGAGTTCCTCGATCGTTTTCTCTGCCTTCTTTACAGTTTCAGCTGTAACAGTTTCGCCAGGCGCTAAGCGTCCTACAGTTGTTTTGTTGGTTACAGTGCCTTTTCTGTTCGGCGTACTATAGACTTAATTCGTTTCTCTTTTCTCAGAGCCGATTGGAGGCTTTCGATTCTCCTATTGTGGAATCTGATCAAGGTTTCCACATAATCTCTTTCAGCCTTAGAGCGTAAACGCTTAATGTCTCTTCGAAAGTCATTGTCTGCTCTTATACGAGCTCTGGCTCGGTATTGTAGTGACTTCGGGCAGGTCTTTCGTTCCAGATGCCGTTTCAAGGACTTGATAGCTTGCTCTGACTGTTCGACTTGCTGTTCTAGTGGAACGGGCTCATCACGTTTCCATTTGCCGGTGTGTCCAGTGTTGCCAATATTGTCTTTAGTGCGTTCACCCTGGATGCCGCTCACTTCTTTGTCTGGCTCAGTACGCTCGTTGCTGTCCTGGTTCTCGTTGTCTTCGCTTAGGAGTTCGTTTCCTGATAGCTCTTCGTCTGGCTCCATGTTAAAGTCGTGTTCTTTGGAGGTCGATGCTTCTTTAAGCAGACAGTGCTTTGTTAGCAGAAGAAACGTCTTCTAGAGTTAAACTACTCATAAGAGAACTCCATCAACACAACCATATTGACGACATGACTAACCAATGGCTTTGTCAAACACCAAACCCGCCTCGCATACCAGTATTCTACACACTCACAAAATTACACAAACCAACTCCAGTCGGAAGACCCATAATATCTGGGTGTGCTGGTCCGACTGAGAGACTGTCATCATTTGTAGACAGACTACTTCAGCCCATAGCATGAAAACAAAAGTCGTATCTAAAAGATTCGACCGACTTTATCAACTTTATAGAAACAACAATAGTCCCAGATAATGCCATCCTTGTCTCGATGGACGTCACAAGCTTATACACGAATATACCTCAGGAGGAGGGTATAGAGACAGTGTGCAAAGCATACGACTCTTTCTATAAAGACAGCCCTCCCATCCCTACACAATATCTTAAAAGAGCACTCAAACTTATCCTTCAAGAAAACTCGTTTGAGTTTAATGGAAAAAACTACCTCCAAATACATGGAACCGCCATGGGGACCAAGATGGCAGTCGCTTTTGCCAAGATCTTTATGTCTGAGGTAGAAACACAAATCCTCAACCAAAGCGCTCTTAAACCACTAGTCTGGAAAAGGTATATTGACGATATATATTCTCTATCTGGAATGTAAACAAAAACAGAGTCATGCAATTCATCGAACAAGCAAATAACCACCATCCGACTATCAAGTTCACGGCTGAAATATCCGACAAAGAAACAACGTTCCTTGACACCAACGTTTTCTAAGGCGAACGATTCGCAAATGAGTCTATATTAGACATAAAAACACATTTCAAACCTACTGAAACATTTCAGTACACACATTTCTCCAGTTGCCACCCACCAGGGGTCAAAAAAAGTTTCATAAAAGGCGAAGCACTCAGACTTCTCCGAACAAATTCCTTAAAGCTAAAATCTCACAATTCAAAGCACATCTTATGAAAAGAGCATACCCAGAAACTCTGTTTTCAGCAATCCTCTCAGAAATAAAATATGAAGACAGAAAACTTGCCCTTCAAAAGAAATGCAAAGAAAACACGCGAATCCTGCCTTTCGTTACACAATACCGTCCAATGGTGCCTAACTTAAAACAAATACTCATGCAAAAGTGGCATTTAATACAACAACAACCACGACTTAACGAGATATTCAAGGACCCCCCCCCAATTGTTTCGTACAAACAAAAGATACACTCGTTCGAGCCAAACTCTAAAGTGGCTATTACACGTGGATAAGAGTTGTGTAGGCCTGTCACCCCCATTGTTATCACTATATCTTTATTTGTATCAATATGATGGTCTGAATAAAGGGCAAATACTTTATGCTCAAAATGGTTATAAATTCAAATATGTGCACTGGAGAAGATGTCATGCATTCAAAACATGCTCTAGGTAGCTGTTCTAGAAAATTTCTTCACTGACACGGGACAGTATGTTCTTGATCAGAAGTCACGAATCAAAACCCACTGCATGGATTACACACCTACATATCCCACCCCCTGAAATTATTATTCCAGATTTCCACGCTTCCAGAGATAGACGGTTGTTTCATATTAAGTATTAAGTGTTCATTGCCAGATTTCCACATTTCCACATTTCCACGCTTCCAGAGATAGACGGTTGTTTCATATTAAGTATTAAGTGTTCATTGCCAGATATTCACATTTCCACGCTTCCAGAGATAGACAGTTGTTTCATATTAAGTATTAAGTGTTCATTGCCAGATTTCCACATTTCCACGCTTCCAGAGATAGACGGTTGTTTCATATTAAGTATTAAGTGTTCATTGCCAGATTTCCACATTTCCACATTTCCACGCTTCCAGAGATAGACGGTTGTTTCATATTAAGTATTAAGTGTTCATTGCCAGATTTCCACATTTCCACATTTCCACGCTTCCAGAGATAGACGGTTGTTTCATATTAAGTATTAAGTATTCATTGCCAGATTTCCACATTTCCACGCTTCCAGAGATAGACAGTTGTTTCATATTAAGTATTAAGTGTTCATTGCCAGATTTCCACATTTCCACATTTCCACGCTTCCAGAGATAGACGGTTGTTTCATATTAAGTATTAAGTGTTCATTGCCAGATTTCCACATTTCCACATTTCCACGCTTCCAGAGATAGACGGTTGTTTCACATTAAGTATTAAGTGTTCATTGCCAGATTTCCACATTTCCACGCTTCCAGAGATAGACAGTTGTTTCATATTAAGTATTAAGTGTTCATTGCCAGATTTCCACATTTCCACATTTCCACGCTTCCAGAGATAGACAGTTGTTTCATATTAAGTATTAAGTATTCATTGCCAGATTTCCACATTTCCACGCTTCCAGAGATAGACAGTTGTTTCATATTAAGTATTAAATATTCATTGCCAGATTTCCACATTTCCACATTTCCACGCTTCCAGAGATAGACGGTTGTTTCATATTAAGTATTAAGTGTTCATTGCCAGATTTCTAGCCTGCGTAGCTGGCGGGATTTTGCAAGCGAGTGCTTTTTTTAGCGGCCTCATGCTTTGATCTTGGCCGCCAAGCAGCGAGGGGTTTGGTGAGGAGTCGAGTTGAGATCCCGCCTGCCGGAATGCGTGTGGTTTTTTGAATTATGCGTTTGCCAGTGCACGCGAATTTCGGATTGGCTTAGAGCTGTGAAACGTCAATCAAATGTTAATCGATATCTCTTAACCATCGCATGGGAAAACATCTGTGTTTTACGTGCAGATTGCAAAATGGAGAATGCGGAGGAAAGGAAGGCAAAGAGAAAGCTATGTATTCACTAAATGTCCCGGCAGCAAAAGCAGAAAAATATTCTAAAGGAAAAGCAGACTGTGATTTAGTTGCTTTCAGGAAATGATGTTTTGGCAGTACGCAAGGGAGGTAAAATCCAACCGTCAATTAAGATACAAACCGCCCGATCAAATTAATGCAAGCCAAGTATAACCTTGACAACACAGATGTTTCTCTAAAACCAACTTTTAGCTTTCGCGAATCACCAACAGTCTCTTACGAAGCAAGATAAATATGTCATCTGTGATAAGATCAGTACATCGGTGCATCTTGCAACAGTGTTATAAAATAAAGGGAAAGCGTAGCGGCCGCGATCGACCTCGGACGTCTGAGAATCAGGCCAGGCCCGGCGTCACAAATATTAAATGCAAGTTATCAACAATTTCACGGAATATATCAGATCTTGTCCTTCCAGAGCTAAAGTATACCTTGCAAATAACAATGAGCTAATGCAAAACAAACCGCAATAGCGAAACATGTGGTAAATTACAGAGCCAGAGGTGTCAAACTTTGCAAACAGGAAACCGTGCTAGGCAGGCTCTATTCAACTAATACTGCCTCCGAATAATGCAACACATCTATTAGTCTCCTTCAGATTAGCATATGTCATTTACATATGTCATTTACAACTCCTTCTTTGGGTTTAGGGCCCCGTTTTGGAGGCTATTTTGGCGTAATGTCCTTTGCGTTATTATCCTCGCGCCATCAAGAGTTTTTTTATGAGTGTCCTTTCACGCGATTCATATTACACCTCACTCTCTGATTGGCTTATTAATTTGAAATCAAAGGTGATAAAAGTGGGTGGATAGCAAAACCCCTAAGAAATCCGGCAGGCGGGAATTTCACTCGCGGCGGGGCCGCTAAATGAAGCGGGCTTCGCCCGCGCGAGAAAAATTCACTCGTGCCCGCTAATCCCGCCAGCTGCGCAGGCTACCAGATTTCCAGATTTCCAGATTTCCACGCTTCCAGAGATAGACAGTTGTTTCATATTAAGTATTAAGTATTCATTGCCAGATTTCCACATTTCCACATTTCCACATTTCCACGCTTCCAGAGATAGACGGTTGTTTCATATTAAGTATTAAGTGTTCATTGCCAGATTTCCACATTTCCACATTTCCACGCTTCCAGAGATAGACAGTTGTTTCATATTAAGTATTAAGTGTTCATTGCCAGATTTCCACATTTCCACGCTTCCAGAGATAGACAGTTGTTTCATATTAAGTATTAAGTATTCATTGCCAGATTTCCACATTCCCGCGCTTCCAGATAGAGAATGAGTGAGGTCCGTTACCAAATTATTTACTTATTTTACATACATTATCTCTGCTCTGCCTAAATTATGACTAATTTTGCTTTTGACTCATTCCATTCTGATGACGCATTCTGTGCTCTTCTACCCCAAGTAAAAGCCCACAAATCACGTAATTGCCGTGAATGAGCTCAGGAACGTGAAGTACTCTTGGCTCAATAACGGTCAGCAGTTTGGACTTCATGTAAGATTACATGATGTGTATATTGCTTCATTGCTCAGTGCTGCCTACTACAAAACATTCTCCTTCTACTTCAAATTTTCAGGAGAACCCTGTGCAGAGATGTAATATACTTATACCTGGTGTCTTGCATATGGAGGGTCATAATAGCCAGGACCATAATTCACTGCAGACGATCCTACATCTTCCTCACTGAGACGACGCTGTCTTTTGTATGGTGGACCACCGCTGTAGTAACCATAGCTTGATGGACTTTATAAATGAAAAATAAAAATGCAAAAATTGGCAAATTATGCAATCTATATTTTTATGTTTACAAGTTACCTTTTTATGTTAATTTCAGCTTGATTCACAAAAGAGATTTACATGTACATGTAGTTATTTTTTAAAGTGGCCGATGAGTAATTCCTGGCTATTATGTTTTTGTAACATAGTCAGTTAACAGTAATAATGAGGTGTACTGAACTACATGTAAGAAAACGCGTGACCCACATAATTTATTAATATGGTAATAAAATTCATACACCACACATAGTATACATGTACATAATTATGTTAATGTAGTAGTTCGTCAGAAGCCCTAGCACCAGAGCTAGCAAAAATCTCTTTTATTCTTCAAAAAATTAATGTGTTCTTTTTTAAGTTTATTTTGTATAATTGTGACTCAAAAACGGCTTTCAGATATCAGCGATAGAAAAACTTACTAACTAAAATGTAGCTCCTGTGACCGAAGCATTCCTATAAATTCATTAATAGTTTTCTTCTTTGAGTTAAATTTCTCTGGATAACTCTGCACATTTGGATGTAAAAATTTACTGAAGATAGCATTTCAATTGATAAATACACTGGAAATCTGTTGTGAATAACCTTCCTCATACTTAATTTTGCAATTTTTTGTAATTGTAAAAAAATTGGAGGACACAAAAAAATGAAAATGAACTTCAGTCAGTTTGTTGTGATGTACACTGTAATGTCAGATTTGACTGCTATGTAAATTTGCTGTCAAAATTAGAAAATTGCTTTTACATTTTTTTTCCTCAGGGATAAGTGCATGACCATACCACTACAATCTGTGGCCTTAAAATAGAGTTTATGCAGGCATCTGCATGTGGGCATTGATCAAGTCTCTGATAAAACTTCAGGCAGTTTTCAGTGTGTAAGTGCCCTGTGATCAGACCTCTGGTAAGTGACTACCTGGGCTTGATATTTAAGCAATCACATATAAGGAGTTCAACTGTAATAGAGGGTGAAAAATGTTTCACTAACTGCCTAACATGATATTACTGTCAAGCTGAAACGGTACATCTTAGGCATGCAGTAAGAACAATTTATATTGATTATAGCATGGCATGAAAGAGTTGTTCACATATTTATCCAGTATTTATCATCATCATTATCATTGCCCATCTCTACTTCATCGGTAAATTGGACTGCTACAGTATCTATCACAAAATATGTACTGTAGACTTCACTTAGGTGTTCCAGACAAAAATGTACAGATCAGGTGGTATTTGCTTAAGATAATAAAACAAGGCATATACAAATGCAAAGATGCAACTGCATCTCAACCTCATACTTCTTTTTCATAAAATAGAAATTAAAATTCTTGTTATATTCTTGCACCAAGCCCTTGAACATCCTTTATGAATCATTTCATAATGTACAGTTATTTTATAGCAGCATTCAAAAGAAGCCAGCCTCACCAACTGCCATTATGTATTCTTTGTCACTGTTCACTTAACTATTTGTTTCAGGCCCATGGCAAGGCAAGATTTCATTACAAAAGGGAAATTTTGAACAAACAGTACTGTAGACAAAACATGGTTATCTGAAATGTACCAAGAAGTACATTTAAACTGTGAATGAGATGTGGACCACTCACTTAGTGCCCCAAGTCAGTTTCTGCATGCTATGGGCCTAATTTTCTTTATTTATAGAAATCTATTTCATTAGTAACAGATCTACAGCAAAAAAAGATACATGAAATAAACAGACACTCTTTTCACTGACTAAACATACGACATTCGAGTCAGGAAATGGTCCAACAACACAAGTACAGGAACAGCTGTTTGGGGTGCAAGCAAGGTGTAAACTGACAAACATTTTACTTTAGAGAATTTAAAATTGAACATGCACTACTTCAAGATCGCAGTGGATGTTACCCGGAGAATTCTCCATATCTTGGTGGATATCCTCTGGATGATCTCTCACCAGTGGGATTGTATCTTTAACACAACAAGACAAGATATTTGAATGACAGTAGTTAAAGATTACATCGGGTGGTGGATGTAGTATTTGAGCAAGTTTGACTGCGTTACGCTATCAACTTGTAAAAATTCATCAGTTTTAAAAAAATATATTATATCATGTAACCATAAAAGTTATATTAAAGGCTCCTAATACGAATAGATCGAAACGGACAAGTAAAATGCGACGGCTGCCTCGGTTCAAGCCAAGGTTTTTTAATAGAACTACAAGTAAATGCACATAATCGTGTAATAAGAGAAATAAAAAGAGATAAATTACCACTCACCGATGAGGAAGACCCCTAGACATGATCTAAAGTCCCTCTTGTAACAAGAAATGATCGTTATTTGCACAATATTCGCATTGTTGTTTGCTACGTTCTCCTGCACTCGGCTTTAACAAAGCCGCCATTTTGAGAACTAACATATTGCGAAGGGCTTGGTACGGTGATGACGTCATAACTCGAGCTCAGCTGTCGCAGAAATAATCAGCTGCCTCTTGCTACTTGTTCCAACAGATCGTTCCAACAATTTGCTTTAGTTCCCAATTTGATTATTTCCTTTCATTTTTGTTAGCTGACGGATTGACTTTTCATATTGAACTCCCGGGGGGGGTACTCCCATATATGGGCTATATAGGTATGTGCCGCGGGATAGGGTATGATTTTTGAGGTTCTCGGTCCTTAAATAGGGTATCATTTTTGCTCCTCTTGGCATTGTGTTCCCGCTGTTATCCTTAGATAGGGTACCTAAATTCTATCAGCTAAAATAAATGCCAAACTATCCGTTCAACTAGTAGCAAAGCGATTTTGTAAAGATTTGTGTTTTGCCGTGTGAAGTTAGCCGTTATTTGGATCGTCACCCATCGCTTCTCCTCTCCTTGAATAGGGTGTCATTTTTCGGGTTTGAGCCTTAAAAAGGGTATCAATTTTCGTTTTCTTTATCCTTAAATAGGGTCAGGGTTTAAGAACCTTCGCGGCACACCCCTATCCGAAATTTATGGGAGTACCCCCCCCCCCCCCCCCCCCCGGGATTGAACTAGGTGATTTCGCGACTTGCAGTTTAGCCTGCAAACCGGTACACCTTGGATTTGGGTCACACGCGCGAGCGAAGCAGCCGGCTCGTGATGTGACGAAAAGGTAATCCCTCTTGCAGGACTTTCTTTCTTCACAGGTTAGATTGCAGGCTATCAAAGCCTCCGTTACCGAAGAAATAGTAAAATTTAGATGGTAAAGTTTGGTCTGCGCATTCTTGTTGCGGATAATTTTTCACATCATTTAGCGCGCGCACGAGCACGCGCACAGAACATTACGGGATGGTCGTTTTCTTCTTAGTCCAGAAGCAGACACACAATATCCTCTCCAGGTGCCCACAAATGGCACAAACCCGTGACTAAAACTATTGATGACGTGAACAGACATGGTACAAAATTTAAAAAAAAAATTAAAATTTAAGAACCTCTAAAGCGACACTTGATTTGTTTATCAATTCAAAAAGTCTTGCGTACACCGTACAAGGAGGAAACATATAGAGAAGACGTACCAATTCAATTTATTCCTCCAGTTTTGTGAATATTCCTTCCAAAAAACAAATAAATACATTTTTCTATCCTCTTCAAGGATACATCAGATTGTGGTAAAAACGCAACAACTTCGAGCGAGCAATAAACAGATAAAAAAAAACGAGAGTGGCTCCCTTTCTTTCCTTCACTTTTCTCTCGCATTTTTCCGTTTTCTTCACACTCTATTCCACTAAGGGCCTGGCCAGGGGCCACAGCTTTTCTGTTTTCCTATCTGTTAGCTTCAGTTTGAGTGATTTTGAACTCTTTTTTTCAAAAGTGCAAGGCTGATCAGACAGTTGAAAATTAAACTTTAAAAATTGTTCCTAAAATCGTACTCAATATTTCGGCTAGACAGACTAGCCTGCATCAGGGGTAGGGAAACTAACAAAGCGGTTACAATATTTGAAATAAGGAAAAACAGAATTCTGATACATGATAGGCTGATAATATAAAACAAAGACGGTTACAAGTAACGAATAAGCGGCTAAAATACGGAGGATCAATCATCCCATCTATTAAGGCCATGAGGTTCAAGTGTATTACTCTCTTGCTTTGCTGTCTCGGTTTGACTGTATCAGTTCCAGAGGGATAATGTCGAGGTCGTTTACTGAATGTCCAGCGAAAAAAAACAACATTTTCAGTTGTCTGATCGGCCTTGCATTTTTGAAAAAGAGTCTGTTCAGATCTCATTGGTGATCCTGATTTACACAAAGATCCCGCAACAATTTGCTACTGTTTGTTCAAGTGGTCCTTGCCTGGTTTCAGTCTCTTTGCTTTGCACGTACAGAAGACCTTTTTAGTCTGTAAATCTTTTCGGGTAAGTTTTCTTTCGTTTAGGGAGGTGCGGTGGCCTAATGGTTAGTGCGCTGGACTCCGGATCGGGCGGTCCGGGTTGAGCCCAGGCCAGGGCACTGCGTTGTGTTCTTGGGCAAGACACTTTACTCTCATAGTGCCTCTCTCCACCCAGGTGTATAAATGGGTACCGGCGAATTTACTGCTGGGGGTAACCCTTCGATGGACTAGCATCCCATCCAGGGGGGAGTAGAAATACTCCTAGTCGCTTCATGCTACGGAAACCGGGGATAAGCACCGGCCTGATGGGCCACTTGGCTCGTATGCAGACTTAACCTTTTTTCTTTCGTTTGTTTGGGCGTATAAAGAGGCACTGTTTAGTATATTAATTTTACATTGTTCTAATCGATCACCATATGCACTAATAAATAGGATCAGAATCAAACTCATAATTATTCCTGCAGTGAAAAGCCAATAAATGGCGACCATTTGGGTCAGGTGGATGAGTCTTGATACCTAGTGAAACACCAGATAAAACACCACCAGCTTTTCATCTGAGATGAAACATTTCGTTTTTGATGAGGTGCTTTATTGATTAACACAAGTCACGGAAACAATGCAATACACGAGAAGAAAATGTCACTGCATAATTTCTTATTGTTTCATTTGTTTCATCTGTTTCTCGGTGTCTGGAACCCGTGGTGAAGCACGATGCCCGAGTTTTTGATATATTACTTCTGATATGATCCGAGCAGAGTTATCAGAAGTACTTGCCTGAGGGCTAATTCGGCGCTGAACCCAATGTGTGAGTCATTTTGGGGTCATTTCAGAAGTTTGTGATCCAAAAATACCGGGGACCGGATCTTGATTTCCATCGCGACTCAACTCTGCAAAGTACAAATTAAATAGCTTATCAGTCCACTTCGAGTTTAAATCAAAGTGTGGAAGAGAGCAGACTTAGAAGAACAAAAATGTCATTGCGATGTCTGCGTAAAATCCAAATTGATTGCAAATGCGGAGGCGTGAATCTGTCTGGGTGAACAAATAGCCCGGAAGTGGGATTGAGGACACTTAGACGACCATAAGAGTACATCATCTTAAGGTATTTGAGTGGCGAGCAGAAGAGTAATTTAATTTCGAGAGTAAAAATTGAATGATCCTTTGCTTATTGTTACTATTTTTGTGATATGAATGTACTTCATTTAAAAATAGAAAATACCTTTAATGAGGTTTCAGAGACAATTATAATATCCCGAAGAACATTGCATGTACTAAAAGCGCGTTTAAATTTTGACCCGGGCCCATATAAGCTTGTGGAATTTGAATTAATTTAAGTCATCCAAGAGTGAGAGAGAAACCTCAGAGTTATTTCGAGTTATTGTTAAACCTACAATAAATCATTTTTGAAAACAGCCCATTAACTACTAAATAATATTTTCGTGATGCTTGCTGCATTTCAGTGAAGAAGCCGGTGGACCATATCAACCGACGTAAACACACTTAAGCTGCCTAAAAACAAACAACCAAGGCCAGAACAATAGAACAAGGCATAAGACAGTTTAGGCATAAGAAAGTTGAAACAGAAATAAAGCAGGGAGCAGGGAAGAAAATCAAGACGACAGCAATGGACAACGTAGCTGAAGAGAGCAGCGGACTGACCGAGGAAATCAGAATGAAAAGAGTCACACAGGACAACAAACGGGACAACATTACAGACAACTCACTGTTGTCTACAGAACTACACGATACCAGTAAGCACGTGTCCATGCAGGATTCTTTCAAGAGCAACTTGGACGGCCAAGAAGAAACTATGCCAAACAAGGCAGCTAAACGAAAAACATCGCTTGTAAACAAACTCAGGAAGAGCTTCTACCAATATCGCTCAAGAGGTGATCAAAAGTTTTCGCCAGATTCTAAAGAAACAGGAATTGAAAACTCAGCTAAAGACTCGAGTGTACAAGAATGGCCAAGCGAAATTGAAGTCGATTTGGATTTGAGCGATCCCGAGACAAATGCAGACAACGAAAATGAAGAGTCGGAGAATAATGCCGAGGGCAGGCACAACAATTCTTGTCTTAGCCTGTTTCACATCATTAAACATACAAAACTCGTAGCAGTAACACTTCAGAGAAAGCCAGAAGAAGAATGGGGCTTAAAGCTGAGTCCATGTAACAAAACAGACTGGGACTCAAGGAGACAAAATGAGACACAAGTTAAAGACGAGGAAACAATAGATAAAGGTGTTACTTTGAAACGCCCCAGTAAATCACCTGCAACAACCGCTTCGTCGTCTGCGAAGAAACATCCAATTTCACAAAAGAAGGTTAACGATCCTGGTAAATCAGGCGTTGGATTGCGACAAAACATGTTGAAAAGGAGTGTAAAGAGAAAGCTAGGGCGAATGAAAAGGTCCTTTTCTTCTATTAAACGAAGGCACCGTGTGGTGTACATCACTGGAATAACCGAGGGAGGGTTGGCGGACAAATGCGGCCAACTAGCTGTTGAAGATTTGATTGTTGAGGTGAGCTTCAAAACAATTACGGTGAGCTTGTCATGTTAAAAAATGTAAATATTGTTTATAGTGGTCATGCACTTAGCTGAGATATGGTTTGTTTCATGGTATGAATGAGGTTATAAGATGCTAAAAGATAACCTGGACTTGTCGGATTTCCGGGTTTAAAATGAGGAGTGCGTACTGAGAGTATATTATAGAATGCAATAACTGGTTTGCTTCAGACTTTCAAGTACCTTCAAAGTATATTTATTGTTTTATTAAAAGATGTGAGCATTAAATTGCTTATTTTCCTTCACACTTTGGTCAAAGAGCCGTTTTAAAAGAGTTTTTCCAAAATTTAAACAACACTATATAATCAACAATCATTTTATATAGCTTTAAGTATTTTAAATTTTCTTTTTACATATTTTTAATATCTGATTATCATAAATATTTTATATAGCTCTAAGTATCTTAAATTCTCTTTTTACATATTATTATATCTGTTAATTGTGTCCCCAAATTAGTATGGGATTTTCCCAGGCTATGTGGCCTTGACACATTAATAAAGTTTATCTATCTATCTATCTATCTATCTATCTATCTATCTATCTATCTATCTATCTATCTATCTATCTATCTATCTATCTATCTATCTATCTATCTATCTATCTATCTATCTATCTATCTAGCCCAGCTCTCGAACATTCATTTTTTTTTAATTTTATTCTCATTCTCGTAGTGCTCTGGGGTCAGCACGACTTTGCACTGAATCTGAACACAGTACAAATGACAGTTGTAGTTGATTTGTAGCCGGGCCGGCTCGGTTTGCCGAGATAACTTTCAGCCCGGTCAGTATTACATGAGCCGGGATGGACTACCTAACTCGTACTAATTTTCACGATATTCGCGATTGTAAAAAAGTTGCGAAATTGAAATGACACGCGAAAAATGTTCCAGCGAAATTTTGGAATACCCCCGGTAAGATTCTCTTATAAGACTTGGCATCCGTGTTTACATGATTATCGAATGATTAGCCATGCTCACGTCCTCTTTCTGGATCCGAATCATACAACAAAGAGAGGACATATCGCAAACGCTGACCTGTGTACTATAACGGTCATTGTTGTCGCAAACGTATGTAACAAGCTGTTTTAATGTTCTGTTTTTTTTGCTCTGAAGCGAAATTAAATCGCGAGAAAGTGCTGGCCCAGTGAGCACGATTACATGGAAAAATCACAGCCCGGTTAGAATCCCGGCATCGTGATACCGGGCTGGGTCGGTTGTCATGTAATAGCGAAGTTGCTGATTCTTGCCGAGCCAGCCCGGCCAACCGGGCCAGCTAGGGTAAGACTCATGTAATCAGGCCCTTTGTTTTATTATTTTGTATAGGTCAATGGTAACATGGTTCTCGACAGTTCGGTTGAACATGTTACCTCTGCTATGGCGAAGTCTCTTATTGTGGATCTGGTGGTGTCCAGGAACAAGGAGCCAAACTAAAAGGTAAGCTACGAACCACGTCTGATATCTAAAAACAAAGATATCTCATTTATACGACTGCTTATTTTAGCCTAAGGGCTGTTTACCTGAAAATATATAAACAAAATATTTATGGGCAAACCAATCTTAGATTGCAATCCGAACATTATCCACCTCGAAAATAACTGCAGTGCCAAACGTTAGTCAGTACATGTTACTAATAACATACTTCTTTATTTTTTTCTCAGGATCAATAAAACATAATTGTTTCACTGGGATACATCTGTGAAGGCCTGCAAATACACTTGTTGCAAGTTGTTGTAAATAAAAACACAGAAGAAAACGAGGAAACCTTTCGTAGTGTTAAACATTGCACATAATAGATTTATAGTAACGTATAGGCCACAGAGTTTACTACAAGTTTACGAACTTCTGGTTTTACTAATAAAATGAGAAGAAATAGATTGATACTCACTCGAGATCGATATGAAACACATTTATAAGTTTCAGTGTGGACTTGTCATTAACATATCAGTATTTATTTACTTTAGGAAGCCTGTCGTGCAGTTCGTTTGACAAGAACTGCCTATTTTGGTCTGCTTAACTTTTTGCCAAAATAATCAAAATAAAATCAAATAAATGACCTCCTCATTTGAAAGGTTTTGCCGGTGCAGGCATCCCAATGTTTACAGTGTTATTATTTTCAGCCAGCACGCGTACTCCCAAATAAGAGAGTAAGCCATCCACAGACAAGCCCTGGCTTCGGATTATATTTGCGTACGCCTCTGCCTCAGCTTGAAGAGCTGCAATGATGCTGGCAGCTTCGGCCTCTGCTTTGGACAGGATGACCCTGCTGTCAGACTTGGCTGTTTGGACGTTGATGCGTCCCTGAGTGACAGCTTCCTCTTTCTTGGTTTCCGCCTCGATCAGTGCGCGCGGTCGCTCGTTCTTTGCAATGTTTATGTTTTCTTTAGCGGATTCTTTGTTTCTCACTACAGTCTCGTATTCAGCAGGCCGCTTGATGTTACTCACTTGCAGGTCTGTTATGTCGGCGTTCACTTCGGTGAAACGCTTCACCATGGTCGTGTAGACAAGCTCTTGGAAGAACGATCGACGGGTCTGGAATTCGCTTGTGTTGAACTGACTGCAGGCGTCATGAATGCTTGCACGAGCAAGAAACCTGCAACAAAAACGAATCAGCGAACTATCATTTGAAAACTTCCGATAGGTTGGTGATACTTTTAGGCCGGGAGACAACCAAAGTGGTGTTCTATTCTAACCACAGCCGGTCTCGGTTAACTTGGCCAAACTGTCCGGCTGCAAGCCAATCTAGGCTCAGGTGTAGGCTGTAATTTTTTTCCCACGGGGCAGGTTCGCTTTATCTTAAAATGAAGCAACTAGCGTTGTAGACCTGGCCCCGGTTGTTGAAAGGAGCGATAACGCTATCCACCGGATAAATCACCATCTAGCGGATAGTGCAGGTGTTGTCAACACTTATCCGGTGGAAAGCGCTATCCACTTTTTGAACAACTGGGGCCTGGGCAACAGGCTCGCTTTTCAGGGGGGGGGGGGGGGGGGGGGATGAGCATCGCGAAAGGATAATTGTGAGTGTGACATTTATAATTCCTATGATGAGAAAAGATACGTTAAAAATTGCTTTCCATTTTATCTTGAAAGTACTTCAGGCTGAATTTCTTCTTGCACATTTTATTTTAAAACTACGAGGCTGAATAAATGGTGTCCTGGACCTACCGACCGATGGGGTAGCTACACCGCTACGCCACCACGACCGTTACTGAATTAAGTTTTTTATTCAGCGAGAAAGGTGCACAAGCGTATCACAATGGATGTGATGAAACGCCACAAGTTTAGACAAACGGCTTTACCTCGATTCAGCCATCGATGCTCGCATGATGTTCAATTGCCGCCACATACTGATGCTGAGCAATTTGCATGCAAACGTTATTTTTTCAGGTTACTATCAAGTTTAATCAACGTTGTATACCTCTTTAATAATAAACCTAAATCAGCTAGCCTGAAATTTGGTCTGGAGCGGGAAAGCAGGCGACCAGTAGAAGACGTCTCAAATTCAAGATAACGCTAAATTCACATCCAAACAAGTTTTACTTACTTTAGTATTTCGATGTAATTTGTGTGGTTTCCAAATTCCATGACGATTTCCTTCAGCTTCTGGGGTCTTGCTCTGTACTGAAACTCAATATTGAGCACAATCTCAACCCCTTCCTTGTTAAGACAGACGTCGTCATCAAACTCCAGGCTTTTGAAAACACTTGGGAACTTTATAAACTTAAAACCGGGGGGACCGTTGTGTAGACCAGCTTTCTGAGTGGTGGAGGATAGTTTCTTTTGATACGTGTCATAAGCAACACCGACTGGCGGGGCATAAAGTAGTGTTAGATCAAAACAGTTTTCAGCCCAGTTGCTCAAGTATCGCCGTTTTGATCGCTTGCAACCACGTGACAAGGCGGCCATGTTGGTGGTCAAAACAGTAGAAAACTTTTTCGCGGAATTTGCGTGATAAAAAAGTTAAGTTCCTAGTGGAGGAAATGCTTTGTTCTTGTCCACCAGCATAGCTGCCGTGACGTCAGTTGCAAGCCAGCATTACCAATATATTTGCCAGAACTGGCCGGTCACACCAGTATATTCGAGAACAGAATTCCGTTTTTAGTCAGATCAGTCAATGCATAAATATTGTACACTGCTGCGGTGGATTTGTGGGAAAATCTCGTGAAAAAGGTTCATTTGACATTCAAAAACACCGCACCGGTCACTTGATGCGCGCGGAAAAACATGTTGCTCTGCTAGTGAGACGATTGTCTAATAACACGAAATTTTGACGACGTGTTATAATGTAAATAATTTTTTTTTATTCTCCTTTATTTTAAGTTTCTCTGTTAGTAAATGGCTAGAACGAATTCAAGGTCATTCGATCGCCTGAAAAAAAGGCTGTAGTGCCAAAAATGTACCGTGACATAAACAGTGACCTCTGTAAATTTATATCATCGTGTTGACAGCTCGTTGGGACCTTCGGTTTCTACAATGCCGAGCCAAGAAGTTATATGAAGCAAAGAAAAAGTTAATAATTCTTCACATGAGCACTGCAGGGCAATGTCAGTTGAAGAAAGCAAAAATCCAATTATTGTCATGCCAAACTTACGATGTTTTGCAGTGCGTTAACCCCGTAAAACCGTAAATTTTGATCTATTGCAACGTGAGAAAATACATGGAGAGCAAGACAAAATAGGTCAACTAACCTTCATCAGAATCCAGTTTGCGTAAAGAAGTAGCTATAAGAGCTATCGACATCACTACTATTCCTACAAACAAAGCACAACATCCCATGCACAGGTAACTCTTGAAGTCGGCCATTTTTGCATGTTTCGGTTGTGCACTGCTGCACGTACTGTGTGACTGGGTGTGACTTGACAGGATGTGAAGTGATGCGGGGGGGAAAGGGTTGGCGTTTCCCCGGGGTGGGAGACTTTAAAGAAAGCGGCCTAATTAAAGAAAAAACGTTTTGATTTCAGTACTTAAAAACGTTCGTTCTGTGAACTAGTTCATTTCAGGCAGTTACGTTACGAATTGCTTATAAACGTCTGACAAGAAAGGAAGAGTAAATTTAATCTACTGGCAGATTATTCTTAGGGGCACCCGGATATTTGAGGAGGCTTAACACCCCCCCCCCCCCCCCCCCCACCCTCTCCAATGTGAGGCTATCAAGACAATTCAAAGTCCACTGTCACTCACATCAATGAAACCACAAGGTTCAATTTTCATCGCTCGTCATCAGAGTTAGGTACAAAACGCTCTGCCCTGAGCTCGTGAGATCTCTTGAAAGCCGCCAACAAACAAATTCATATCATGGCGGACGAGGAATACGGCAGACCTCGCGTCATAACCGGTGAACTAGAAGGGTGGAAAAAAGGCCTCCTTATCTTCCTTGGAGTGGGACTTCTGTTAATGGTGATCATCTTGCCCATTAGCTTTGTTGGTGTTGAGTACTATCAGGTATGCTTTTCAATTTAGCTTTGCATAAATGGCAACGGATGTGATATACTTGTGTCGAAGCTTTCTGGTTTTATTTTTTATTTATCAATATTTATTTTTTTGAAGTTAAATAATTTACGATTTTTCACGGGACACTCTAGCCTCCTAGCGTGACGAGCGCAAAGAGGCGCCTGACACTCCATTTGGTGCAAAATGTATACATAGGTCACGTAATGTTAATATATAACAAAGACCTCACCAAAAAACGTGTTACAAGCCTCCAGTTTATAGTTTCGCAGTGACAATGGCAGCCGTACTTGAGTCCTGAATTTTCGAAGAATATTTATTTTGTTACTTATTCTTAGCGATCCAAACTACTTTGTGTCTGTTTAGATGAGCTGTTGATTTGCTTCAGACAAATTTGGTTAGCCTCTGCCCCGGGGCCTCTGCGTACTAAGATCATAAGATTATGGACTTGTCACACAATCATACGGATCCCGTAAAAATAATTGTCGATGCCGCCGTAAAATATTTTCTCATGAAATATTCTCTCCTGGAACGCTTTGTCCAATCCTGGGGATTGGACAAAACGTTCGGAGCACCCTTTGGTAAACTAAAAGCGAGCAACCACCGAGTTAAGTTTAAAAAAGAATAACAATGATTCGAATAAATGAAATGAGCTAAAACATGGCGACATATTCTCCCTTATGAATAGCAAATATGAAAATAATTCGTCCAGACATTCGTAGAATTTTGAAGCAAATACTTGTTCGAGCCAAGTCACTGTACTCTATCATTGTTGGAAAGTTCGAGAAAACTCTTTTCGCAAATATTTAACCCAGTTCTTCCTTCTGTTTAGTCTTGCATATAGTCCATATTTGAATAGAGAGATAGTGTCACTGAGTTCGTGTGTCTGCGTGAGTTCAATTCCGTGTTGCAAGATAAGTCGTTTGCAATGTACCCAGAGACTGACCAGATTTCCCTGAAGCAAATCAACAGCGTTCACTAGACTGCTCTGAGTATCACATGTATTTTTATCGCTTTCGTACAGTTTGAGGTATTTGTCATTAGTCCATCGATCGTTTCAAGTTAGGTCGCTCATCAGGTTTTGGCGTTTTCTAGCAAGGTATTTAATAGATGTTAATGCTACTTGCAGGGGATTGTTACTTGCAGGGGATTGATAACTTTATGAAACTATGATAATCAATCCAAATTAGTATTAATGACAACAGCTTGCAGCAAAGGTCAACATTGAATTCATTCTTGATGGTATAAATTTCTATGTTCAGTTCCTGCAATTATGTTACATGCCGCCACATATATAACCCCCAAGATATTTTATAGGCAAGCACTGCAAAACCGAGCGTGATAGTATCTCCTCAGTTGTCAAGCTAGCTCATAACAGGTATTAACCTGTTGCTTTTCTTTGCAGTTGGGACTGAGGAAGCAGAAGTCAACAGGGAAGGTCAAACTAGATGCTGTGTACACATCAGGGCGATACATGATTGGTCCTGATTATACATTCAAGACATTTTCCGCGGATGCACATTACGAGGAGATGAAGAAGATCGCCACATTCTCTAGCGACAAGGTGGAAGTGGAGATTACTTGTGCTATGCAGTACTTCCTTCGTCCAGAGGACCTGAAGGATATGCATCAAGAGTATGACTTATACTACAGGTAAGGACAGTTATAAAAAGGTTCAAATATGCTCTTTCAGAGGAGGGGGGTGGGGGGGGGGGGGGGGGGTTCCATGCCGCTGTTTTATCGTACTTTTTCGTCGCTTGGAATCGCTGTCGTGTAATGTTAGAATTTAAGGTGCTGTAGAAATACAAAAAAGCGTGAAGGAGAAGGTATTTTCGAGGGTCTTTATCTAAAACATTTCCCAAGAGAAGCAAATCTCCGGGACCCCTAAAAGCGTCTCTTACGGACCAGTTGACCTGACCTACAACTCCTAAAAGCTGGCTATGTAACGCCCCTGATAACATTTCTTGTTTCACTGGTAACGTGAATGAACAGACACATATTCAACCTACACATGTATAGTCCCTTTTAAGAAAAAACGGACCTTCTCAGGCAAAAACCAGCCTACGGGACTGGAGCCTTTTGGACTTTTGGATTCCTCCCCTAAGTTTGAGAGCCTTTTCGACTAAGAAAAAAACAAGACAATCCACCCCTACGTGCGGGGGAACCTTTTGGACTTGAACAAAGTAAGGCATTCCTCCCCTAAGTGGGGGGGGGGGGGGGCTTTTCGAATTAGAAAAAAAACAAGGCGAGGCAATGCACCCCTAAGTGAGGGTAGCCTTTTGGAAAGAAAGAAAGGAGGTAATTCAGTCACAATCTGCGCTTCCTGGGTGAATCTGCGGTTCCTCTTGTACTGAGGAGAATTACTATTGCAGCAACACTTCATTAGTAGACAGTACGTAGGGTAAAACTAACTTGTCTCACGACGTTCTCAACCCAGCTCATGTTCATATCCTGTCATATTGACGGTGTCTTTGACTCGGATCGCCACCAACGGGGGGCGGCTTAAGTTCAGAAAGCGAATCTTGCGGTTCGCCTCAGCTCAATCCAATTCTGAAATTCACACTACTTATCGTTCTGCATCGATGCGTGAGTCAAGAGATCCGCCGTCAAAAGTTGTGTCTCATTAATTTTTCGCTCTAAAAGTGACACACTTCGACAAAGTGGCCACACCAACCATCCCATAGACAATGTATGTTGTAAAAAACACAAGCGGGGCTGGCGGAGTTTGGTTCAGTTAACACGGTAAACAACAGAGTTGTTTTTGGATTGCATGGGTAATGATCCGGGTAATGATTCTTCCGCGGGTTCACCTACGGAATCCTTGTTACGACTTTTACTTCCTCTATGATCAAGTTTGACCAACTTTCCTGCATCCGGCGTTCTGTCGCCAGAACATCGGTGCCAGTCAGAAGGCCTCACTAAACCATTCAATAAGTAGTATCGACGGGCGGTGAGTGCAAAGGGCAGGGACGTAATCAACACCAGCTGATGACTCGCACTTACTAGAAATTCCTCGTAAAAGATCAAAAATTACAATGACCTTTCCCCAGCACGACGATGTTTACAAGATTACCCAGCCCTCTCAGTGAAGGAGACACTCTCTAACATTGTCAGTGTAGCGCGCGTACGGCACACAACATCTAAGGGCATCACAAACCTGTTATTGCCTGACTTCGGTTGGATACCAACAATCCCTCTAAGAAGTTAACCGCGAATCGGGATTCGCGTAACTATTTACGGAATTAACCAGACAAATCACTCCACCAACTAAGAACGGCCATGCACCACCACTCATAGAATCCAGAAAGAGCTCACAATCTGTCAATCCTTACTATGTATGGACCTGGTGAGTTTCCCCGTGTTGATTCAAATTAAGCCGCAGGTTCCACTCCCGGTGGTTCCCTTCCGTCAATTCCTTTAAGTTACAACCATACTTCCCCCGGAAGCCAAACGTTTTGGTTTCCCATAAGGTGCCAAAGGGGTCATCCGATAACACCCTCTAATGGTTAGAACTAGGACGGTATCACTATCTGATCGTCTTCAATCTCCTAACTTCTTGATTAATGGACACATTCTTGGCAAATGCTTTCGCAGTAGTTCGTCTTTCGTAAATCCAAGAATTTCACCTCTGACAACGAAATACGAATGCCCCCAACTGTCTCCCTTAATCATTACTTCGGTTCCAGAAACCAACAAAATAGAACCAAAGTCCTATTCCATTATTCTATGCTTATATATTCAAGCTCTGGCTTGCTTTGAACTCTCTGATTTTTTCAAAGTAAACGTCGCAGATCCTGAGCACAGTCTTTGCGAGGAAGAATAACTCGACCAGTAACCATGGTAACATACCTTGCGGCAGACCGGCCGGGCCATCCCAAAATCCAGCTATGAGCTTCTTAATTGCAACAACTTTAATATGCGCTATTGGAACTGAAATTACCTTATTAAAAGATTTAAAGGAGCTCTGTCACGGGGATTTTACAGAATTTTGTCTAAACTGTTCTGAAATTAGTGGTAGGCAACTTAACCCATGAAAAACATTATCTTTGAACATCTAAAGGAAGATATAAACTCAACTATGTGGATAGAAATCTAACTACGGCTATAAATATCGATTTTTTTGAAGACGTGCGGAAACAACTTGAAACGTTTAGCTAAACTTTTTAAGTTGTAATCCATTTCCATCGTAGCCATCTGCAGCTAAAGACGCTTGTTAATAGTTTTGTTGCTCTACTATAGAAAATGGACTATTATTTTTTGGTTTCCTTCGACACAAATATAAGTTTTGGCTTTTCAACACCTGTCAAAATCCGTAACAAAGCCCCTTTAAGTTGTACTCATTCCAATTACCATGTTAAATGGAACAGAGGGGAAGATGAAAACTCTTACGGACTTTTTCTCAGTGACATGAATGTTGAGAAATCCGGTTGAGAAGGCAAAAATATCTCGGCGGCGTGAAACATCAGGCGCAAAATCCGTTGTTGTTTGCATTCTACACGCGTGCAGGCAGTAATTTAAAAACATTTCCTGCAAAAAGCAAGTTTTGGGTGACGTATTTCTCAGCCACGGCTTGATTGACACGATTCGCGCCATTGCGCGACACTGTTATGTCTGCAAAGAAAAGTGCCGACTTTCTATCCCCCCGCGGTCAACTTGATCATTTAGAGGAAGTAAAAGTCGTATAACAGGGTTTCCGTAGCTGAACCTGCAAAAGTACTGATCACTAGCGATGCAATTCAAGAACATTGTTTATCGTGCATGTATGTGTCTTACTGGGGTGCACATGCACGCAGTTACTGAGGTGCACATGTACTTGTCGGAGGCGGCATGGGTAATTTGTCGAAAGCCAAACGCAGAACGCCGAATGTGGTTAGCTTTTATTTGTTGGTTAGGGCAATACTTTAAGTTACCCTAACCAACAAATAAAAGCTAAGCTAATTATTTATTAATTTATATTAAAAACGCATTTCGATAAATAACTTTTTGAGATTTTTTTCCTGTAATTGTGTGATTAAATGACTGACTTTAATTTATATATCAAATATTATTGTTTAGCTGCACAGCACTTGTAACCATAATGTACGGATATTAAAGTGACCAGTGTGTTGTAAATTGCCTTTACTACTATCAGGCCTGTGGTGCGGACAACAGCTAATGCAGCCATTAAGGGCAGAGCAACTGAGCTGTCTGTGTCGCAGTTTATACGAGACAGGGAGACTGTGGAAAGAGAACTGTTCAAGGCACTTAAAATCAGACTTGAAGGTTTGAATTAAAAACTCCTGGTGACCTGCAGTGCAAGGTCGTTAACTGCAAAGGCTCAATATGTCGAAAATGATGAAATTAATAAGGACCTATTGTAGTTTACGACCTTGCTCACCACGAGTCTACCATAGCTCAGTGGTTAGAGCATACAACCAGTATCTGGGAGGTCATGGGGTCAACTCCCCTTGGGGAATCAGAAATTCTATTTTCTTAGTAATTTCGGACTGAGAATGCTTCTTCATTTTTTTTATCCAAGTATCATTTTATTTCATGGAATAATACACTGAAAGGTACCGGTGTGACTCACACATAATGGTTGTTGCTTTAAATTTTCAAAAGGTTATTTCCTCTAAGTTAAAGTACTTTTTAGTATACTATTTAACTCGTAACTTCAGAGACTATTTACTAAATTTCCCCGGGGAGGGGTGGTAGGGGCTCCCTATAGTCGACTTTACGGGAGTGCTCTGCACAAAAGGGTACCTTTATCTGGTGGTTGGTTATTTAAAAGGATGGGGATCGATTTCACGAGTTACGAAATGTAAGGGAGAACTGTCATTTAGGTATTTAAAACAAACCCACTGAGCAGCGATCAACAGGACGTTCAGTAAAGGTGATGCCACCGAAAAAGTGGAGTATTTATAATTTCCTAAGACTTGGTCCAGTTCATGACTATGTTATGAGCATTACAAAAATGCGATAAAAAATGGGGGTCAACGTGTTCGTTTTTGTGTAACCTGGATGGTATAATTGTGAAAGCATTCCTGCAATTATTACAGTTTTGTGGTTAAAATGTAGCGGGCTGAAATGGTGTTCTATGTTTTCCTTTTTCTTTGACAGGAACATGCTGCCGTAAGGACTGTAAGACGTACAAGTGTACTCCTGGATGTGTTGAACACTCGAGATGCAACACAACCCAGAAGGGCCTGTTTGTCGAAGTACGATACTTTCAGTTCCTGGACTTTGACATCCACACTGATGTCAAGAGCAGGTATCTTCGTCAAGTTACTGAACGAGAACAGGAGGAGGAGGCTCAATACGAGCTAGATGAGAAGGTCAGCAGTGTATCAATCTGTTCTACTACTGTGTGTTACATGCTCCCAAGTGTCCACTTAGAGAACCATCTTGCAACTTTTCAATATGCGAGTTACGCATGTTAGAGCTCTTACCTCCAAAAAAGGAAACAAATTTTTATGTCATTCATTCATGATCAGAAAATACTTATAGAAGTTCAGCAGAATCATAAGTGTGAACTGCCAAATTTCAAATGGAGGATTTCTTTGATGACATAGTCGTAGTAACTTTATATTTTCAAGAAACGTTTGAGGGAATTTTGATTTGCTAAGTTTCCCCATGCATTTAGCCTGCATTTAGAACTTTTAGAGAAGTTTCTCATAGAGTGCTGTTCTTCACTTGGTACGGCACAAGCACATTTAAAGCACAATTAACGGAAAACTGAACGAACACACTCATTCTTCTTATGCAGTCCTCGCATTCATAAGCATGTTTTTTCTTGTGCTGATGCTTATGCCACTGCGGAATGCATAAGAAGAAGGAGTGTGTTCGTTCTTCTTAGGGACTGGTCATTAAATACCGGGATGGGGCTGGAAAAAATAGGGGTCGGGTGGGCTATCCTTTTTATGCACGAAAAAAAGGATTCCGACAGGGGTGAACTACGTGTACTTAGCAAGGAAAACTTCCTTGCCAAGTGGCCTTGGGTCCAAAACCGTAAATGATTTTAGGCCACTTCAGCTAGAGGTTTCTCATGAATAAAACACCTTTAATTTGCTACCCCATTGCAGCCTTAATTGTGAGGAGTTTCGTCCTGTTTACATGCGAGTCTACATGTTGTTCCTTTACAGGTCGTACGTAAAGAAACTGAACGTCTCAAGAATGAAATCAACAACGCCGCCGCAGAAATCGCACAGAATGCTACAGCTGAAGCTACAGTCATCCGCGCCAGAGCAAATGCCGAGGCGCTTCTTACAGTGGAGAAGGCACGTGACACGGGCTTATCTTATATTTACCAACAGCTGAATATCACTACAGAAGCACACAAATCTGCCTTCAATTATTTGCGCACCCTTCGAGGACAGAAAAACGCTAAGTTCAATGTTGGTTTCACCACTCTCATGGCAAGGGATTGACATTAAAGTTCTTCTATTTTAAGATTATCTTTAGACACTATTCGCAAACATTTTAACAATAAGTCTATATAATTAGCCAGTTATTTTTATGTCGGATTTATGGTATTAGTGCTTGTAATTTTTATTACTGCAGTGAAACTCCTGGGAGCCCTGTTTGTTTGCGGCAAGATAGTAACGCGCATTGCCCAGCAAATAGGCATGCAAAAATGGTGTACAAACTTAAATCATATAAGATTGAACCACGACATTTTTTGATAATACATGAAACAATTCGTGTAATAGACTTTAAGTAAGCTTATCGCAAGATTTAAATTTTTTTCTTAAAAAAAGTTAAATATAGCCTATCGAAAACATATAAAGCGACTTTGGCCAAAACGTACGACGAAATCTTTAATTCAGCTTGTAGGTGTGGAACCCTTAAGGTGGGAAACCGACGGGAGGGGGCGGGGGGAGTTTCCGTTTCTTTTTCCTCACTTCACACTCCGCGCCCTATCTGGAATTCTTCTCCGTTTGAGGCGCCAAGCCACATATGCTATATATCCATTGTCTCTCGATCTGGTATGACAAAAGCCGCTCTCTCTCCGTTGAATAAAATAATTTAAAATAAAAATGCCCTTACAAATATACTTTTTATATGTCTTATCCTTTTTTGGGAGAGGAGGAGGAGGAGGGGGAGGAGGCGGTTTGATGCGTGCGCGAGTAGTTTCAAAAGTTTGACTTTTCGGTTCACTTCTAGCATAATATTATTTATATAAGGCATGCATATTCATCTTGGATCTTCAACACCGAAGAATCTGTCACCACCTCTGAAATTTCACCAATTCAAATTATTTCCGCGATAAAACAAGGAAAATTCGTTTTCGACTGAGCTCCAGGTTGTCAATTAGTTAAATTCATCTGCTTTATTGTTATACCTGTCAGCCGCTTACCTATCACATAAGTGTGCATGGCTCATGCTGAACTACAACATTTTATTTCAACTACAATAGTGTGCCCCCAAGTATATTATATTCAGCTTCTATTTTTTCCCTTGTTTTTCGGCTAGAAGATTCAGGCGTTAACTGTTTTTTAAGTACCACGAAAATACATCACTTCATTAGAAATACGTGCGAGTGAAAGAACTTGCACAAGCAAACAAACCAGAGGACTGAGGAAAGCTAGTTTCCTTACCTCCCCCACCCTCTCTTGATTTTTCCGGTTTCATCCACTCGTGCTTACTCTCTCGCTCAGTGCTCTCAAATCTACACACTCTGAACAGCAAAATAACCGCCTTGGAAAACGTTACACTTGTTACTCTTAATTCCAAAAGTTTCTGAGCAAAACTTCGCTACTAATATCGGTGAAAGTGATTTTGACAAATGGCCATTATTAACCTCGACATCACAAAAAATGATATAAGTTTTATAAAATTATTTATACCATGCCGTAGAAAATACAGCCAATCAGAATAACGGAAAGACGTATATTCGACGGCATTAAACCCAACCTTCCTATCGTGCGCTGCGACGATTTTTAGTAAGCGTATTTTCGATAGTATGTAGCCATGCAAGGGATCTTGAATTGAATGCCAAAAAGTATCTAGAAAAAATACACCTTAGCTGCACAATACTATCCACTTCTGTGAAGTCTACGAAGACTCGAGACCACTCGAAGTGCAGATTGTACAGAGATTATACAAATAAAGGAAAAAGTTAATAAGCCCACTATACCAAAGAAAAAAAATTAAATTATTTTACTCGATGATCAAAAATATCATCACTTTTCAGAGCCTCGCAGACGCCTGAATCAATAACCTCAGCCTTCAGTAATAGCAGATAGTTGATTGGCAGCTTTCCGTTGATAAATCACGCTTTAATTCTTAACCTCTTCAGTCTATTACTGCTGAAAAGTTGCACTATTGTTAATTATTTTGGAATTGTGCAAGTGATTTGTAGCCCACATTGAGCTTGACGTTTTTGTTTTGACGCAGTGATCGTAGGTAGTTAAAAGACGCTTTCTCCTCGTCTGTTGTTATTCCAAGCACTGTGTACATGTTCTGTAATCCTTGAGATCTGGCCTCCTCCACCACCTGCAGAGCTTTTGCCTTAGCCTCAGCATCAATCACAGTCGCATTGGCGCTTGCATCCTGGGCAATTTCTCTTGCTTCGTTGTAGATCTCGTTTTTTTGCCTTTCGGTTTCCTTGCGAACAACCTGTGATATATAAAGGATTATTTAGCTTGGTTCAAATTAAAAAATAAGACCTGGTTCGAAATAGGGATTTAACGGCATAACGGATGTTTCAGTTTCTGCTGGTTGTTGTTGGATTTTGCCATCAGAGTAAACAACACAACATAACAAAAACGTAATGACATAAGCATAAACACGTAAGGTAAAAATATGTCGTTATGTCGCTATTGTGAACGATGGTAAGTCTTATTTTCTTTGGAAACGACAAATACCTTCTCTCTTAACTCAAACTCGGCCCGTTCCGACTCGGCCGCCTCCGTGACCTGTCGTAGGTATCGACTCTTAACATCTTCGTGTACGTCAACGGCAAGCAGCTGGAAATATTTGATTTCCACAAACAGTCCCTTCTCATCGTTCTTACACTTGTCGTTGGGGATACAATAACCACACGCTGGCATATCTTTTTCCTCAGTGGGGCATGTCTCTCTACAGCAACCATCCACACGCTTAGCAAGCGCTGTGAACAGCTCTTTTTCGATTCTTTCCCGCTTCCTGGAAGAGAAAAAAGGCGATGTTTGTGAGAATGTGAGTTGGGAACATCCCACTACTTCCATTTCAATCATTTCACTTTGGCGCCTTGAAAAGCAAGAGTTTTTGAGCAACCATGTGGGTTGGCTGTTTTATATTTTAACGACTGTCCTCAGAATTGTTCTACGTTGTGAAACACTGGGATGTTCAGGTTTAGTCCAGATAACAGATTACGAGCTTGTGAGCCGGTTTATTCTCAGCCCGGTGGTACTTTAAGGTGGTCAGAAGTTAAACTTGACACGGGCATTCACTTCTTCTATCACCATATATTTATGATGTCACAAAAAAAATATTTCCATATTGAAGGAACCTCAAAATAATAGTTCTAATGTAGGCAGCACCAAAGAAGTAGTAACAAACCAAGGACGATTAACATGGATTACGGATGACAAAAGTGCAACACAAGATGCGCCAGGGAAAGTCAAACAAACCTAATATAATCGTCGATTGGTAAATCAGCAGCGCGTCCTTTAATGGCGTCGATGGCCGTTCCCCTGACAACAGGCTTGTAGTCGACATTGTACGCTTCGTGTAAGTCAGGCAGAAAGTCCTTTCTCAGAAAATATTGAAAGGAGCAGCTGATTTTTATTTCGATTGTCCCCGTCCAGACAGCGATCTGATCAAGCTTGACAAAATGGGCATTGGCTTGGAACACCTTGAAAGTATAGTCTGGGCCCACAAAATATCGGCCAGAGGTGTACACCTCACTGATGTCAACATAACCTGTTGACTTGCGTCTTTTGAAGCCAAGCTGTTTGAAAATAACATAATACTAATTAATTGAACGTTTAACAATGCTGTGCAAAAATGCCGCCACTATTTTCCACATATTGTTTGCTATTGGTAAACCCACAGGGTGGTTGGGTGGGTATGTAGGAGGGGGGAAAAGGGGTTGAAATATCATCCATGCCTTTTTTCAGTCATCTAAAGTATGCATGCAATCTATCGCATACTTATGACTCCTGAGTTGGTGTCAGATAAATATTGGGAAGAGAAGAAAATATAGGAACAATAGATGGAAAAATAGACAAGTTGAAAAACCAACACAGAAAATTCTTCGTAACCACTACCCGTTGTTACGTTGCGTTGAACCCTACCTCAAACCGTTTCTGGTGAACGTTTTCATGAGTAAGTAATCAAATGGACATTAAAAGGGTCGATGAATACAATCTGATTACGTGACAACCAATGAAAGTTTGACCCCATGAGATCATGTACTTCGAATAAGGGCAAAAGGGCATTTTCTGTGCACTGCCGGAATTATCTTCGCAGAATTCAACATTCATAGTCAAGCGTTCAAAAGCGCCCCCCCCCCCCCCCCCCCCTTCCCTTGGCTGAAGGTCTGGATCCGCCACTGTTAACTACTTTTAGGTATCAAACGAGAGCGCTGAAAACTTGAAATTTGCATATTAGGTTATGCAGAAATAGATCAGCTTTTAATGCCTTTAAAAATCTTAAAAGCAGAAGACATCAGTATCCCAACTTGACGCTGGACTCAAATCTTGCAAACTACAAAGCAAGTTGTTACCACGTACGCAAGTTTCATTTCATATATTGCTCGATAATTACTCGCGTGCCTTTATTTTTCATATTTGTTGTAGATATCAAGCCCGGCGGGGCAGGATATCAAGCTTACGTGTATACACACTGAATACTAGGGAATAGACCGTACATATATATGAAGTCCCTACCAACTGCCCGTCAAGGACATTATAACTTGCTGTTCTTGGCTGTTCGTGTGTTTGCTTGCATGATATTGATATTGCTTCGTGTTCTAGGACTTCTAGGTATTTTTTATTGTTGTTGTTTCAACACGTACTCGCGAAAATTGTTAATAAGCTTTGAAAAATCGTTACCAATTATCTCGATTTGTTGTAAATAGCAGGTATAAATTTATACAATTTGATATAAACCTTGAGTTTAGAACTGGAACTGACACCTTTGTGCAATTGGGACGTGATCATTTTCACGACGTCTTACACTTGAAAAGCACTTTTATAATGTTCAACTGCTTCACATATTTCATGTTCATGCTACCGTAAACATCATCATTCAATTAATCTCACATGCAGCCTTTAATATTACAAAAAATTTAGAGATAAAGCCACTAGCCTCTGAAATTAGAATATTCAACCTGTTTGTATTAAACTAAACGTTAAATGTCACTCCTTACAAAACGATATAAGCCTCCAATCCTTGACACAAAATTTGCATAGGCTTTGCTGATCCCATGTTATTACATGTTATTGCTAATACACAGCTATTCTTACATCTATAGCAATAAAAAACTTGTTCTCTCTCGAGTGATTTAACTTCAGTTATTAAATGCTGATCATGTTTTCACGCGTGTAGTCGTGTAGAGACACACCACAAACATTTGAGCATAAGAGCGTCAAGTCTGAACATTCTTAAACTTGCTGACCATGGCTCGGTGAGACAAAAACAGCAAACAGTATGGAAAATAAATGTGTGGGGTTGTGCGGCAATCTTGCCATATTGCTCAAAACATAACTCGTCACTCTGAAAAGTCGTTGCAATGTGCAGGTGAAACTGCTGTGTAAACGGACTTCGATCTTGTTCAGTTTGCCTGTCGCCCAATATTTTCGTGCAAAGACCTGCAATTGAATAAGTAATAAATATATGAACCTATGGACTCACCTCGAAATATTCGACATCAGAGAAGCTTGTAGGTATTAAGATAACAATGAGTAAAACTCCAAGTCCTATGACGCCAATTATAACAGTCTGAGTTGTGTTCGCCATGTTGTGAAGTTGCTTCAGTTTAATTATATATGCATCAGAAACCTTGCGGCTAACAAACAAGCGAAAATTTAAATATTCAAAGCTTGGTGATAGCTGAATAACAAAGCACCCTGGCAAGTATTTGAATTTGAGATCGTGATTAATGACAATCTATTTTTTTCCGTCGCGATCTTAGTTTTGTCACTCAATTTCTCCCCAAACCTTGCTTAAACTCAAAAAAATGTGGTAGAAGTCGAGGACTAATGGAATTTCAATAATTTTGAGCACAATTGTCCTTTGATTAACACTGGACTCGTCACAGCACGGAAATTTATGCACATATTTGATCACAAATATGTGGAAGCACTAAACTTTCAAAGAGCGGGTTTCGATTCTCGCTCAGCTAAGACCAGTGTTGGAACTCTTGAAACACTTGCACTTTGCCGAGTGTAGCCTGCATAAAAATGCCTCTTGAACTGAGCAATAGCGTTAAAATCATTGGTGTAGTAGTCATTGCTGTGATCATCTTCATCGGAGCAATGGTAGGGACATCTTTACGCAAGCTCAGCACAGAGGAAGGTAATTATGTTCAGATCGTACTTTTGTTCCCTATATTTCATAAGTTTGCCCAGTACAAACGTATTAAAGGCGCAACTTTCTTATTGCTTATAAAGCTTAGGAGACTGGTGAATTCAACAGATAGCGGTCCCACAGATAAACATTACATAGCTCCGCAGGCAAAAATTGACCAGCGATCAATACGTGATAAGATAGTTTAGCTTTAGCTGCGATGCAGCGCGCAGCTGTGCTAAGTTTTAACACCGAAAGGGTAAGAAGCTCGTTATTAGCTCGACTATGATCAATATCGCGGTTATTCGCCTTACCCCTGTCGCTACATTTTTATGCGATATAACGTCAGCCATATTGGTTTTGGAAAGCAATGAAAGTCTCTCGTTTGAGCAATGAGTGCTTTTTCAAAACATTTCCTATTGTTTAGCCTGCGACCGCCGTTAACCAAACTTTTAAACTCACTATACAGTATGTGGCCCTTGGTCCGCGAGTAAAAGTTATAATCTTAAATATCTTACCTGAATTAAAGCCTGATGGGCTGAAATTTTCCCTTAAGATCGATTTAATGTCTCTCGCTATAATTGCAAAGTGACAACTCCTTAACTCAAACATTTTTCGTGTAATTCAAAAAGCAGTGACCGTGCTCGCGGGTCCTTGGTTCGCAAATGTGGTCCTTCATCCGCGAATCATGTAAACAGCCTGAAAATTACTGTAAATCTCGACAATTTCCAAAAAAGAAACATCATTTGATCTATTCTTTATTATTCTTGGCATTTTTAAGCTTCAGTCTTTTTGTTGGAAGTCGTTGTGAGGTGCGTGTATGAAATAAAACCGGAGTATAAAATAAAACCGGAATTTCTTCAGATTTCTTTCAGACGAGAGTCTCCCACACAAACACGCGTTTTTATTTCTTTTCTTTTACCTTTAAATATGAGTTTTGAAACACTGGATGCGAGAATAGATGCCGCAGCAACAATGTGCACACCCAGTGCTTATTATTTTACTAAATTATTATTGTTTAAAACAAATATTTTATCCAAAGTCCTAGACTGTCCACAGCCTCTCGATTTTTCAACGCAAAAAAGCAAACGAAGCGAGCGCGAAGCGCGAGCGCGCCGAGGGAGGGGGCGGGAAGCGAGCGAAGCGAGCGAAAGAAAAATATGCACGTTCTCGAAAATACGCATAATTTATCTTTGTTTTGCAGAGAAATGGGCCTGTATTGTTTTCTTTGTACTCCGAACATACGGCCTGAACAACGCAAGCTTCCTTTGCCTTACAAATAGATGAAATAACATGCGATTTCCCCGTGCCGCCTTCTCCAAATATTAAAAAGTTGTAGCCTTCCACTGCTCTCCTTACACATTCTTCCTGTTCAGAAGTGAGTTCTGAAGACATTGTGAATGTCACATCGTCATAAAAATACCTGGAAACATTCGATTAAATAATAAATAAAATAAACGCGGCTAAATGAAAACGTCTCCGAATAAAATATGTGTTACATGGCACAACGGGAAAAACGGGCGCATTTCCTAGTATTTTTTCTCTGCAAAACAAAGATAAATTATGCGTATTTTCGAGAACGTGCAACACAATGGGGCATACTTTTCCCAAATTGTTTGACATTGAGCGCTTATTTCCATATTCAGGAAATTCACTGAATATTGAAATAAATTAATTTCCCAGGCCCGGTTGTCTTCGGCTTTGCTGTCGACATTTGCGAAGTGTTTCTTTGGGGTGTCCCAGAGGAGGTTTTGTAGTGGGGCACGTTCTGCTTTCCAGGGCGGGCATAGGCAGTAATTTTGACCAATTTTAGCGAAAATTGCATAAATTTTCCCGACAACTGGTACATATCATGGTAAATCGGCAAATTTACGACCTAATTTGATATTCCAACAAGGTTAAAAAGAACTATTCGCGAACTGATTGGACTCAACTTTGGCCAGATTATAGTTCAAAGACTGTTCTATCGAGGACCGGGAGCTCTTACTAAAGCGAGTAGGGGAAAGATATTTTTTGGGCTACATTCCAGAGGCGGTACCCGATTCTTGGATGTGGAAGTTGCACGCCTTGTGTAAATATTAGTATTCTATACACGAGTCAAAACTTAAACTGATAGAACTGCTCTCGCACGCTTGAAATCGTCAAAAAAACTGCGTAAAAACAAGCTTAATCATTGCGAAAATGTCTCTAATTCATTTTATTGCAAATAGACAGCAGTAAAAGCCGATTTTAGGAAGCTTAAATATTTACAATAGCGATTAGCGAGAAAATTTGAATATTTGTATGGGGCGTGCTGTGACCTCACAAACACAGTCTGGTAAGCCTGTGCTGTAGTGTATGTGTTGTAGATTAAATTGGTTTTTAAGGTTAAATCTGTTTTCAGCCTAGTTTAATCTGTTTCAACCTCGACATAACAATTTACTGGACTAATCTAGGTTGTCGGATTAATCTGGGTTGGAAACAGATTTAACCTGACAACCAATTTGACCTACAACATCGATACTGAGAAAATTTGACTGGTCTGTCAACTGCATTGTACTTCAAAAACTGCTGCCGAATTGATTCGTTTCATAAAGTGTGCAAATGGAGAAGTCACCCGGGGGGGGGGGGGGGGGGCACTACCATATATGGGCTATATAGGTATGTGCCGCGGGATAGGGTATGGTTTTTGAGGTTCTCGGTCCTTAAATAGGGTATCATTTTTGCTCCTTTTGGCATTGTGTTCCTGGTGTTATCCTTAGATAGGGTACCTAAATTCTATCAGCTAAAATAAATGCCCAACTTAATGTAACAAAAAATGCACAACTTAAAGCAAGGGACCGCAAACGAAAATGCTGCTAATGTAGGATCCAACATGAGATCTGATCAGCGTAAAAATGATAAATGACAAACAATACTGCAAGGCTGATCGTACTACATAAAAAGTAAACTTTGTGAGACACCAACACGACTAGAACCGATATAGCAGGATTGCAACCGTGGACAGCTGTAAAAACACCGTGCTGATGAGTTCCAATAAGAACGAAACAGCTGTCCATGGTTGCAATCCTGCTATATCGGTTCTAGTCGTGTTGGTGTCTCACAAAGTTTACTTTTTTATGTAGTACGATCAGCCTTGCAGTATTGTTTGTCATTTAACAAAAAATGGTCTGTTTAAACTATAAACTATCAACTACGTAGTAGCAAACCGATTTTGTAAAGACTTGTGTTTTGCCGTGTGCGGTTAGCCGCTATTTGGATCGTCACCCAACGCTTCTCCTCTCCTTGAATAGGGTGTCATTTTTCGGATTTGGGCCTTAAAAAGGGTATCAATTTTCGTTTTCTTTATCCTTAAATAGGGTCAGGGTTTAAGAACCTTCGCGGCACACCCCTATC
This sequence comes from Meandrina meandrites, assembly GCA_963693305.1. NCBI lineage: Eukaryota > Metazoa > Cnidaria > Anthozoa > Scleractinia > Meandrinidae > Meandrina > Meandrina meandrites. The sequence goes on from OY855913.1 coordinate 12,014,645, forward strand.
CGAAATTTATGGGAGTACCCCCCCTCCCCCCCCCCCCCCCCGCATCCCGCACTTTTTGTCATCGCTTTCCCGAATCCCGTTTTTCTTTCATAAGCTAATGAATCTAGGATGTAGTTCTTTTAGTTGTTTTTGATGTTATGCGTGTTGTGAAACTAATGCAGCATAGAATTAGCTCTTCATATCTCACTGCGATGAAAGAGCCCGATGATAGCGTGATGAGTCTTCCTTGAAATGCTTTTGAAATTTAAAAAGCTCTTTGTGATCCTCGCTGAGCGGAACGTTAAACTTTTCCTTGTGGATCGGCGCCGTACGGGGCGCCGTACTTCTGGCGCTAGAATTCTCGCCTGTGGCCAGGAAGAACGACAGGACAACTCTGACAGTGTTCTCCATAGAAGCAGAGCATCATTACTCGCCATAGCTAGCGGTTTAACAATCCTCTCGATAACAATGAAAACGAAGAGCTTGAGGACTTGAGCGATATTGAAATGTATCGAGTATTTTTAAAATCAACCACGTGCGATCACAGGCTTCCCAAGCTCAAAAGTCGTCTTTTTGATGTGTTTTTGAGAGCCCTTCGGGCGGCCGACTCTACATACGTGGTGTATGCGACAGCTTGTGTATATATAGAAATGTATGGGAAAATCACGGATTCTCTAAAATCGGGTAAATAACTATCTATTTTGAAATAAAGTTTACCTACCTCAAATGTGTCGAGACAACGACTTCGAATAACTTCGCTAAATGGCGTCGGAATGGCTTCAAATTCGGCACAAAACACAAGTAAGCGACACATTTGAGGTAGGTAAACTTTATTTCAAAACAGATAGTTATTTACCCGATTTTAGAGACTCCGTGATTTTCCCATACATTTCTCTATATACACAAGCTGTCGCATACAACACGTATGTAGAGTCGGCCGCCCAAAGGGCTCCCAAAAACACATCAAAAAGACGACTTTTGAGCTTGGGAAGCCTGTGGTGCGATACGTTCACTCTCCAGGCATCTGCTTGAAACAAAATACCCTCTTTGTTTTGTTTGTGGATTACTTGACAGCTTCAATTAGGGCTATTAACCAGGCACACTCGACACTCGCCTAGTTGATTCGCTTTCGCGGTCAGAACAATTTCCCGAATTCCCAACAATCAGGCAAGAATTCCCGCTTCCCGTGCCCAAATTCTGCTAAATCACGCTTCCCGAGAACCAGTCAATTCCCGAATCCCGTCCAGATATTTTGCGTTTTCCCGGATCCCGCACTGCATTTTGGTCAAATCCCGGATCCCGAAAATACCCTTCCAGACCCTTCCAGATCCTAATCTGATTTTAAAAACTACCTCCTGGCCCCTGATCGATCACAGAAGCTCTTTTAGTGATCAGCGACCTGTCATTACTCTAATACCTATTTTGGTTTTCCAACAGTGGGTGTCGCGTACAATATCCATCAGAAGAAGTTATCTTCTGAGGTGAAGAGAGAAGGACTCCATCCCGGCTCGCCAGGATACCATTTTATTATCTTCCCCAGCGTCTTTCGGAGCATTAGTTTTGAAGATTTACAATGTCTTAATAAGGATGGTATTGAGATCGAGTTAGATGTACAGTTCCAGTATCGGGCGCGGCCCAAGCATCTCCGAGAGATTATTTTACAGTTTAAAGACAAGGATGACTACCTAAAGCTACTCGAGTAAGTTGAATTAGCAATCATTGGTTGAGGCTGAGTATGATTTCTTATCACCCTTAATATTCATTCAAAATATTTTCAGAGCACTAATAACACAAAATGCTTTTAACAAAACCGTGGCCAGTTCTCCCGCTATTGCTGGATTTTGGACGTCTTTCTCCTAAAGATAAGCTTTAAAAATCAAGTGACTTCCCTTCGTAGCATTTTTTTGTGTTTTGTTATCTTTATCATCTAATAATTTGGAAATTTTTCCGTCGTAACTTTCAATTCTAGCGACCACTTTCGCGCTTTCTAGCTCTCCTGTATCAAGATTATCAAAGCCGTTGTTGCGTGACGTCAATAGTCCAATAAGAGAAACTTCTTCCACTGAATCAGTTGGTCGATGGTAGCCCGTGGAATGAGCCGGGGATTAAAGGCCAATCAGAAACGGAATAACATTTTAAATAAATAATAATATCACTTATTTCATTTTTGCCATCGAAAAAATAATTGAGTCGAGCTCATTGTTCAAACCGAACAAAACCAAACAGTGCAAGATAATCCAAGCATAAGGAAAAGCCATGAAGACGTACTTTCTGTAGGAGAAAGAGTAACACGTCCAATGTCTCTTGTAACAACCTCTTTTATCATTTGTTTGACCGTTATTCGTAACATTTATTGGTTGTTTTTCGGAATCAAATCATTGATCTGTTTTCGCAAGGCAAGTTGTCTGATCGGCTAAGGGACACTATTTTTGCGCTGATTGGTTAAGCACGAGTTATACCAACCAACTAGAAAGCTCCCTGAAGCGTCTGTTTTGTCTCATTGATTTATTTTTATCTTCAGGAGTATCAGCGAGTCCGCCATACATGACGCTTGCAGTGCATTCAACACAACTCAGGTACAGACTGCACGCGCTTCCTTTCAAGACCTAGTTCGAAAAACCATAGGACGGAGATTTGACAGTGTATGGGCAGATGTTGAAGACCTACAGGTAAATAACCATTAAAATTTACTTACATTTTAGTGGTTAATGCTCTTTATTGGCCTTTACAGCTGAGGGGATTTAGCGGGTGAGTGCTTTGCTTTGGTAGCGAAGCCTCTAACGAGAGCGACGCAGTCACGGAAAGAAGCTGGGCTCGCGACCGTCTCCTCTTGACCAGCGGTCAGGAAAAGTGAAGCTTGAAGCTCGTTCGCGTTTCCCGACCGCTTGTCAAGGGGAAGGCGGGCTCTGGGAACGGGATTGGGCTGGCGGCTTTACCGCCCGCGAAACTGATTCGTGTTCACGGCTCCGTCGCCAAAATAAAGCACTCGCGCGTAAGCTCCCGCCAGCTATGTCTTGATTTACCCGCTACCGCGTACCGTTCTTTAATTTTTCTTTGGCGCAACTGAGAAGAGAGCAACGTGTGGCGAAAGGTAGCGCACAATAACGCAGGGTTTGAAGTCAGAAAGGTGGCGCACGATAACGCAGGGTTTGAAGTCAGAAAGGTGGCGCACGATTTCGCAGGGTTTGAAGTCAGAAAGGTGGCGCACGATAACGCAGGGTTTGAAGTCAGAAAGGTGGCGCACGATAACGCAGGGTTTGAAGTCAGAAAGGTGGCGCACGATAACGCAGGGTTTGAAGTCAGAAAGGTGGCGCACGATAACGCAGGGTTTGAAGTCAGAAAGGTGGCGCACGATAACGCAGGGTTTGAAGTCAGAATGGGAGAATGCTCGCAGTTCATGATAAATCTGGAAAAATCTTGAAACATACGCTGTATCACTCACTGTTTCACTTGAGAGAGGTTCTAAACACATTCTACCTTGAAACCAATGTATGAGCCTTACATGTAACTCCCGCTTTACTTTAGGTTCAAAATATCATCCGCCCTGAATCCTACGAAAAAGTTATTCGAGTCAAAGAGACAGCCAAAGAAAACATCAAGGTGGCAGAAAATGAACGTCCTCGACAAATAGTGCAAGCAAAGTCTGACAAAGAAGAAGCCATCAAGCAAGCGGAGATCACAATGCAACGCGCCGAGTCTGAGGCTAGAGTGCTTTTGTCCAAAGCCAACGCCGAAGCAAGCAGTATACGAGCAGCTTTCGCCGCAGAGGCCGCAGCATTTCTGAAGCTCAAGAATGAGTCGCTGAGTAACAGCGTTGCTGGACTGCTGTCGTATCTTGGTGTGAGACTTATCGCTGAGAGCAACAACACCGTTAATCTTGCGATGGATGCTCCGGCTAAAACCAAGTATACCTACACTTAAACGAGCAGTGTCCTGTCACTGAACAGAGTCACAAGGTAACTCAAGGCACAAACCTGCATTGACTTGCTACTCTGTTTGGCCTGGATGTACATTAAACTGCGTTAATTTGCGATGAATTGCATGGTTCACTTTCACGCGCAGGTCGACGCCCCTCATTTAACCTTCTGTATTTGCATGCACGGCTTTCGCAAATGGCCAACACCAAAAAGAGAGAATAGACGCACAACCACAAATATAAAAATAAAATGAAGACAATAAAGATTAATACGAGAAGGCAATCAACGTCGAGTTAGGTGTATTAGTTGGAGTTCTTGCATGTGATCCACTGATACATAGTAAACGAAAAATGACCTGTTTTCGACAGCGCATATAGTTAGCACCATGTGTTTTGTAATACATTGAAAGCAAGACAGCTCTATTACGGTTATTACAACGTACTTAGTCAAATTTGTGAAGTATGTAATGTAATTAATGCTTGGCCATATAAAAATAGGAGCAACAATTTGCTCTTCAATCCCATAATGAGTTGTTTAAGTTCGTGAGACGTGTAGTTTTAATATCCCAGCATTTTACAATCAGCTTATGCTCAGTTATGTAAAACGTTACCTCCTGACAGAACAAAAACTGAACCAATTTTCCACTAAGCTGAGTTCGTAAGCCCGTAAGTCCTTCAATCATTCTTGTGTTTTCTACTGTTTCTTATTAATCACCTGCTTCCTATTCATAACTTAAATCGTTTTATAAATCGTACGGGGACCTAACTAAGAAACGTACCGGTTCATTTTAGCTTCCCAGCTCGCATTCTAACTAAACTACAAATACAATATTTTTGTCTGCCTTATCAAGAATGTAAAAATCGAGTGTATAAATTTATATGCACTCAATAAATTGTTGTTGTTATTATCATTATTATTATTATCATTAGACATAGAACTGATTGGCTCATTTAAACAAATTTGGGTTGCCAGTAGCCACATGCAGCAACTTGTCACTTGCCTTGCAACGTTACCATGTAAGGATAGTTCGACTTTTCTTGCAGCACGAAGCGCATGTTAAGACCATGTTACACAAGGTAATTTCCTTGCACCGCCAAAGATGACGGCTGCAAAATGCAGTTTAAACGTGAAATTTATTTGGAAACTGGCAATGCTGCAGGTTGCAAGAAAAATTGCCCCGTGTAACATGGCCTATTTGAACAGGATTGATTACTGTCGCCGAGGCATTCATCAGGCGCTGGCCAATTCGTTTAAATAAGGTTTGTATCAGTCTCGTGCTAGAACGATTTTTACATTTAAATGGTTGTATCATCTTAACTCCTTATTTACTTGAGATTTTGTCGGTCATCGGAAGGGAACTTATTTTTTGCGTCTGACAAGTAAAACACATTTGACAACATTGGTAACTGTGTAAAGGATTTCAGTTCTTCGTAAATATTTATTGCGGCATACAGCACAACTTCACCCTATAATTTAAAATTTTGCCTAAAAATGTTGCTTAAGCTTATTCGAGATATTTAACCCACCATCTTATACATGGTCCAACAGTCATAAATTATGCCTTAAGGTTACACAATACCTTCAGGTGTACTTTTGTCGAAAACATTTTTTTTGGACTAAAATAAAAGTTTACTTTAAATCTAACATTTCCCCAAAAATAAAAGTAAAATCTTAAAACGTGCGCGAGTTATTCCGAAAAAAAGGTTCTTAAATCTAAGTTAATAAAACAGTTAGGTGTCATAATCCTCATAGCGTGTTGATTCCCCGGCGATGTTTTTGCGCGAAACGGCCTTATCAGCGAGCTCTTATTACAAGGACATCATTTGCTTCTGTTACGTTTTATTCTCAATCTTCGTTTTATCGCTCTTCGTTTCTCTTTTTGACTTAGCAAGGTCGTGAAACGAGTTAAAAAATAGGAAAAAGTCATTGGACAGCGAAAAAAAAAAAAAACGAAACAAAGACCTAAGAAGAAGACAAAAGCGGAAATTGCTGAAAGCGAGAAGAAAAACTTGGCCAACAGCGACAAGGAATCCTTCGAACATATCGAACTACCCGTTGCTACTTTATTTTCTGTACTCTTCCCCACATATTTTTCTTATTTTTTCCATTTCTCTCGCACGCTCAAGTTCAACAAAGAGAACATACGTGACTGTCACACTATTAATGCCTTTGAATTCCCGCGAACATTGTTTCGCTCGCTGTGAACGCGCGTTAACGGTAGGGGTGCCATCATCTCATTGGCCGGCGGGCATATCCTGTTGACTGAAGGGCGTAAAGTGTTTACAAATCTTCAAATGGCGAAAACTCGCAATCGTTTCGCACGAGAACATTATCTCTTTGAATGAATTAATAGGGTATGTAGAGTTGAAGGATTCCAACGAAATTTGGCCAGAACATTCTATTAGCATCGAGGAACAAAAGGGTGTCGGGGATTAGCTTTAATTTGGATATTTCTCATTTTATAGCCTGCGAATACAGCCGCCTCTCATTCGCTCCCGCTACTACGTGCGAAACGTAGTAGCGGGAGCGAATGAGAGGCGGCTGTATTCGCAGGCTACTCATTTTACGGCCGCGAACGCAACGGGGTCGGCAAATTATTCGCTACTAAAACTTTACGGGTCTATAAAAAGATAACCAATAAGGATTAGGAAAAAGCCTGACACCCTTTGAGAGATTGATACTTGCTGATCAACATTGTGCAGTACTTTTGCAGTAGCGCTTATGTTTGATACCCGATTAATTCGGCGGAATGACACTCGGTCGTTTTCGGTTTATCGGCTTCTTTCTTCTCAAGAATGGCTCTGCCAAACAGCGGATATATTTTTTTTCGAATTCTACAGTTCTTTACCTTTCTATTGATATATAGTTTGTGGTAGTTTACTTTAAAACAACGCGCGTACGAATTTTATTCCGAAGGACACCCCACAATACACCGCAGCACAATAAAAATGCGAAGACAACAAAAGTCCTGTTGTCACGGGACTTGACAAGTTAGTAAAGGTTTCCTCTCCTCCCTTGATCCAGCTCGATCGCTTCAAAAAGCGACTTAAAGTTTCCAGCTCCAAACCCCTGAACAAACAAGACAGGAATAGAAATGAGCTACAGACACACTAATAATAAATTCTACCTACTATGAATTGCTTCAGAAGCATGTTTTTAAACCCCGGCTAAACGATGACACAATTTCGTACAACATCGTGTTCGATTAAGATAACTTGATAATTTAACCGCCTCCAATAAGAATTCCAACATTTTCATGCAACATTTTGCACATAGAATAGCGTCTGGCCGGATTAAATCCATAGCCTGTGTATTGTCGTCCCGCTCCAACATGACTTTGAAAATGTTTATCCGTTTAGCCGGGGCTTTACGGGTTTTAGAAAGTTAAGCATTCACTGGACAGTAATAGTTTTCGGATTTTAGAAGCCGTTAGTAGGAAGAAGAGTATTCCAAAAGAATGGCTGCGTATGGAAATCAATAACGGCCCGGTAGCTATACTGTAGTTAACTATATGAAACACTGTGGGCTTCCTGCGAGTTCCCTTATTAGGTAAAAAATATTGTTGATGGGAGTAAAAAAAGGTTGATCCAAAACGCCAATGAATAACAAATGTCTGCACTGCAAATTAACTTTCTCACGGTTCCTGTATTGATCTTTAAACAGTTGTTAACAAGCAGAGGAAGAATTTATTAACTTCACGTTTGTGATAGTCACTACAGAATCGCCAGTGTGATGGAATGTTGGACTATGAAGTTAAGATTTCATTCCAGGGACCCCTCCCTTACCTGGTGATTGTGCCTCTGTATAACCTCCAAGAACAAAGTCGGCCTGTCTTGCATTGGTTTAGTAAAAATCTGCAGCAGGTAACCCTTGTCATCAAAGTCGACTAAAATCTTAAGCTCTTGAAGCTGGTATAAGGGGAAAAGGAAAATAAGAATATGACGCTTGCTAATATAACAAGAAAAAAGGTACACATAAAGGTTCTGTGTAGCTGGCAAACGTAGTAATCTGTTAGTCGGAGTATCGGTTTGAAGTTCAGAATCTATCAGTGATAGAGCCTGTGTTGATCCTCATATGACAAGCAGGACAAACAGCATTAGAATACTCAAGCTATGCGAATTGAGAATCGCAACAACTTTACAGATATTTTATAGGAATCTAGCAAAACACTTCAATTTCTGACCACTGTATACAGCTATTTCGAGAAACGTTGTCGGAAAAAAAGCACAAAACTGCACAAGCCAATCCCGAAAGATAGTATGGGTAGACGCATTGAGCTACTGCACGTGTTGAATACTAATTAAACAATAAGATTATGAGCTCGAGATTTCTATGAGGTGATAGTTGATGAGGCCGCAGGCCTCATCAACTATCACCTCATAGAAATTGAGAGCGAATAATCTAATTGTTTTAGTAGAATTCTGACTGAAATAAACGCAAATAATGGTTTCTAATTATTTTCCTACGCATTATCGAACTTAACGTTTTAACAAAATCGCACGCATTGAATAGTCCTTGGTAAATTTGCAGTTGTTTACGCGCGTGCACCCGTTTTTCAATAATTTCAAGCTTTTAAAGTCAAGAAACCGCTAATGTCCTTCTTTTAGTCTTCTCGGGAATTTTATTATCCATTTACATTTAAACTTCCTTCCAAAACTTCGGAAAAACGATGAAAACGTCGCATTTTGTGGACGACCTTCGGCAACTGCACACTAATGGCTGATAGTGTTCAATAGCTCAGCCAATCACATTGCAGCATTTGCATACGTGTACTAGTAGAATTCTACTAATGAGATATAACAACAAAATAAGCGCGAATTTCAGGTTTTCTTTCTTTTCAGACATGTAGAAACAAAGTACGTTTAGCCCCTTTGAGCTTTAGAAGAATTTTCCTCACTCAAAGACATGCAACAGTAAAAGTAAAGCTACAAATATAGGCCCCAGAGAGGAAAAACAAATTTTCCACGTGCAAAAAAACAAACTTGTAAATTTCCTTTAGGCCAATATGCAAAATTCCAGTGAATATCCAGACCACCTTTCGGTCTTGTCGCGTACACTTGGATGTTTTTTTTTTCCGACAACCTTTCTCGAAATAGCTGTAAACACAAAGCCAAAAGAACCAGAGTACACCAACTCACCACATCCAGATCCTCTTCCACCTTGATTGGCGCATCCTTGAGCCGTGCACGGAGGTTTTCATAATATGTGTCAGGAATCACAAGAAAATCCATGCCTCTGTCCTTCAAATTCCTTATCTGAAGACAACAGCAATGTGAACAATCAGTAAACACAGAGAAGATAAAAACCGTCCTCACCAGGTGTGAGGGAAATGGAAAAATGTAATCAAACAAAAAAACTCCTCAGGTTAGACTGGTAATGTTTTTAAGAATTGATTAATAGTAGCTGCACTGTTATATGGTCTAACAGTGAGTATTATTATGGTAACCTCAAGGAAACAAGTGTTTTTTTGTTTGTTGTTATGTAGATGGTGTAACTGAGATATAACTTACAGCTGTGATAATGTCAGAAGTATTGAGAGCGATGTGTTGCACTCCTGCTGTTCCATAGTAGTCAACATACTCCTGAAATGTGACAAGTTAAGCAATATTCAAATCACAATGCTGTCCAATAACTTAACGTCGTTACATTTAGGAATGCTCATTATGAGCTGAACATCCAGGTTCTTCTACTGATATCTCATTTTTTTTTTACCCACTACGTTTTTTTGTTAAGTCACTGACAAGTTATAATACTTAAATTACAATATAAAATACTACTTACATTACAGTGATTACACTACAATATGCAACACTACTTACAATGCAATACTTACATTACTCTACTTACAATACGGTGCTTGCACTAATTACACTAGTAACATACAATATTTGGACTTTCTTTACTTTTCTTTTTTTACACTACACAATGACACATTAAGGCCATGCAGATGCCCAATTGACTCCCATACAAGCTTAAACAACTGCTAATTTTTAAATGAAAAACATGTGACCTAAATTTATGCAGACTAGAGGTCTTCCATTCCTTTCCTTGAAATAAACGAGAGTAAATTACAAGCTCCCAACTTATTTGAAAATTGCGAAGTTTATGGCAATTATCTTCTCAACTTCTAGCTGAGCTTCGACCTTCTGCAGAAACAAGCTTAACTTTGGAAAGGTTTTAAGGATATCTGGGGTTGAAAATGAATAAAAAGGTAAGTTAATGTCCTAGAATTATTTTTTGGCTAGTGAACATTTCTTTGTAGAAAGCTCACATTGTGACATGGAGATTGCACAGTACGGATATGATGGGAAATCATCTTTAATGATATTATAACTGTATTCTACAGTGCAACATTGGACAAGTACAAAATCATTGGAAATGAGATATCCTAATCCCTCAGATGGGGACACAGTCTACTAACTGTTTATCAGCTAAACTGTTTTCTGCCTAACTGAACCCAGAAAATAAGAAAAGTATTGTCAGAATGTATACCTGTATCTGACTCTTTCTTTTGCCAGGAGCTGGTTCATTGATTGGCATCTTTATTGTTTCCTCCCAGTTTGTAACCACAATGGATCTGAGAGCACTGTACTCCGTATGAATCTAAATATCAAGAGACTGAGTTAATCAAAGAGGAATAGCCATGTCTTATGGTGATGTGGCAGGTGATTGGGGTGGCGGCTACTTCATTTGAAATCGGGTCACTCACAGAAGTCCTGAATGGCTTCAAGCTTTGAACTATTACGTTTTGAATTCATTTAATACAGAAATAACAAATTTATTGGTCTTGGGATAAGATAATGATATACACAATTAACTATAAAGTCTAAACTTAATTTCACTTGACTGTGGAGCTGAGGTTGTGAATTGTGAATAAACAAACATTCCTTTTTGGGTTTTATATGAAAAACAGCATGAACAAAATACTAATTTATTTTGAAAATACCAAGAAGGTTACAATGTATAACAAACCTGTTTGTCATCCACAGACCAGAACCTGTGAAACTGTAAGTTCTTCTCATACCTTCAGGGCATTGTAAAACAAGATGAGCACACCACACTAAACCAACAACAGCTTACATTGAGATTTAACATTCATTAACACTAGGTATACTCAACTGTTGCACACTCCTACACTAGACTCAACATGCATGTACGAGTACGTTTGTCAGACCCACAGTTCTGACTTACTGGTTTAATCAGTATAAAAGTGTGATTGAGCTATGTTTGTAACGCTAAATGTAATTTTGTAAATCAGCTGCAAGTATTCATTTTGAAGTGACCTCATGTTGAGTGCATCTGTGTGTCTGGCTCAACTGATGAGATCCTAAACCTGAACTGAACTTAAACTGGAATTTCCAGAGGGGTTTGGGTTCAAACCAAAAAACCCTGTGGGAAGAGAGTATGGATATTTTCTGGAACAACACATTGTACTTGTAATGTTGTGGGATCATGTTTACTAAAGGTATATAGTCTCATCCGATAAATGTTGGTTGATAGATAGATATATATATATAATTTTATATGGGCCAATAGTCAGCGGATAGTGTTGTGTCCTTGAGAATTAGAACACTACATTCTCAAAATGCTCTCTCCTACAAAAGTTAGATAACTGACAAAACTATAGGGTTACCCCTATAGGGCAATATCCCCAGTCAATAAGCACACTCACCATTCAGCAATAGACACCATTTCATCTTCTGGCTGATTACCAACCACATGATCAATAAAACAAAGTTTGCCTGGTGGTCTATGTGACAATGAGAAAATAACATGTTCAACTACAAAGTGATGTAAAGCAGTTGTTAGGTGGTGATAAATACAAAGAAGGTAAAATAATATAAAGCTAAGTAACTGTATTTACTCAGTTATATCATATATAGTTTTGAGTCACCACTGGGATTCAGCTACTAATTACAGTATGAATGAGCTGAATATGTTATTCATCACCATGTACTTGATACTTTTGACATAATTGATCCTAGGGCTGCGCACATATGACAAGTCATATGAACCTTAAGTAATTATATGACCCAGCTCACTTCAAGACGTCTGTAGAACACCTGACAGCTGGTACTGTGGACAGTCAGAGGTTGAGCGCACCCCCATCAGGGAATCAAAGTTTTTCTTTGTCCCATGGAATGTTTGTCATAAACTGAATAGTGACTCATGGCCCTTACTGGCTACAGTTCTTATGCAACATGGTTGTAAACATCAGTTACTCTACTTTAGTACATAATAATTTTTTTATTGTCCCTCTGAATAAATATGTAACTGTGAGGACATACCAATGCACACTCTGTGTGACTTTGGCTGATTTTATTATTAAGTAAAATTTACTAATAATTTGCTTCATGCATGGTGATGGTTGGCAAAGTACTTACAGCTTAGCAAGAAGACAATCTTTGGTCACTGCAGGTTTGTAGCCTGGGAGAAACAGACCACTAAATCCCTTTCTCTCAACAAATGTGTGTGTAGTGTCACCATACTACAATGAAACAATGAAGACAATCATTAGCCTATATTATATTATAAACTACAACTTAACTACAACTTGATAAGCTTGATAAGCTACTATTTGTTGAATTGCAGTAGGTTTACTTACTGTCTGAACAGTAGCAAAAGTCACTGTACCCCCTTCGTCTGTCTCATCCCATGGCTCACGGACAGACACGGCACCACGCTTTACGGCAGCCTTTATAAAGATAATAAATTAAACAGCATTACAACAAGTTGCACTATTATAAGAGGGCATCGATCAGTGGATGGCCTGTTAATATTGACACAGTGTTGAAACGGTGACAAGGAGGCTGATAAATTAAGGACAAACAATAAGACTTGAATGTTGCGTTAACAGCAAAGTGCAGACCTTTTAAAATTGGAACATGAAAAGGTTTAAAATTCTGAAGGGGGGCATGCATGCCGCCCACTCCCTAGCAGGGCCTCATCATTTAAGGGCTTGATGGATTGTGGGTAAAGCACAACAAAAAAATCCAAACCCGAACAGACCTTACAACTTTAGTACGAACCAGTTCAACATATAACATAAGTTGCTCAGGACTACAAATTAAACTTGACTGCATATGAAATTTTACAAGAAAAAATGTTCTAAGCACTAAAACACAATTTTTGATACATTTAACTTTGGAAATGTTAGACTCCCACAATACTGGCTGAAAAAAACAGGCTCCTGGCCATTTCAATTCTCTATATATATGACAGGGAAAATTCAGACTGCAGCTGAAAAATTCCCTACTGGTACTAATCAATTAATATAGATGTGCTATAGGGCTGCTGTATACAGAGGTTGGGTTAATTAGCATCTCTGACTGTTTACAGGCATCAAGACAAATTCAATGACGCTGACAAAATAATAATCATAAGCAATCACGTACACCACAGTACAGTTACCTTGTAAAGAGCTATGCAGTCCTCAACTTCAAAGGCAACATCTTTTACGCCATCACCATGTAGCACCAGGTGTTTTCCCATCACTAACAAAAATTGAATAATTAATATGCACAACATGTACAGTATACATACATTGAGCTAGCTAGAGTCAGTTGTACACTATACATACAATCACTAACGTTACAGCTAGCTACAGTCAGTTATAGTAAATTCAAAGCCCAAAATAAGTACTCTCTCCAAACTATAGCTCCCCTATATCAGAGCGCATGTAAAAAATCTTTTAACTTAAATAATTAGCCTGCGAATACAGCCGCCTCTCATTCGCTCCCGCTACTACGTGCGAAACGCGAAGAGATTCACGGCCAAAAATTCCATACTGATGACGTTGACCTCTAATTAGATCTCCGGAGTATAACAACAACACACGCAGTTGGTCTCGCATAATTAATGTCTTCATTTTCAGTTGCCCATTGCTAGCTCACTGCTCGAAGAATAGATTCATTGAACAATTATTGATTGAACACAAACACTTTCAAGGCAGTCAAGGACGCATAATTATAAACAGCGGACAACTTGGTCACGAAAATCCCTATACGAGTTGCACATTAGCTATGATTTGAAAAATGAAGCTGTGAAATCACCAAATGTGTCACCAATAAAACCCACGGTGTCAAAATTTATCTACATGTCTTTGAGATCGTTCATGAAGCACTCTTGCCTTAGTCTTCCAGTAAGGTATGAAGTGAGAAATCAGAGAAATGTAAGTTGTAAGTTATTGCTCCGGTGTATCTTCATAATCCTGCCGCATCCGGTGTACTTTTGGTCCACAATAACAACCGGCGTTGACCCGGCGTTATATTTCACATACATTATGCAAATTACCTAGTTGACCAATCAGCGCTCCTGTCCGGATTCCGGACAGATTTACGTCATCAGTATTTAATTTTTGGCCGTGAATTGCAGACGTCTCTCTTCGCGTTTCGCACGTAGTAGCGGGAGCGAATGAGAGGCGGCTGTATTCGCAGGCTATTAAATAATTTACATGTGAGTAGTTTCAACTTAGCCAATAACTGGTGCTGACAGCAATATCAGCTCATCAAGAAGCAGCCTACTTCTCTTCAAGTTTGATCTTTATTACCAAGTCTTGACCAACCTAATGTTCCTTTTTGTTTTATCATAGTAATACATTATACCATTATCAGTCTAGTTTTTCTTCCTTAGTAACATATAGGCCTTGGGTTTGTGGTTCAATTTTTTGACCCATGCTGGTATATTTTTTCTGGGCACCTCATTCAATCATTATTGTATGAAACCAACTTATAGAACTTACTCTCTGATGTCTTTCCAGATGGATTGAGAGGAGACTGGAACACAAAAATGATCTGAAAGAAAAATGTCATGAACAGACTTTACATTTTAGTGAGACTACCAAATTAAATTTGATTACTTTTGAGGTTCTTAATTTTTTAGCGCCATTTTATTTATCATCCCTTATTTCTCTTAGGCTCCCACCCAAATATAATCTAAGGAATTTTAGAGATAAACTTATACTTAGTTGTCTGCATTTTAAATCAGAAGCTGCCCTTGATGACCATTCTCTTACCTGTGCTGCACCAAAACTATGGAATGTGCTACCATTTGATATAAGAAGCGTGACAGCACTGTTAGTATTTTTAAAGCTAACTTAAAAACTCATCTTTTTTGTCAAGTATTTTTGTAACAGTTGTTTTTATGTTATTGTAAGTTTACTTTTATTGTTATAGCTTAAAATTTTAGCCTTTTATTCTGTTTTTAATCTTATTATGCGCATTCGAAAATTTTATGAAATTTGTAAAAGTTATTATTATTATTATTTTATTATTAAAACACACTTGGCAAATGACAAGATGACATCAAAGCATGATAATTTATCATAGCAGGGTTCTCCTGAAAATTTGAAGTAGAAGGAGAATGTTTTGTAGTAGGCGGCACTGAGCAATGAAGCAATACATAAAGTAATCTTACATGAAGACCAAACCAATGACCATTAATGAGCCGTGAGAAGTAATCACATTTGCGAGCTTGTTCACAGCATGCATGTGATTTCTGCTTCGTTTTCTTCATGTTTTCAGCTAAATTTATATTGTTTTCAGCCTGGAAAGGTAGTTTGAATGGTAAAGAAAACCTATAAAACTTTAAGATTACTTCATTTTACATTTTTTATCTCAAAAAAATGTTATATATCTGAAAAGTAGCTGGCACACCAAGGATCACTAGATGGCGATTTTCACCGTTCACCAGGGCTTACATAGAACACTGTCATAGCAGTGACCATTTACCAGTACCCATATACTCCTGGGTTGAAAGATACTTTGAGAGTAATTCAATGGCTTGCCCAAGAACACTATAAAGAGAGCAGAGCAAAGCTTAAACCTTAGGATCACTATTAAATCACACCTTGTCCTGTTTGACGGCATGTGATACCACTTCTCTTGAACCAGTTTCAAGTCCTTTGTATCCAAATGGTTCAAATCCCATTTTGTTGCAATAAAATGAGGCTGCCTGTGGATTCAAAAGGTTTAGTTATTTGAGAATTTCCATCAATTGGCATCTATTTTGATTTTGCTTAAGACAAAAGTACCAAAGATCATCGATGTTTGTGCTGTTACATTGTTTTTACATTAACTAACCTGCTTGGCATTTCCAACCCAAAATGTGATGTGATCAAAGGCAACAAAGGACCCAATCTCTGGCTGAGAAAAAAAAATAACCAGTTACTAAATAGATCAGATCTCCAAACTGTAAACAGTAACTAGAAAAGTCAAGTGTTAGATGAAGTTTCAAATTTCTCGGTGGGGCTAAAGTACAGGTCACAGGTCACAGGTCACAGGTCACAGGTCAAAAAAATAACATTTGAAAGGTATGTTCTGAAGCCCAAAATGATAAACAAAACTTGTCAGTTACGGTTAGCTTTTACCCCTGTTTGCTTACGGTTAGTTTTTACTCTGGTTTGCTTGCGGTTAGCTTTCACTTTGGTTTGCTTGCGGTTAGCTTTTAGTTGCTGGTTAGGGCAGTACTCTATAAACGAAACAAAAGACAAATAGATAGAGTACTGCCCTAACCAACAAATAAAAGCTAACCGCAAGCCAACCGGAGTGAAAGCTAACCGCAAGCAAACCAGAGTAAAAGCTAACCGCAAGCAAACCGGAGTAAAAGCTTATTGCAAGCAACCTGAATTAAAGCTAACCGCAAGCATCCAGAGTAAAAGATGACTGCAAGCCAACAGGGGTAAAAGCTAACCGTAACAAGTTTTGTTCATCATTTTGGGCCTCAGTACATACCCTCCAAATGTTTCATTTTTTTGACCTGTGACCTGTAACCTGTAACCTGTGACCTGTGACCTGTGACCTGTAACCTGTAACCTGTGACCTGTGACCTGTACTTTAGCCCCGCCGCAAATTTCTGTACTGGGATCAAACTAATAAATTATTATAAAAAACATTTGAGAAAAGTGCAAACAGTTTGAAAATTTAAATCAACAATTTAACTGTGAGACCCAGTTTTCTATGAGAGAAAGTCAAAGTAGTGTTGTTCAATTTGCAAAACAAACTTTTGGGTTTTCTCTCACAAACTCATGATCACTTGTGTTTAATTTGTATCATGCTACATCAGTATGTTCACAGACCTACATGTTTCCTAACTCCTTATAAATATAATCCCTTCAAAATCATAAAAAATTCAAGGTCTATTTTTAAGAGTAGCGTTGGAATGGATTAATTCTTACAGTCATTTTCTGTGAAAGCATATGGTTTTGATTACTTTGAACAAATTCACAAAATTTGTTAAAAAAATAAGAACAACTCAACTGAGAAGAAGGCACAGTGAGCAACATACAACATAGTCATGAAACTTTCGAAAAACTTGAAAAATATGGCAGTATTCCTCACAAAATATACAGAAATAATTATGAGAAAAAACTGAATTGTCAAAAAAACCTACTGGCAAAAACTTCAGATACCACCCACAGTTTTTAAGTGCTTTGATGTGTCATCCTGAGAGGTGGCGAGTCACAAAAGAAAATCGTAAGCTGAATCACTTGCTGTAGGTGGTTGAATATAAACACATTAAGTAAAAATGGGTCCAAGGGTTGCCGAAACAAAGGACGATTGCATTCCGGATGAATGTAGGGCCTTTCAGCAGCAGAGAAAAATGACCAGAAAATTACCAAGTGTTTGAGTCATGCTCGGGTTACTCTATACTGTATATATTACTGTCATAACTGTTATACATCAGGAATGTTTTTAGTTTCTAAAAGTTCTGAAACATCAAGTTTGAAGTTTGGAAGACCCTGCTTACGTCACTAGTTGTGTTTCTCAAAATTTCCATCCAAGTAGTAGAACTGACGTTAGCAAGTTTGTATGAAAATGGAATGTCTGTAACCAGGATACATGATAAAACTACATGATAAAACATTCCCTAGTCAAAATTATTTCAAACTATAAGCTTTTAAGGAACAAAATAATCATTTTGGCACCGTAATCCTTTCTTAATTTTGGCCAACGAGCCGCCCGACGCTCATATAAAAAGTTTAAGGCATAAATTTAAATGTTTGCCTCCGGTTGCTAACTTTTAGAACGAGGAATATAAATGTGTATGTGTTTTTCCTGTCGGCTACCGTACACTCTTTGATGTTGTGTTTACTGTGCGTGCAAACGCTTAAATTTAAATGTTTGCCTTGAAGCTTTTGGCAACCTGTACTGTTGCCTTTGATAGATAAAAACACATGAAGAGTGAAACATCAAAAAACTTAAATATAAAGGCATGACACCGTAAAATTCTGGTTTTTAGCCCCCCACTTACAAGCCCATCTACCTGGAAATAAAAAAAATACATCCAGTTATAAGCCGCACTGTTTATAAGCCCACCAAAACCACTTTCAAAGTTGTATAAGCCCAGGGCTTATAACTGGAATTTTACGGTATGCATACTATTACATGGATTCTACAACCCCACAATAACCATGTAGCTCGCAAACCTGTAACTACATTATGACATTTACTGACCAACATTAAAGACAGGGACAGCCCTAGCAACAGACAGGAAGCCATTTATAAGATCAAATGCTCCTTACTGCCAGGCCTCCTGAGACTGACTGAACACAAACAAGCAATTAAACTCATCGCAAATAGATGAGCTAGGGAACTCGTGCCTTAAAGGTTAGCGGGGTGCCAAAGCCATAAGCTGCTAGGAGGTATCCATGACAACCCTGGAAAACAGGAACCACCCAATGAGCGTCCACTAACCGGCACCATCACACTGAAAAGAATTCAGTGGAAACTACTTACCTGAAAAATACTTACCCAGAACCAGAACAAAATGGGAGGGAGGAGAGGGTGCAAGAATCCGCAATAATTCGCCAGCAAAATTAAAGCAGTTATCAACTGATCCGCAACAATCAGCTGAATACACTAAGACAATTGTGCAATGAACCATAAACCCCTGCAAAACCCCTGAAGGCCGCCCCACAGGTCACATACTCCTACTTTAGGGGGTAACCGCTGAATGTATAAGCTCATATTTAACTTGCCTAACTGACATTAGCTGATTGGGCACACTTGCTGGCTGCATTAGCTTGAGTTTAACCTTGCCTAAATGATATTTAGCCACATCTAGAAATGGTGATGTTAACAATCACATTAATTTTCTGAATACCATTGGCGTACTAATCACAAAATTGACTAGAACTCTGCTGAATGTTTAATCTAGAGTACAACAGGGTTCATACAAAAAATCGCAACCATTTTTCCAGGACTTTTCAAGGACTTATCAAGGACCAAATTGATAAGACCTAGAATAGTACACCTGCCAAATTATGCATTTAAGTCTCATGCCTGGATATTCAAAATATTGATCTTACGCATAGGGGCCAATTTCTCACGCCTGACTGACAAATCTTGATTTCTTACTCTTAAAACCCATTAAATGTAAATTCAATTCAATTTTGACAAAAAATAATTTAGAAAACGTGCATCGTTATTCAAGTTTGAGTCGATTTCAAACACATCAACAATGTTTGAAAGTCGTCAGAACATCTTCAGTGCCCTTTGGCAATGCTTGGAACTCATCGGCACATCTTCGGAAATCTCTGGAAAAGGTCGGCACATCTTTGGAAATTGGGAGATGGTACCCTCACGCCTTTGACTAAGGAAAAGTTGGTAGATCAAAATTTGCCAATTACTGTGAACTTAGTGTATCTTATAGTAAATGGCATCATGGTAAACTGACCAATCAGCTTAAACAGACGAGACTTATTACATCATCGACTGACAACAATTTTCATTGACTCTGAAGATGAATTCCACTCAGGTTGTCAAAATGTCAGTTACCAACAACAATTTTTTTCAGAACTATTCTCATCCGGATGATCACACTCTATGAACAATTGTGACATACTTATGGAACTGCATGAAGTTGAACTTTCAAAGATTGATGTCTAAGGTTGATTTAATTTTCACATGGGTGGGTTGGGTGAATTGTGGGCTCAAGCAGCCCATAAATCACAGCGGGCGCACTAATGTATTTTAATACGTGGTCCTTGAAAATGGCGGACAATTTTACCTCGAGAAGAATAGCCGATTTCAGTGGCGTAAAAGAGAGTACATATTGTCAGTATTTAAAGTTGCCCTTGGTGCTAGTGCTGATTAAATGTTTATTTTAATTTAGCTTATGAAAATAAAACTTCTTAGCTGTTTCGCACGCCAAAACGACGTCACAGCTAACACTTATTATCTTACCTTCTCCCCTTTATCTGTATAAGTAGTCTGTCAAAAATAGAAATAGGAATAAGTATAATATCACCGAAAACACGATTAGATTAACAAAACATTGCGATACGTGCCATTTTTCAGCCCTTCCACAGAGTTGTGTGCCGTGTAATGTGGAGTTCGATCGAAAAGTAGCCCCAGGCCTTTTTCTAAACTCCGGTCAGACCATATATGGGCACGTAAAGAACGAGCCCCTTGACACGCCTCCATCCTTTGTTGAGCCTCCATCCTGAGTGGTGCGATGGACCGTGTAGTCAGTCAGTCAGTCTGTGAAGTATGTTTGTTTGTCACACCAATCAGGTTTGAGGTACTATCAGAACCAATGAAATTGCAGTTTATAAAGGGGAAGTAATCTGAAACAGTTGTAAGCGAGCGATTTCATTCGAAGATTTTAGATTTGTAGGAGGCGGAATCGGTGAATTGTGAATTAAGGGACCGTGCAATAATTATCAGGAGGGGGGGGGGGGGGGGGCGAAAAATGAGCCTCGCAAGGAGAAATATTACACAATACCCCCCCCCCCCTCTCAACAAAGGTAAATTAGCTCTGACCCCCCTCCAAATCTCCCAAAAATTATGACGAACCCCCCCCCCCCCCCCACCACCACCTACAAATATAGTAAATATACCTGAAGTCTTTACTTGCTTTGCACTGTAACGCATTCGACATCAGTGTCTGGGACAAAGAGTACCTCGTAACTGTGTTCGATAAAGTCGCCCATTTCTGAAGAGTCTGATTGTGCATCGTCTTCTGAGTCACTAGTTGCGTCATTGTCTTCGGGTTCCAGTATTTGTTGAGCAGCCCGAACGTAACGTAGAACACGAGCTACTAGCGTTGCTTTCCCTCCACTGACCTGTAAATTGTGTTGCTTCAAGTACAATCTTAACTTGTGTGCCGCCAGCGAACTGACATGGTTCTCATTGTTCCAGTCAATGTTTGGCAGAGTGTTTCCTTCAGAAGCTCTCTTTTGTGCCTTCATAGCGAGAAATTCCTGATGTTCTACAAAGCTTTTACAGGCATTCTCGTCAATATTAAATCAGTTTGGAAAGTAATGGCTAATGAGTATAACTTTTAGTAAAATATCTTTCGTATTTGAATCTTAAAGTCAGTTTTTCAGTTGCCCCCCCCCCCCCCAACTTTCCCAGAAATTTACATGTTACCCCCCCTCCCTAAGGCTGTGAGTTTACATTGTGCCCCCTCTCGTTTTACAGCCCCCCCCCTCCTGATAATTATTTCACAGTCCCTAACCCCGGATTTGAAACGCTCGCCTGCTTACAACGCACATGCCGCCAGCAAAAGACCCAACACTAAATTGTTATTCTAGCGTTAATTCGTTTAGGTTGGGCTAGTTTCACTGACCATAGATTTGAAAAATAATGTTCTCATTGTGATGTTAATACTGTGTTAACAAAAAGTCATAAAAATGACAAGGAATCTTCTTCAGAGTGTGTTGTGGCCTCTTGTTTTAAGAGTTTGTGACAAGGAAACTTCCTAAATTTAATGTTTAAACACGCAAGCAACTGTGGACGATGATCCTACTGGTATACGTTGGATCAATAATGATCTGATCGGTTTAAAATAGAAAAATGAAGACTATAAAAAAGCAGAAACCGATACAACGTAGAAAGGTTTTAAATTTGTGTACTATATTTCGGCTGGCCAAACCAGCCTTCTTCAGGTACAATGGGAAATTACATTGGGAAGGGTTTTATATGTAGTGATTGCGGTATTTTGCGTAATACCGGAAATACGTAAAGGTAATGAAATTGACAGTGTAGAATGAAATAAAAATAAAGTAAAATAAACTAAAAATAATAAAATAGCTGATAATACAGTACAGATAAATAAATCAGTATGTTTCTTCGCGAATGTTAAGACCTTCGGGATCAATTGTCCTGCCTTTTAAGATTAAAAAGGCTTCCCTGGCCTTACGGATTGAGTCCCTGTTTGAAAAGACTTTTTCGATGGGGATTAGTTGCATGTCATTAGCAGTGTGGTTAGGAGAGGATAGAAAATGTTGCGCAACTGTGGTAGGTTTAGATTTAGTGTTAGGGTTATCTATGGTACGGCGGTGTTCATTAAAACGGTCTTTTAAACGTCGTTTAGTCTCTCCTATGTATTGTAAATTACAGCGGTTACATTGAATCATGTAGATGAGGTTTTTAGTGTCACAGGTCAAGTTAGAATTAATGTGGCGCGTTTCATTAGTAGAAAAGAAGGTATATGTAGTAAGGCCGTCAGAAATGTAGGGGCAAGTGGCGCAGTTTTTTCCACAACGGAAAGAACCGGAAGGGAGTTGGGGATGGGGATTAGTAGAATTAGAAGGAAGTTTGGCTGTAACAAGTAAGTCACGAAGGTTAGGAGAACGCCTGAAGGCAACAACAGGCAACTGTTGCTGAAAAACGTTTTTGCAGCGGTTAGAGGAGAGCAGTAAATGATAATGTTTTTTGATGATGTAAGAAATGCGAGGAAGTGATGGATTAAAAGTCGTTATAAATGGTATACGTGTAGGTTTGTTGCCGTCTTTGGTTTGTAGAGCGAGTCTGCGGGGGATGTCGGCTGCGCGTTGTATTTGTTTAGTGACAAGGTTGCGGTTGTAACCTCGTTTGAGGAGGTATGTAGTAAGTTGAGCAGCTCGAGTGTTGAATGTTTCGTCAGTAGAACAAATACGTCGTAAACGGAGTGCTAGGCTGAAAGGAATGGCTTTTTTAGTATGAAGGGGATGGCAAGAAGAATAAAGTAGATGTTGGTGTTTGTCAGTAGGTTTCGTATAGAGGTCAGTACAAATGTTACCGTCGTTAGTTAAAGAGACATTAACGTCAAGAAAAGGCACGTTAGTGGCGGAGTGTGAGCTGGTGAATTTAATGGTAGGGTGAATGCTGTTCAAATAATCGACGAAAATTTTTAGGTTATCCAGACCTTCAGTCCAGATCATAAAAATATCATCGATATATCTAAACCAAATGTGGGGTTGAAATGGGGCATTTTTCAAAGCGTTGGCCTCGAAAAAACCCAGGAAAAGGTTAGCAAAAGAAGGGGCCATTTTAGTACCCATGGCTGTGCCGTGGATTTGAAGGTAGTGGTTATCATTAAAAGAGAAATTATTCATGGTTAGAATCATGCGAATGAGGTCACAGAGTGTGCCAGTGGGAATGGTATTATGAGAGGAAGTACGTAGAAAATGGTCACAAGCATTAATACCTTCATTATGTGGAATATTAGTGTATAGTGATGAAACATCGAGTGTGACTAATAAAGAATTGGCGGGTAAATTACTAATGGTAAGGAGCTTGTTAAGGAAGTCGTTAGTGTCTTTAACAAAGGATGGAAGTTTATGAACTAAAGGTTGAAGGTGGTAGTCAACGAAGTGGGATATGCGTTCAGTGGGATGGCTATTAGATGAGACAATGGGGCGTCCTGGATTGCCGGGTTTGTGTATTTTGGGAAGGATGTAAAATCGTCCTGGTTTTACGTCAGTCTGAATAAGGTATTGTTTGGTTTTGTCGTTAATAAGTTTGTCTTTGTACATTCTGTTTACATAAACCGTGTAACCTTTTAGTTCGTTTATTACTTCGTTTACTACTTTTCGAATTTCGATTAGTCAATGGAGACATGGTCTTTTCAGGAAAAACAAAAGTGTCATGTTACAAAAGTGAGATAAACAAAAGTGTCATGTTACATGCGTTTAAAAAAAACGAAGGTATCGTTTTACAGTGTGACAAAAACACAAAAGTACCCTGTAACAAACAAAAGTATCGCGTTACTGCTGTAAAAAAGCTAGCAACAAAATAAGCGCTATTACAGAATAAGCCATTTCGTGACATTTTGACAATTACCGTAGTTCTTGTTTTTTTAAATGATAAAAATTTACTATTGAACGAAACAGTTTTGACGTAACAAATTGCACGTAAAAATTGTTTTGTCTGAAAGCATTTTTTTTTTTTCCAAAAAATGCCTCTTAGTCGTAGTAAGGGGCTATGTAGTTAGTGATGCACCATGCACAAATAGCTCAACCCATGAAATAAACCATCCCAACAGGACTAACACCCAGTCTTACCAAGCCACCCAATCAATTGAAAACATAACTCCTGCACGCTTAGCGTGCCTATGTTTTTCCTTACGCAACATAACATGTACAGCTGCCTTTCTTTGCAGCGAAAATGCGAAGCGCCTGAGGAGAGGTTTCTGAATCAAAAACGCGAAGCGGCGAAAACGAGTCGCGAAGCGTCAGTAGAAGAAAGAAAACTACAAACTACCTGCCTCGTCCCCAGGCGCCAGTCAGTTGACGTGGTAAGGCGGGAAAACAAAAAAAAAGTTTCGCATTGTACTGGCCCTGAAGAAGACTAACTCTGCTAGTTGAAATATTGGCCAATAAATTTTGCTTTTTTGCCGTAGTACCAGCGTTGCAACCAATTTGGTTTTATCTGGGAAAAAAAAGGGCGCAGGGGAAAACAGTTCTCTGTGACCCAAAGAAGTTTTTGCACCCGTATTGTGCTTTCCGTACTCTTTTACCCACCTTCTGTTGATTTTTCAATAATAGTGTGACAAGGAAACCTTCCAGAACGCAGGAAATGGTTGTAGAAAATCCCACGTAATCTTATGCTGCTTTATGCAACCGGGCCCTGGATCCTATGTCTAAATATTGTGCTACCCTTACTAAGAAAGCTAACCGCATGCAAACCAGAGTGAAACTAACCGGAATCAAAACGGAGTGGAACTAACCGCAAGCAAACAAAACTGGAACTATTAAACCGCAAGCAGACTGAAGTGCAGTTTCCCAGCGGATTTCTGATTTTGGAGTATCCATTCTTAAGTCCCTATTTCCCTTGTAGGGAAAAGGTCATGATGATTATGATGATTCTAGTCACTACCGAGCCCTTTCCCTTCTCCTTTTCATAAAACCCCGCCTGATCGCAGGTTAGGCACGAGAGAGAAATAGAGTCGCTGGAAACGACCTAATCTCGTCCCTGGAGCCCGCGTTACCCTTGTTCACGGGAACGAGATTAAAAATGACCGGAAATGGCCTATTCCCCTCATAAACAATGGTAAACGATCAATGACAATTAAATTTCTCCTAAATTTAGAAAGTGATCGAAAATCAATGTTTTTTCCCTTAAAATAATTTAAAGATATCCTAGGTTCCTTTAAAGTAAATGGCCATGTTCCCTTGTTCCCCAGGCCCTTTTGTAGGCCCTCAAGAAAGTAGACAATTAACTCTATAAAGGCTGGAATATACCACACTCCACACGAGGCGAAGAAAATTCTTTGACCTCGAACACGAGGACCAAAGAATTTCCTTTGCTGGTGCTGCAACATTGTTATTTTCGTGCTCGTCCACGTGGATTTAGAACAAAAAACATCAAAAGAGAGGCTGCTTGCAGTCTTCGAAAACCACAGCAAAAACAGATGGCTACCAAAGCGAAATGCAACAAGCTCGTTAAACGAATAGTTCATAGATAGTTCATAACGTCAACATTCGCCACACTCATTGACTTCATCAAAATTGCGTGACCTTAAAACCCTTTCAATATTTGATCATTTTCATTAATGACGTCAGACCGGAACTCAAAAGCCAGTAGCAGATTGATCATAAGTTGAAGCAACACGACGAAATACATACAGAGATGGAGGCAGCTGAACCCACAGAAGCAGATCCTTTATTGGGACAAATGAACCGAGTTATAAATTCCTCTGGCTCAAGATCAGTAACGGAAGAAATGAGAAATCCCGCACACTGGTCAGAAGAATCTTATGATCTGTCCGAACAGGACATTGCTTTTGGTGCAAAGCAAGAGGAACTCGACGAAAGATGTCAACGATCGAATGGATTATCCCGCAGAATCTGCACAAAATTGAAGTTCGTTCTCTTTGATTCCCACTGGCCTTTGTCTTGTTTCCTGTTAGTTGCTTTCCTTGGTTTCTGGTTGCCAAAGAAGAGAAGATCAGTTTGGCCGCTAACGTTCATACCAGTATTCCATCTGCTGTTCGGCTTGGGTGCACATTTGTACTTCATCCTGTCGTCAGGTCACAGTAGTGTTCATATAGGCTCCAAAATGCTGCTAACAGCTCTCTGGATAAGCGCCTTCACATCATATGTTCTGGCTCTTTATTACTTCAGATATCAATCGCAAGAATGGATGAGAGATTTGGACAAAAATCAATGCCGAGCCATTAATGTAGCTCTGTTCACTGGTTTGCTTCTTGTATCGTGGGTTGTATTTGGAGATGCGTACTATCAAGTGATATTTGACTTAGTAAACATTAAAGAAGCGCTTTTACAAAACTGCCATCATCCAGTTGCATGTAATGGCGTTTTCTACACTCTAGCTGTGTCGATTTACTGGGGGCTTTACTCCTCTATCGCTGTTTGCTGTGTGTTTTTTTCGTTGTGTCTCATCATGACAAATGACCTTTCAAAAGGATACGCACGCATAGCTAAATGCACTGGTAATGTACGATATGCTTTAGCAATCCATAGACAGGTGCGTGAGCAAATAGCTGACCGGGTCAACAGCATACGAGTTTGGTTTCTAATTCACATGCTCTTCTACGTTGTGGTTTTGTTGGCGAATATTTTTGAGTGGTGGGAAGCGGCCAGGGAGCTTCACTTTGCTTATGAATACATGGCTCAGATCTGTGGAACGTTGGTCGTGGTGTACAAGTTTTTCTTTCCTTTCCTTTCAGCCAGTTATGTGACTTGGCACGAGTCTACTCTAGTGCAAGACTTGAATGACAGGTTGGATTTTCTGCCTGGGGACACGTTTCATTCACGGCAAGCCTTAGAAGTGTTTCTTGTACAGAGCAGGAGGCGCGGTTATGGATTTCGCCTTTTCAAGATACAAATAACGATAACCATCGCTGTATTCTCTTTGCTCGGCTCGGGGTTTGGACTCGTGCATAACTTAAAAGGCTAAAACTGGGTCAGTTTTCTCCATAATAAAAGCATTGCAAGGTAACAGAACGGGATGCTTAGTGCGACGGGAAGGAGGACCACAACCGGGTTGGGAGTTACTATACCCAGTCGGAAGAATTACTCAAGCATCGCAATGAAAACTTACTCAAGCGATGTTATAATATATGTAATTTTTCGGCGTAAATCACTGTTCCGTACACAATAGCCAGCAGCGGGCTTACTTGTATGCAATCGAGTATAATAACGAAGAATTGTGAGGTATGCTACATTTCGGGGGTGGAAGCGGAATCATGAATCATGAATCATAGCTGTAAAATTGGTAGGAATCATGAATCTTCGTGTTTAAAACTT
The DNA here is from genome assembly GCA_963693305.1 of Meandrina meandrites. Taxonomy (NCBI): domain Eukaryota; kingdom Metazoa; phylum Cnidaria; class Anthozoa; order Scleractinia; family Meandrinidae; genus Meandrina; species Meandrina meandrites. The sequence continues at coordinate 12,042,017 of OY855913.1, forward strand.
GGGAATCATGAATAACAAGAGATGGCTAAAAGAATCATGAATAACAAATGAATATACTTCCATCGATATTGGAGGCGTGTGAATCAGTATAGAATGCAAACTGCGAAACTTCTTAACAGTTATATCACAGAAATGGCCGAAAATAGCGTTTCCGAGCGTCTAATTTTGAAAATTTTCTGGGGGAGCATGCCCCCAGACCCCCCTAGAGGAAAACACTGAAAACGCGATTCAAATTTTCATCCCTTACCTATCAACTCGACTGTAATTAGGTATGTTAGATACAGCGAAGTTATTTTCAAAACTGGATGAAAACAATGACAAATGAATCATGAATATCGAATGAAATTTTTAAATGAATCACGAATCATTAAGGTAAAACAAAACAGGAATCAGGAATCATGAAAGTCCAATGATTCCGCTTCCACCCCCGATGCTACATTGTATCAAAAGTGAAATAAATTAAGAGTGACATGAAATGAAATCGATATTTCTTCCCGACAAAAGACGACAAAAGGCGAAATGACCGCATCTCTCTGAGGGGGGAGGGGGCTGGAAGAGTTTGGAGGGCTCACCCGATTTCGAGCTGAATTCAAGACACAAGACACAAGCAATTTATTTCATTTTATAGCAGGGTTGTGAATTTTATGGTACGAACACGTACTTAATTTTGTTCCTTTATCCTATGCCCTACGTTAGTGTCAGCCATCTTTTGTCTTCTCGGCCTAACCACGGAGAAGCGGCCTACAACAGGGTCCACATGCAAAAATGGCGCAGTATTTATTTATGAATCATATACCATAAAATGCCAAGTCAAGAAATACTGACTGAATTTCAATTTTTTTTTCAGGTTTCCATGACATATTTGTCTAAATTTGTCCGCAGAGTTGACACACAGAACGGTAGAAAGTACGTTGGTGTACGTAGTTCAACAAATGAATTTCTTTTTTTTTGGGGGGGGGGGGGGTGGGGGGGAAAGCACAGATGATTATTTCGCTTACTTCACAAGAGATATTACCCTAAATGGCGTAGGGATCTCAAATTAATAGTTTTTTTATAGGATTCAGTAGACCACCCCACTCCTTGAGCAGTTTTTGTCTGTTTACCCCAGTCTCAAGCGTTCACCGAACCCGTTTCTTTTTGAATAAGAATATATTTTATAAGAATATCGAGGCTGAAATTTGCGACATTAAAGAATATTTTAAGAATAAACCCGAGGCTGAGGTTTTGAAAACTCGGAATATAATTACGATGTTGAAAGTTCAGTTACTTTTAAAAGAATTGTTCATTTTAGCAGTAAATATGTACATGTACGGTACGGTGAATGTCCATGAGTTTTTATCTACGGCAACTAACAATAACAGGAACTGTAACAGTAACAAATCGTTGAAAGTTCAGTTATAAGAATGGGGGGGCCTATTGGAATAGGGGCGCTTTAATATTGACAAAAGCACATACGAAGGGGGACGCTTATTCGGACAAACACTTGTAATTGATACCCCCAACACATTCTAAAACGGAGATGATATAAGCTATAATTTAAGAATATTCACAAGAATATTTTCAGCCTAAAATCGGCTAAAAAACCAAGAACATTGAGCCTGGGTTCGAAAAACAACATTCTTATAAAAAAAGAGTGTAATTCTAGTTGCGCGCGCTAGGTCGAAGAAGACGGAGTCTTTCTTTTTTGCTGTCTAAAAGAGGTTTGCTGGAGGATACCATCAAGTCCAATGAAGGTGGAAGTCTTTCGATTTTCAAGTTATGGGTCAGCTATTATCGTACCTTAAACAAAGCTTTAGGGGGTTGAAATGAACTCGGTACGTTGTGCGAGGTACAGATAATCATGATAATGGATTGCTTGCCTTCAACCGGTGTTGTGTTATGGGAACTCAACGATTTTGTTTCAAAAAATGAAATTTAATGTTCTGTAAATAAAATCGACTTACCTTGTTGTCTTGTTGTATCGTTATTTGTTTGTCCACGTCACAGGATACAACAAGGGGGACAACAAGGTGGACAACAAGGTGAGTTGATTTTATTCACAGAACATTAAATTTTATTTGTATTCTTTTTGAAAAAATTGTTGAGTTCCCATACAAACCCTTATAACTCGCATCTTTGTAGCACAATACCGTCGAAGGCAAGAGTCACGTTCGCGTATGAAATCGCATCATTGTAACACAACACGTTTCATAAATATTTTATGCCGTGAACTTGGGCTGCCTGTGGTTTTATCAGCCGCGATCGCTTATTTTAGCCTAGTAACTACCCTCGGGCCCAGTTTCCACCTGTGCAGTCGGCCATTTTGATTCTTCTTCACTCGAAGCTTCCATTCCTCGTGTTCACTTCTTCTTGTTACCCTTCGTCATGTCAAAATTTGGCGACAGCGAAGCGGAAGAAGAGTCTTTAGATGAAAGTCTGTCAGATAAAAGTGACGGTGATGAAGATGACGATGACGAAGTTGAAGAGGAAGACGAAGGACGCCCGGACGATGCAAACGACATCATAAATGACGAAGAAGAAGAAAGCGGCGGAGATGAAGAAGAGGCTCATCACGGGCATCATCACAGAAAACGTAGAAAGGGTACAACAAGCAAATTAAACTATCATAGACACCTCGCTAATAACCGACAAGCAGAAATGTGTTTTCAGCTGATTAGAAGCTTTCCTCCTGTGTTTCAGATGAGGCCGAAGAGCTGGACGAAGAAGATTGGTCTTTGATCGAGGAGAACTTGGGCATCCGTTTACAGCGGGTGAGAACCTCTCGTCTTGTTAAATAAAAAAGTTTCTTTTTTTGTTCACTCGAGGACAATTGCGAACGCATCCACGATATGGCTGTGGTAAATCCCATCGCGAATGTACGTAATGTAATAAAAACACAGCTGGACCTGTTACTGACTGTTAGAGTGATCATTTTTGTTGGACTACTTTTTGCTAAACTTTCGGTTGTATTTCTAAACAGTGAACATTTTATTATTATCATATCAAGGCAAAGTGTTTTGCCTGATATCAGTTTCACATGTATTACATCAAAGGTTGCTTTCATATAATTTCAGAAAAAACCTCGTTTAAAGAAAGTGAAGTTGCTTGATTCTGATGAAGAGGAAGAGGATCAGACTGCTGGGAATTCTGCTGTGACTGAACGAGAAGCCATTGCTAATGAACTCTTTGAGGGTGGTGAAGATGTTGGAGAGGTACTGGGTGTTAAACGCCACATTGACAAAAAAAATCAGAAAAGTGTGAACACCAGAACTAATAATTGTGGAAGGTTGTTGTGTTGGAAGGGAAAACCAATCAGATGTGAGATGAATTACCCCTGTGGTTTGATCTACAATTCAAGTAACATGTCAAAGTCAAATCAAAGTGTTCATGCTCTGATCTGAACAGTAATGCTGTCTGTGGGGGTGGGGGTAGGGGTAGGGGTAGCACCCATTAAACCATTTTTGCTGGAAATACTGTAGTTGTTTGATGTACTCTGCTCTGAAATTTGAATCCATTTTTGAATGAGGTCTGAAATAGGTTTGGATAATCTCAGTTTATCTGAGAAAAGGTTTAGGTTTCAGAGAGCAGGTTCTCATCCTCCACCAAAAATTTCCTGGAGTATTCTTCCTTGCTACCTGAATGCAAAATCTCTTCTCTGCCCTATATACTTATAAGAAGGTAGGATAACTCCAATGCAAACTCCATCTTACCTGCTCAGGTTTACAAGCAAATGTTTACAGGAAGGGAAACCATCCAAGTCAGATTAAAAATACATGGCAAAATGTTCTGGCTAAAGTGACTGGTTCTTCCTTGATATTTTAAAGAGTCTGACCCACCCACTTTGCATTGCGCGCCCTGTTGTTGTTTATGAGCCCGGGGGACCACAAAAGCTATTGTAACATGATGACGCTTCTTTCAAAAACAGCGATCGTTCGAATATAACAAACTGAAGAGAAGAGATAAGACTTGTTTCTAGCATTCACATCGCAATGGAAATTGATTTTACTTCTCGGTCGCTATCACTGGCTTTTTTGGGGGCCCCAAAAATGGCGGATTGACAAAGGTGAGAAATCTGTTTGTATCGCGATGTGAATGCTAGAAACAAGTCTTATCGCTTCTTATAACTTCTCTTCAGTTTGTTATCTTCGAAAGATCGCTGTTTTTGAAAGAAGCGTTAACGTGAAACGATAGTTTTTGTGGGCCTCTGCGCTCGTAAACAACAACGGGCGCGCAATGCAAAGTGGGTGGATCAGATTCTTTAAGCTATTGTATCATCCTACAGAGATGTAGTTCCCGTTTTGTCATAGTGAAACATGCACATATCCCAGACAAGAAATTAAGGGTGATATTTTTCCTATTTTATTTAGATAAAGGGTTATTGGGAGATTAAAATTGTATTTTGTCTTAATGCTTGGAAAAATCTCTGGTACCAAATTGTTTGGATCATCATGAACTTATTTAATATGAGCCATGTGAAGTGCATTCATGAAAAGATTGGTGTTTGAACTAGTCCACACTATGTATGTAAAATAAACAATACTTTTTGTGGGCTAAGTTGAAACTATCTTGCAACGTTCTTAGGTACCTGTAGAACCAGTCCAGCCTCAAGCTGATGACACATATGCAGACATAGAAGACTCTGAATCAGATGAAGGTAAAGGCTTGTTATATGCGTGAGACATACTGTAGCTGCCACATAGTCAGGGCTAAAAAATAACTCCAGTGTTTGGTCACCAGTCTGGCCAGTTTCTTTGAAGTGCAAAGTGGCCTTCAGTTTCCTCTAGTCTAAAATGCTAAGGTGCATAGTTGATGGCAATATTGACTTCCATATTTTTGTTTCTGACATTTCATACGAACTGCCAAGTTGAACTTGAACTTGAGCCAACTTTGCAGGCACATTGGAGGAAAATTTATCTCATGTTGATGGCTTGTATAATATTTCTCACATATTGCAAATAGTATCCCAGGTAGTCTCACAGACCATGTCACAGTTACATCAATGTCATACACATGTATGTAATTCTCTGGGCACGCCACATTATATAGTTCTTTGACCATTCTGCCCTGAGAATTTCTTTCATATAGTGTATTGATCTGCATTTTACTGCCTCTTGGCTGGCAGTATAGCGGAACTTAATATCTCGTGACACCATTCTACTGAAAGACCACCACATTTTTCTGTGAGGTTGATTGCCTCCCTTGTTCTGTTTCTGACATCACCGGGGTCTGACTGAATATGACCGAGCTCTACTGCTCCAGCTAGCTGGTCTGTGGCCCATTGTACCAAATACCTGCATAACCTGACTACATTGTTTGGTAATTGGCTCTAACATTTCCTATGGTTTCTGCCCACAGCTCTTTTAGCTGGCCATATTTCAATCTGTGTGAAAATCAAGGTTACTTGGTATCTGGCACATATTAATTCACTGTGTAGACTATGTTGCTCTTTGTCACACCATTTTATGCGACACAGTTTCAGTTTGAAATCAGCGTTGTGAAGTTGTTCTCAGTTCAGAGGAAGCTCAAAATGATGCTTTACAATCGTAGGAAAAGAGTAGATTCGAACTGTTACATTATTGTACAAAAATTCCAGTCAGCCTTGTCTACTGTCCAGATTTCCCATGATATCATGTCATTGACCTGATAATGCTAGATTTTTGGCCAAATTTGGATTTTGTAACTGCAGTGTACCTAAAATAAATGATATCTTTTTGGTATACTTTGAGGAAAAATTGGCCATTTTTGCCTTACCATATGTATATTGTCTTGACTGTGTGCCACCAAAATACAACGTGTCATGGCTCAACCAAACTCAGCTGACATGCTAGCATACAATTAGGTACAAGTATTAGAATCAGAAAAGCCTCTAATTTTTTTTTTTTTTTTTACAATTATTTTTAGATGATGTAGATGATTTTATTGTGGATGATGAAGGAAATCCTATCAAACATGCCAAGAAAAAGAGAAGACTTCCAGGAACAGTAAAAGATTCGTAAGTACTGTTGCACACTGTTGAGTAATACAGTAAAAACCTGCGAGTGAGAACCAGCATTTTCCCAAGTTATCCTAAATAAGTTCTTGCATAAATGGTAATTAGTTCAAATTTAGGCTGTTTAGGTTCTTATTTTCTGAAGAAAAATTTACATTGTTGCTAAATATAATTTTAACTGATGTTCAGCCTTTTTCTTATAGAAATTTGCATATCAAATGATGTAAAAATTACTATAATAGAAAACTATTGGTTGGACAATGATTGCAACAACACCCAAAAAAAAAATGAACAATTTTTGCCATCATGGCCAACTAAATAAGAATCCAATGCTATCTAAATTTATAGTTAAATCATTTGCTTGTCTTGTTAGTTGAGTTGTTAATGTTATGTTTATCCATCAGTGCTCTTATGGAAGCCCAAGATATCTTTGGTCTTGACTTTGATTTCGATGAGTTTGAGAAGTATGGTAGAGATGATTTCTTGTCAGAAGAGGATGAAGATGAATATGAAGATGAGGATGAGGAAGATGGAGCACTGATAAGACCAAAAAAGAAATCAACTAAGAAATCTATTTATGAAGTGAGTGACTCAGAACATAGACAATATTATGTTAAGCTTACATGTAGCTAACACTTCACTGCAGTTTATGTAGCATTCGTGTCTAGGACTATGACTAGGCCAACATGAATACTGCCACTACCACAGGCTTCCCAAGCTCAAAAGTCGTCTTTTTGATGTGTTTTTGAGAGCCTTTCGGCGGCCGACTCTACATACGTGGTGTATGCGACAGCTTGTGTATATAGAGAAATGTATGGGAAAATCATGGATTCTCTAAAATTGGGTAAATAACTATCTATTTTGAAATAAAGTTTACCTATCTCAAATGTGTCGCTTACTTGTGTCTTGTGCCGAATTTGAAGCCATTCCGACGCCATTTAGCAAAGTTATTCGAAGTCGTTGTCTCCCCTTCTAAAAAGAAGGAAAGGCAGACCACTCCATCGATCGCTGGCCAGAGCTCACTCCACAAATCGCTCTCTCCTCAAAAGGAAAAGTCCCAAATCGCAATAAAACCAACAGTTCCATAAAGCCCAATAAATTTCACTCCACATATGTGTACTTCAGCGGTCGAAAGTCTCGTAAAGAACGAGAAATTTTGCTTTAAATTCGCCTATTCGGCTTTCCGAATGTGCTTGTGACCGACCCCGCGCCAACGGTTGTTACTCAACGACAAGTATCTGGTTTCATCCTCATTGTCAGCGCATGACTTGGTTCAAATGGACCAATCAGAGTTGAGGATGAGTAACAACCGTTGGCGCGGGGTCGGTCACAAGCACATCAAGGGCTCTCAAAAACACATCAAAAAGACAACTTTTGAGCTTGGGAAGCCTGTGCCACTACTCATTTATAGCCTTTTGGTCTTCAAGGTTGATCTTTATACTCGGGCAGCTCTAAGCTCCGTAGTACCTAAGGTGTTATTTTTTTTGTGCAGTGAGTTCCAAGGACAGTATTAAGTTACATGTAGACAAAGCTGTTTTATTTCATGTTTACCTCCAAAGTGGGGAGAACAAAATTTTCCTAACTTTGCATCAATCTTGTCTGGTGAGAAAAAGGTAATACAGTGCTTGATTTAATTGATTTTGTTTCTTTGTTTTCAGGTATTTGAACCAAGTGAGCTAGAGAAGGGAATGTTAACCAACAAAGACAATGAAATCAGAACTGCAGATGTGCCTGAAAGATTCCAGGTAAACTGAGAGAAATTGACATGAACTGTACTCGAATCAGTTTCAGTTCCAGTTTTTACAAGTAACATTTACTCGCTTGAAGGAGCTGCATCATGAACCATGCATCTTGAAAATGACCACTTTTTCATTTTGTCGCAATTTCCATGAGTGGTTAGCATCCTTGTTTACCACTGATGGAAATCCTTGTCAGCACAGGCTCACCTTTGGGTCAGATGTACAAGTGACAAAGCAGTGAGATAGAGGGCTTTGCCACTTGTGTGGGAACCAAAAGTGAGTACTCTCACAGGTAATATTCACCTGCTGGAGAATACTCGGTACTGGTATTTCAAATGAGTCATTTTCGGTAGGTTCCTGCTGGTTCTGCAGTCTGCAGTTCCATGAATTAGTCTAAAAAAATAAATAAAAAGAGCTCTTTTAAGATAAATATATTTCTGCTCATCAGGTGCGTGATTTTCCTGTGAAGTCGACAGAAGAAGGAGAGCTTGATGAAGAAGCTGATTGGATTTACAAACATGCATTTCTGGATATGCCAATATCTCAGCAGCAGGTTTGAAACATGGTCTAAAAAGCAAAATATTCTTCTTGAATTTGACATTTTGAAGTTGGGCATGACAGCAAGAATTATCAAGGCTAGGATTTGTGTTATTTTCTAAGGCCAAAGATAGAGGGGTGGTAACAAACTACAACTACCAGCTTGTTGAATGTGACAAAGTTGTACCATCTGAATTGGCTTCTGGCTTGATATCATCCTAACAATGCCCAGCTTACATAAAAAAACCCAACATGAAAACAAAATTTCACAGCACCAAATGTAAGTGGCATCAAGCTCAAAAGTCCTTATTTCATGCTTTGGTGTTCAGATCTATAAAATGTTGGCATTTTTCAAACCCATTATTAATAATATTTTGATTATCACACACATGATATATTGCAGGACCTTCTTGATGGTGATATCCATTCTCACTCCAAAACACCCAAACCATACAGTGCTGTTAGTAAGGTCAGGGAGGCTTTGAACCTCATGCGAAACCAACTCTTTGAGGTTTGTTGAGTTAGTCCCACATTCAAAATATTAATTTTCAGGTCCAGTTTTAAATAAATTCACTGTAAATAAACAGATATTATAAATAGAACAGAAACTTGTTAAAAATCTCAACAGATCAAGAACAGGTTGGAGGCTGACCACCTGGCTATTACAAAATGTGTAGGAGTTAAATTTGTTTTGTTTAATCAAACAAAAGGTTTTAATGGCCATTGTAGCATCATTGTTCTGCATACCGTAAAATTCCGGTTATAAGCCCTGGGCTTATACAACTTCGTAAGGGGTTTTGGGTGGGCTTATAAGCGGAGGGGCTTAAATCTGGGGGAGCTTATAAGCGCAATAACAAAAAACGTTTCGAAACAAGCCACGGCAGTGTTGATCGAAATAAGTTAAAAAGTCATAATAAAGCAACCTTTAGCCCTGTTCATTACTGTCATCCAGCAGAGAGGGGCTTATATCCGGGGGGGCTTATAACCAGATCCGGATGTATTTTATTGTTTCCAGGTAGATGGGCCTATAACCGGGGGAGCTTATAAGTGGGGAAGTGGGGGGGGGGGCTTATAACTGGAATTTTATTTCTTAGCCTTCCTCTGGAAGAGTGTTAAAGACCAAATTCTGTGCTCTGCTAAATCAACTATGAATGTTTATATTTAGACTCGCATTATCTTTACTAATTCAGTTACTTGACAGGTCTGGCCTAAAAGACAGATTAAATCTGAATAAAACAATCATTAAGAAGTGGAAAGTAATTATTAAGGAGACGAGCTTAGGTGTTCCCTAATGTGTTGACATTGCATCCAGTGAAGTTCTCAGAATAAAAGTATTGGTGGTACTCATCCAGTTGATGTATTTCTCTATTCCCAACACCTGCCTGCTTGACAATGCGTGATGTTGTAATGAGAAATTAGATGTTGATTACTTTTCCAGGTTCCATTTATTGCCAACTACAGAAAAGAGTACATTGAACCTGAACTGAACATTGAAGACTTGTGGAAGATATGGGAATGGGATGAAAAGGTACTGCTGCCAGCAATTGTCTTTGCTGTAGTTTTTGTTTCGTTTCCTCAGAAACGAAAAACGGTATTGTTTTGGATTCGATGTGAACTAGTTACACAGTGGGGGCTACTATCCAAACAGAAGAACGCTCGTAACCACAATGTCAATACGTTGTACTAGAGGCAAACAATCTCAGTAAAAACACGTTCTTGAAATATCGGAAAGATAATCGTCAGCAAGACCAAAAATTATCGAGATTCATTACAAATAGAACTTTCTGACAACTGCATTGTTTTTAAGTTTCGATTAAAGCGATGTAATATTGAAAAATAAAAAGTCTTTCTGTGTTTAATATTATTAAGTAAACATTCTAGCTATATTCCGAGAAAGATGAAAATTCACACCAATGAGAGCGCTTGCAAGAGTAGACGACGACACGTGCCTTCGCATGTGTCATGCTTGCTGACATGGAATGGCTAGGAAGTTCCTTCTCATTTTTATCCTTCCGCGATATGGAAACGAAACACTATTTCCTTTTGAAATAGCTCCTTGTTGTGTTTAAGTGCTTGGCACTTAGGTTTCCTAATTGATAATACACATAACTGAGCTACTTCTTATTAACTTAGCATGAGGGTTGTTCTGGGAGAATATAACCTGAAGTCTTTCTGGTACAGACCAAGGGAAGCAAGGTACATACAAGAAAGATTGAGGGAAATATTCTTGCAGTACAGTCCAGCTTAGCTATTGAGAATTGACAAGAAGTTTAAACTACATGACATGAAATTTTATACATAGCTGGCTAATTAAACTCTCAATAACCAATACAAATACAATACAATCCCGTTGAAGCCCTGATTTTTTTCAGGCTTCTTTATTCCAATTGCTTAAATTGGAAATTCACTGCGAAGATCACATATCACCTTCATATATATCCGCAGTTCATATATGAATCATTTCATATACATTACATCAAACTTGATCCAGTTGTAAAAGGTTACTATTGAAACTTTTTTTGTCTGAAAATCAAGCTTTAAAGTTGGGGGTGCACCTTACTACACAAGTTTTTACAATTATTTTAATTCTTGTTATTTTCATCGGTAGTGGTGCCAGCTTCGTACTCGTAAAGAGAATCTTCACCGTCTGTTTGAAGAAATGCAGGATTACCAGTGTAACAAGATCCAAGAGAGTGGTGACCAGCCTCTTGATGATGATACAAGAATTTTACAGGCTGAAGATATTGACAGGTAATCGTTTCTGAACAAAGTCTTCAAACAGCAGACAAATTATCCCAGCTTTCTCCTAAAGAAAATCTATTTTTAATAAGGGTAAGAAAACATTCCACATTTGTGCTGGTCAAAGGGTTGATGGCTTGCTTTCTCTTTGACTGGAAGTGTCATATGTTTGCTTCATAGGCTGGACGGAGTTGAGACTATGGAGCAGCTAAAAGATGTGTACAGCCATTTCATGTTGTACTACAAAAACGACATCCCTGCCATGTGGGAAGCCAAGAGAAAAAAGAGTCAATCAGCAGAAAAGGAAGAGGCTGATGGTGAACCAAAGGTCACACCACAAAAACAGAAAATGCCAGCAAAGCGTGATCTTTATACTATATGTAGACAAGCAGGTTAGAAAAACCAGAGGCTTGTGTTGTTTTCATGACTTTGTCTGCACTATGTTAACTCAAGACTAGAGTAAGCTTAGACTGGAATGAACATATTGGTGAAATGTTTCTATCATAACCACATATCTTGCCATTCTTTAAGGTGTAAGTGGTTTGGTCAGAAAGTTTGGCTTAACACCAGATCAGTTTGGAGAGAACTTGCGTGACAACTACCAGAGACACGAGACACAGCAGCATCCGCTTGAACCAGACGACACAGCTGAGAACTATCTCAGTAGGTCAGTGAGTTAAAACAAACTTACATTAGGCAACTTGTTGCAGTGCAATGAGGTGGTTATAAACTAGCAGTTCACCTGTACAATTTTTGTTGTGGTTCAATTTTATCCTTGGTACAATTTGGTATCATCCTTTGTTTTATATTCATTATCACATATTACCATACATCAGAACAACGGAGAATCCAAATTGTACCACAACGTATACATTAAATTATCACCTACACAATCAATGTAGCTGAAGGATGAAGAAGGCGGATATGTCTGTAACATATCGCACTAACACGAGGGTCAAAATTTCTAGACAGTTTTAGTGAGATCAAAACAAAGCCTGGCTCTTACTTGTTTAATAAGTTAGCAAGTAGTAAATAAGTAATGTAGAAATTCTCACCTAATGTATTTTCTTGTAAGTTTTCTGCACTACTCATCAATGTCTTTTTGTTTTGATTGTAGTACATTCTCAACTGTTGATCAAGTCCTAGAGGCTGCAAGGCATATGGTAGCCATGCAAATTGCAAGAGATCCCTTAGTTCGGCAATGTGTAAGACAGACATTCTATGAGAGAGCCAAACTCAAGTTAAAACCTACCAAAAAAGGAAAGAAGGTAATGAATTTATTATGCCTTTTTTATCCTAACTGATTCACTGAGTTAATCATTTGAATGTTATTTTGTACATGTAGTTAACTATAAGTTTCTAAAGAAAATGTTGTGCTGCACTGATGGCCAAATGAAACACTTAAGTTGGATTCCACTGAAAGTTCAAGCAAAAGTGCAAAACATAATTACCAAAAATCTTACAGCATGGCAACATTTTGTATACTATTTAAAACATCTGACTGTAATTTATTTCTCTAGGTGACCCTGCGATTAAATTCTTAAGCATTCTCGAGAAAGTTATCATCAAACCTCATAATGATGCTTAAAATATATTTGTTATTTTGTTTTGAACTGATGTGAAACGTCTGTTTTAACTTAAATATGGATAACTTCAAATTCTTTTTTCTTGCGGGTTCAGCTTGAGAGGTTGATTAGTTCTTAATTGCATTCATGTTCAGTGGAAACTGCCTTAATTGATTTTCAACTGTGAGTTGATAAGGTGAATAAAATGTTATTGGGAATTTAGAAAGCTTTCATCTTGGGTTTAAGCCTTTCACTAGAGTAAAGTGGTCTGACAAGTCGCTAATGCTTGAATCATTACTTCCCTCTTCATTACCTGTTGCCCCTCCCCTCTGCACCAAAAGTTAATGATGATGCCCCTGATGTCATTGTTTCATTGTAGGAAATTGATGAGTCTCACTCCTGCAGTACGTTCAAGTATATTAAACACAAACCAGTCAAGGACCTTAAAGGAGATCAGTTTCTGCGCATGTGTAAAGCTGAAGAGGATGGTTTACTCACCATAAGCATTGGAATTGACCTGGACAAGAGTGCAGGGTAAATATTAACCTGCCGTACCCCTATGACAGCTTGCTCGCAGGCTTTTATCAATATCATATTTTCCTTACTGGTACCATCATACCATATTTTTTGTAATTTTCAGATACCAGAGTTACTTTGATGAAGTCAAGCAGTTATATTACAGGGTGAGTTGGTTGTTGTGTAGCTGTTGTTGTTGTGTGCATGTTTGAGGTGTAGCAAGAAATGTGGTATAATTTTATCAAACAAATAAACTGGATTGACAAGTATAGCAAGTTGAACATGATGTAATTTTTTTCTGTAAGAAGAGTAACAAAAGTTACCATTGGTGCCATGAGTTTTAAGTGCATATTTTGATATTACTTTTCTTTCTGTAGGATGAATTTAGCCATCTAGTGCAAGAGTGGAACACCCAGAGAATGAATGCTTTGTCACGAGCCTTTGATCAAATGCTGTATCCACTTCTTGAAAAAGAGCTGAAACTCAAACTCATACAGGAAGCCAAGAATTTTGTTGTGAAGGTGAGGTCATAGTTCCCATAGACATCAATGGTGTCATGCGAGTGTATAAATTTGGAGAAGGCTACTTTACACTGGTTCTTGTTCTGCAAGCTAGGGAAGTCCTTATTTCCCAGGTGGATTGCTTACTAATGCTTTTCATATTTCCTGTAACAACAGTCATGTTGCCGCCGATTGAGGTCATGGATTGAAGTTGCTCCATACCAACCGGAGCAGCACGTGGATGAGCAAGACTACGATGACAACACTAACACTGAAGGACTGCGTGTGTTAGCATGTTCCATTTCAGCCAGCCCAGATACACCAGCCTTCCTTGCCATGCTGGACGGAGGTGGACAAGTGAATGACTACCTCAGACTAAAGTATCTACTCAACAGACGGAATACAACAAGAGCTAAAGAACGAGAGGATAAGGTTAGACACTGGCTTCCCTTCAGTCTTGTTTAGTTTTTATTGGAGCTTTGTAATAGATAATGCATCTTAACCTGTCGTCTGTTTTTTTCATTATTGGATTATTTACATGTATAGTCAGTGGTTAAGTTCAGTTGAAATTTCAAAGTGTTTTTTCTCCTCTACATGAAAGTGGAATTCTTGGTCAACTTATACTGAAGCCACATTCGGTCTGTGGCCAAAGCAGAATTCTCTGCAATTAAAACATGCAGTGAATGTGTGACACCCACTACAGTAGCTTGATCTTTAAGAAAAGTAGTCTTAGTTCTTTAACAGAGGTTTTATTTTCAGTTCAGAATTCAGATGTTTTTTTTTTTCAAGCAACTTGCATTTCTTTGTGAGCTTGATTGCATTCGAATTACATCTGAAAATCAGTCAAAATGAGATTGATTTTGTTTGATGGAGTTTCAATGAAATTCCATTTGATACCGTTCAAATGCTTAGGCCAAACATTTGAACAATTTCATTTGTCTGTTCGATTCATGAGTTGGCCTAATAGAGACCTTTGATTTGCTGGAAAAAACACCTTACGCCATCAAGAATGTGGTTGGATAGTAGTCTTTGACCATATAGTGAGTTCATTAGTTTTTTCGTTACATTTAAACAACACATTCCTTTGCCCTGTTCTAAACAAACAGCAGATCTGTGAGCGAGCATCCCTTAACAAAGCTCACAATCTTCCTTTCTTTGTACATTGTACATGTTTTTTTTTATGATTTTATTTCCTTTACAGGAAAAGGATCTGCAGACATTGAAGCAGTTTATACTGAAGAAGCGTCCTCAGGTCGTGGTTGTCTCAGCTGAATGTCGCGAGACAGTTGCTGTGGTGGATGACATAAAAATGTGCATAGCAGAGCTGGAACAAGAGAATCAGATACCAACCATCTCTGTAGAAGCCTTGGATGGTGAAGTAGCACGTGTGTTCATGTCTTCTCCTCGATCTGAGGTATGTCTGATATTTACTTAAAGAGATTCCAATTTGTATTATCCAATCACAATCATGAATGCTACGAAAGTAGTGACATGATGTTGTTAGCATCATCACTGAGCAAAATAACTGAGGGCTCAGTGATTTTCAAGAAGACATACTGCTTCTTGTTGCTCCATCGTGGTCTTTGCTGTCAACTTGTTGCAAATAATAAGACCAAACTGGGCAACACATGTAAGTGACAGAAGAGATAGAGACACAGTGGCATAATTGAATTGTGAGCAGCAAAGGCAATATTATCCAGTACCTCCTAGGAAATATATTTCAGTGGCTAAACACTCAAGTTTGCTGACAAAAAGAACATAACCTTCTTTTACTGAATTTGATTTTCAAGGCTACTCTGTCGTTTCATAATATCTCTTGTGAAACTTTCCCTATTTTATTTCTTATGTTGATAACATGACTTGTATGGACATGAAGGGCAGAATAGTTTAGTGCATGCTGCAGTCCTAAATTCACATTAAATTTAATAATGGTAGTTTTATTGGCATTCTTCACTGTTGCTTGTTACTGTTGCAGAATGAGTTTCGTGAGTACCCCTCCCTCCTGCGTCATGCAGTGTCCCTTGGTCGAAGAATCCAGGATCCCCTCACTGAGTTTGCTGCTCTGTGTGTTGAGGAAGATGAACTTTTGTGTTTACGACTGCATCCATTCCAGGTAAGAGTCATCTTAGTTGTTGAAACAGATCTTTATTGTGGGAGGCACCTCTCATAGTCTCTCTCTCTTCACCCTGGTGTATACATGAGTACTGGCGAATTTACTGCTGGTGGTAACCCAGCGATGGACTAGCATCTCATTCAGGGGGAGTAGAAATACTCGTAGTCGCTTCCCCATGCTACTGAAACAGGGATAAGCTCTGGCATGATGGACCACTAGTCCAGAATGCAGACTTTATTTCATTGTAGAAAAAGATCTTTCTTTATAAACGCAATTTTAAAAGGTTAGCCAAATTGGCAGAACAATGAAGGCGGAAAACAGGCAGTAATTCTACAAAGGCTTAACTGCGTTTGAGTTCGTCAAAAAAAAAAATAGCCCCCTCAACTGCCTAAGATGTCGGGTGATAAACTCTTATCTCTTTTCAACTGGGAAATCCTCTCTACAATGTCAATCTCGTCCCCAGAGCCCGCGATCCTTCTGGACTGCGCCAGGAATCAAGACCTCTGGGCTAGACTGAAAGCCCGCCAAAAAAAAACAGCCAAATCTCATTGGCTGTTGAAACTTGTTCATTTAAACCACAATCTCCGACGCACGCGCAGAATCAAACCGGAACCAGGATTTCCTGGTTCCGGTTTTGGATTCGACCAGAGCCCATGCGCTTCCCGACCGCTGGTCAAGGGGATGCGGGCTCTGGGGACGAGATTGCTACAATGTCAGAAACATTTGTTGTGCTTCTGCGCACAGTGGAACTTTTGATCACGTTGAACAGATGACAGTTTGTCTTGTGCTCTGTAATGTTTAAAACTTGTGGTAAATTTGATGCAACTTTGTTTATAGTTTCTAGCCAAGAATTGTTTCAAAAGTTTCAAATTATCGAGGGTAAAATTACAGTGTCCGAGAAGAGGAAATGACACGGCTTCTGTTCAAGTTGCCGGGAGATTCGAGAAATGGAGGGCTTAAGAAATTGGAATTTCCATGTTTAAGCTTTTGTGAACACTATGACGGTAACGGTTGGTAGCATGGCGAAATATGCGTGTTGTGCTTAGATAAAAGGTTCTGTGAGGCCGGGACCAAGCATCTTAATAAATTTCTTAATCTTTCAGGACCATGTACCCAAAGAGCATCTTGTGAAAAACCTCCATCAGGAATTTGTGACGGTTGTAAATGAAGTAGGTGTTGACCCCAATCGCCTCTTGGAGCATCCACACACGGTCGCGCTGTTGCAGTTCGTGTGTGGTCTGGGACCTAGGAAAGCGTCCTCCATATTGAAGGTATTTTTAGTAAACAAGAATTGTTAAATTAAGAACAAACATAAACTCAAAATACTCCAGCGGAAAATGACTTATTGTAAAGGAGGAAACGGATGCTAAAAATTGACAAGAGATTAGCTTGCTCATTCAGTAACCCATTTTTTCGTTGTCAGCATGTTTAAAACAACAGTGTAGGAAAGATGAACGTTTATTCGTTTGTCTCACGGTGGAATTGCTTCGAGTTGTTGATCGCGACGTTTCGACTGCAATACTGCTAGTCTTCATCAGGCGATGAGGTCGATTGTTTACGTGTCGCTATTTGTAGCACGTTGGTTCGCTGCTATTGGTGCATTTCGATCCTCATTATTATTCCGACTGTTGGATGTGGTGTCCTCATAGGTCCGCTTTGTTGTTGATTGGCTGTTGTGCTTTTTGATCGTAGGTATCCAAGCTTCAGGAATTTCGATTCCACTATCTCTATCTCTCAAAAAGCACAACAGCAGTCTCCACTAGGATGAACAATTAGTAAATGTCATCAAATCACTTTTTTGCGAGAAGCCATTACTTTCGATACTGAAACCATATTACTATTTTCAGAGTCTACGTCAACAATGCACCAGACTGGAGAACCGCTCCCAGCTCGTGACCGTGTGTGGTCTGGGTCCCCAGGGGTTACTTAACTGCGCAGGATTCATTAAGATCGACACAGCAGCCATCAGTGACACGACCACGAACTACATCGAGGTGCTCGACGGCTCACGAGTTCATCCGGAGACTTACGAGTGGGCCAAGAAAATGGCCGTCGACGCACTCGAGTACGACGAGGTAATGAAATTTTGCAGTAAGAAATGTTCCATAGCGGAGCTCAGTATTACTTTCACATTTTCATTAGAGAAGGGTTAAGGGTTACACAGAGAATGTTATCATTATCTCTTCATCAAATTTCCGCAGGCGACAATGGAATCTAACCCGTCATCTGCTTTGGAAGAAATTCTCGAGGCTCCCGACAGGTTAAAAGACTTGGATTTAGACGCGTTTGCCGAAGAGCTCGAGCGTCAAGGCTACGGAAATAAGCGGATAACATTGTACGACATCCGAGACGAGCTGTTCGGCCAGTACAGGGAGCGCCGCTCACCGTTCCGTTCTCTCACGGTAGAGGAACGCTTTAGACTGCTGACTGGCGAGACGAACGAGTCTCTTTATGTTGGCAAGATGGTGATATGTACTGTGACTGGATTCGCTAACAGGAAACCGCCGCGTGATATGATCGACCAGGCGCAGCCGGTCAGGAATGATGAGACCGGCCAATGGCAGTGCCCCTTCTGTTTACAGGATACCTTCCCTGATCTGAGTGAGGTAAAGTTAACGGTAGTCAAACAATAATTATGTCCTAGTAAGAAGGTGATTGGGTTGCTTCACCTCCTTGGTTTAGAATTTTCTCAGCGAAATCTCTTTAATTTGCTCAAGTTAAGTGACTGGCCTTTTAAGACTGCAGAGTGAGTTTGTAAAAAGTGACTATAGTGCTGTGTCTTTCGCTAGAATAATGAACGTAATTTATTATCGACGCCTTTGTAGACTTAACAAGCTCGAACGTCTGCTGTTAGAATCTGTAGTGACCGTTAGCTAACCTTGTCAGGCCAAGTTATATAAATTGTGCGCCAAGCTTAAGGCCATTGCGTGTTCTATAGGTTTGGACACATCTTGATAATGGAAGCTGTGCAGGCCAGGCAGTTGGTGTTCGAACCAGATTGGAGAATGGCTTATCCGGCTTTATTGCTACAAAGATGATAAGTGACAAACATATCAGTAGTCCTCACGACAGAGTCAAGGTAAACATTCTCTACTCTTCCATCCTCGAGTGTTTTACACAGCGCCCTCTTACAGCAAAATGTGTTTTGGTTCACAAGCCACGACATAAAGGTCTAGCCTAAAGTAGGCTAAGCCAGTCGCATGATTTACGTGGCGGTTGGTCAAAGACCGGTATTTTGTAACTTGAGTCCCCCCCACCAACCTGTCCATTCAATTGCTAGACTTGTACGACTTTTAAACGAGCTTTGTTACGATATTTGTACTCTTATACAAAATTATTTTTAACTTGAAGAAAACCACATAATAATAGTTTTCTAAGGGCCTGACTAGTTTTTGTGCTAATGACGGTGGTAGTGGTAGTTTGAGCAATTTGGCGCGATTATATGAAAACAAAACTCTACTCGGTTTGCCGGGATCCCGATTTACCGGGCGGGCCTGGTTATCTTGTAGTCGCTAAAAAGATTTTTCTGTGTTAAATAGCCTTACCGGGATTTTGGCAAACTGAGCCAGCCCGACTTAGCGGGCAAGCCGAGCTCATGTTATCAGGCAGAAAAACACCAAAGAAGTAATGCTGACATAAAAAATAAGCAGGGACGGCGAGAAACATAGAACAACTGACTCACTTTTTTTCAGGTGGGGATGACGCTTCACTGTCGCGTGACACGTGTAAACATGGAGCGGTTTCAGTTGGACCTCACGTGTCGTTCATCGGATCTCGCAGATAAAGAAGGAAAATTTAGGTACATTAAGTAAAATGTTTTTAAAACTATTCGCTCAAGTTCGTTTATAAAGGAACTATCCATGCATATCCATTGTTCTCTCTTGATCAGTCAAGTAGTTCACCTCGCGCTACGTAAGCGTACGTGATAAAAAAAGCGCGAATCGCAATGTTATACTTTCGTCATAGTGGCTGCAAAGAGAATGTTTGGAAAAAACTATTGGCAATCGTCAATTTTTCTTTTGTTTTTAAACTGTTCTTGCAGTCTTCCTAAAGACTTGTATTATGATCAAGATGCGTCAGACAAAGACAAGAAGGACGAGGAAGCCGCCAAGAAGAAGGCTAACAGACCAAGTGAGTATTCATACACTCGGCCATCTTATTGTCGTGGTCGTAAACAGTTGATTTCCGGGTAAATGGATGGAAGTAAATCAAACCTCTCAGCTAAACTACTCTTAAAAGCAATGAAAATCTGATATTGGTATTGAGAGCCAGCTTGTGTTATTTGCTACGGAGAGGCTAGAAGTTATCGATCGCAAACTTCATGTCAGATTTGGACCCTGGACCTAGATCATTCTGTCTTTGTGGAAAAGGGGCGTCGTGGTGAGAATTCGTGGATCAAATCTGATTGAAAAAAAAAAGAAAAGAAAACCACTTGGACTAGGGTACCGGATTTAGATTGCCCAAAGGAAACTCCAGCAGTGGAAGACAAGAGTTAATTTGATTGAAATTCGTTATTTATTATTTATAAAGCATTCAAACGAATTTGTGTTCAGTTTGTAGTGAAGGAGAATAATGACAGGCAACTGGTAACTTGTATTTCAGAATACGTGAAACGTGTGATCGTACATCCGTCATTCAAGAACATCTCATTTAAGGACGCCGAGAGGCTGCTAGCTGAAATGGACCAGGGAGAATGTATTGTTAGGCCCAGCAGTAAGGTAACTGAATCAGACAACGATAGATTTATAAGGCACTAGTTTAAAATGCATGGTACCACATGCGGCTTCAATTGAATGGAAAGCGTGCTGGCCAAGTGGTTAGCGCGTAAGACTCGGGATCGAGCGGGCTGGATTACGTTCAGTCTCTCTCCACCACACAATGTACATGGTACCGACCATGCTGACAAACATTGCGGTGATTACCCTCGGTGAACTAGCGTCCCATTCAGTGCAGTGACGATACTCCTAGTGGCCTCATGTTTCTTTGTGCCGTAAAAATGAATGAGCCACACTCACAAAGCCAGATTGTGGTTCCTTCCAAAGGAGTCCCGTCACTTGCATGCATGAGCACCTCGGTAGATTGGGCCCGGTGTGATTTGTTTCCACAGGGCGCAGATCACCTGACTGTCACGTGGAAGGTTGATGAAGGAGTTTACCAACACGTGGATGTGCGTGAGGAAGGAAAAGAAAACGCGTTCAGTCTGGGGAGATCACTTTGGATTGACAGCGAGGTACGTATATGGCGAAAGCAGACTGTCGACCATTTGCTCAGTATAATCGACTTTATTAAAACCTAGAGTATTGGATCATGTATTTTGCAAAGTTTTGATTGGCTTAGCGGCCATTGGATATCAGCATGCTGGACAAATAGATTGGCAAAGGTTTACCTGTCGTTCGTGGTTGTTTTTAATAAAGCACTCACGCTTGTTGGATTAGATAATTATAGTAAAAAATATTAAAAAGGGATAAAAGTGCCAAAAAGTTGTTAAAACACCAAACGTTTCGGGCTTCGCCCTTCACCAGTGGTAATAATAACGTTGTCTCCTATGAACGATGAACTTTTGTTCGTAATTAATTTCGTTTTGAGATAATTATAGCCAAAAACCTACCATCTCATATCCAACGGACGCTCGAGGAATTATTGTTGAATTACAAAATCGTGTATATTATCACTCGTTTTTCTGTCGTAAACACTCTATGAGAACTATAAAACACTTGGTTACGTCATTTCCCCCGTGTTCTTATATTTGATATGTTGTTTTGAAGAAAACCAGTTGTTAATGATGCGCGAGCGTTTATTCAATTGTATCCTTCACTGACTATTATGTACAATCCTCACTTACATGTATCATTGAAGAGTGCAGGATAGAAAGGAGTTTCGAAAAAGGATTACTACAGGGGCGGATTGTTCGAAAGCCGATTAACTGCCCCGCGATAAACAGAAAACCACACTGAAAAGTTAAAAAAAAAAATCAAAATTCACGCCGATCCCGGCACAGAGTCGTAACAGCGTGCGCGGCAATGGCAAATATGGAGAGTGGCAGTTCGCCTTTGTTTGATTTAAATTCACGGTAGTTCATCACAGCTATATTCTCAAAACTCTCTTATCTCCATTACCCGCCATCGCACCTTTGCCTTTATGTTCGAGGCATCGCATATCATATCCCTGACCGCTGCACTCTCGCGTAAGCTTTGGACAACCTTTATCAAAACAGCTGTATCTATCGAATCCGGCTACACAACTTTTTGTAGAGAAACTGTAAACGATCTCTAAGCTGTTTTAAAAGTCTCGAAAAGATTGCCTTCAAGATACGGGGAGGCTTTGTTGTAATATTTATGAGAATCTGTTTTAACCTTACAGGAATTTGAAGATCTTGATGAAATCATTGCGCGACACGTTCAACCAATGGCGTCATTTGCTCGAGAAATTCTAAACCACAAGAATTACAGAGCTGTGGACGGAGTCAGATCTAAGCTGGAAGAGATACTTCATGTGGAGAAAAAGAAAGCGCCACAGAGAATCCCATACCTCATGAGTACATGCAAGGAATTCCCTGGGAAGTTCTTTCTGGGGTACCTTCCCCGCGTCAAGCCCCGGATAGAGTACATCAGTGTGACCCCAGATGGCTTCCGGTATCGAGGAAGAGTGCACGCCACGTTGAATGGTCTGTTTAGATGGTTCAAGGAGCATTTCAGGGACCCCATACCTGGTAGGCGTTCTGTTCCACAGTTTGTTTGTTGGTTCGATCGTTTACTTAAGAAGTGGTATCTTTTTTTCAGGTACTCCTCGCCACAGAATGCCTGTCTCCATGTCCGAAAGCAATACTCCTTACACCCCAGGGGGTACTCCCTCCATTAACTCGGATGTTGATCCCGCCCGACTTCTACCTCAGCTCCCACGGGGAGTTATCGACCCCAAGGTTTACTCAGCGCTGGCCGCAGTTGCTAGGCAACAGCAGGACGCACAAAAGAAGTCAACAAGCACCCAGCTCACGCCTGCCCAGTGGGGTGCTGCCGCAGCCCAGCATATACAACGTCAAAGCAAGCAGCGATCTCAGCTTCAACAAACGCCTACACAGCAGACCCCAACACAACAGACACCGACACAACAAGGATACCAGCAATATCCACAGTACGGCTACTATCAGCAACATCAGGATCAAACTCCGACTCCAACTACCACATATGGATACCAGCAGACGTACAGTGGCGGAAAGGCGACTGGAAACGAGAGTAGCAAGAGCCGGTAGCCTCCTCTCCCACCCCTCCCTGGACCAAATCGTTAACAACCGAATATCTTCATAGTGGAAGTCACTTTTTAGTGTTGATGTGGAACAAACTGTTTTGAAAAACAAATGAACGCTGTGTAGTCTGCAGCATAGCCTGTGTTTGTTTTAGTAAAACAAAGGGGTTATTTCTTCTATTTAAAACAACAAAGCAAAACAAGTGGATCACTGTGTGTGGAAAAATGCAACGTTCAATGCTTCGTAAAATGATGCGCACATCGTCTAAGAATTATGAAAGATTTCTCATCACAGAATAATGCTTTTGTAAAGAATCTCGTGGATATTTGTTTGAAGTATACATGACATGAAGTGAATTGTTTACTGCTAAAATTTACTGAATTGTAGTTTGCGAGTCCGAACAATTTTAAGATTTTCTGTCGCGACTGTGTAGTTCACAATTCCTAAGTTTATTCCCGAGGGTTACTTAAGGGACTTGCTATAATTATTGAAGATTTCTCAGTTTTAAACTTTTCGTGTCAACTTCATATGAGTAATCGAAAGGTATTTAGCTTATTGTTTTATGCCATACCGCTCTCATGTTGATGTCACTTTTTGCGTTCCTGCTGTATGAACAATGTTTCTGTGCTATATCTTTTTGTAAAATATTGATGATTGTAATGGTACATTGTCACGAAAAATCATTTTGTAACTATATGAACATTCTGTTATAAAAAAAATAAATTAAAAATCTACAGAAATAGAACAGATGAAGTGTTTTGTGCTCTTTCTTTCCTTAGAAACGAAAGATCGCGAGTGGAAAACTACCATACGCGGCAAACAAAATAATCTGATTGATGAGTTCTTCAACACAACGAAGACATTAGTAAGCAATCACGTAGGCAACGCCGAGGAAAACGTCGATCAAAAAGTGAATTGATATTTTAATTCTGAATCTTACGATCATCAAGATAAATTTAGTCTTCCTTTCGGTGTCAAATATTTCCTCAGTTTACAGTGCACTGTTTATCATATGGTTGTGTCTCACTATGACTGGGAACTACCATATTCACAAATTTCATATTGGTCATTAATGTATATTGACCGCAGTATCTAGATGTTCCAGGGTTGCCACGGTCAGGGAAAAACAAAAAGTTTTCAAGGTCAGTGAAAAGTCCGGGAATTTTGTTTGAGAAAATGGTTCAGGAACATACTAAAGAAGGAGATGCACTTGCTACAGAGGCTGGAACAAAAAAAAATAAAACTGATTTGTTGGCGAAGTTACATGCCATGCCTTCAAAATCTCGTGAGAAACGTAAAGAGAGCGAGAATACTTTACGCAAATGGACTTGGATTTTTTGATAATTCGCCTAATGTGAGGTCAGAGAAAAGACCAGGGAATTTTTTGGGCTCTTTTGAATGGCAACCTTGTGTTCCCATCTACAATACCAAACATAAGTTGTATTGGAAAACACGGAAACCGGCTACAGAGCTTGCCCTTATTTTGTTCAAATTTTCCTTCTCCGTTTGCAAGTAATCCACCTATGAGTGTTAATATTTTATTAAGTTATCCAACTCATGGAGGACAATTTGCGCATCAGAATTAATCAACAAATATAGGTCACCATGCTTGTTTACGAGAAAACGACGATTGATCTCCCTAGCGAGCCAACTGTATAGAAAAAAGCCGCCATTTTGCCCATGTGCACGCGCTTATTACACGTAAAAGTCTGCAGGTGGTACGGTATAAACACGGTGTGCGACAAATGCAGACTGCAGACGCAAACTACGGTGTTCGAGGAGTATCACTAAGAAAATTTATTTCTTTTGATTCTTTGTGTTCTTTGATTTAAAAAATCATTTTTGATTTTGCAGTTAACGTTTGATTTCCAAAATTTGTCGTGTTTGATTTCTCAAATGGCACTTTTGATTTCTAAAATTTGTCGCGTTTGATTTCTTAAATGGCAATTTTGATTTCCAAAATTTGTCGCGTTTGATTTCTCAAATAGCACTTTTGATTTCTAAAATTTGTCGTGTTTGATTTCTCAAATAGCACTTTTGATTTCTAAAATTTGTAGCGTTCGATTTCTCAAATGGCACTTTTGATTTCTAAAATTTGTCGTGTTTGATTTCTCAAATCGCAATTTTGATTTCTAAAATTTGCCGCGTTTGATTTCTCAAATGGCACTTTTGATTTCTAAAATTTGTCGCGTTTGATTTCTCAAATCGCACTTTTGATTTCCAAAATTTGTCGCGTTTGATTTCTCAAATGGCACTTTTGATTTCAAATGGTATCAGACGTATGACGTCACTAAAAACCTCGTGGTTAGGCTCTGGGAGTCTCAGAAATGGCTGTCCGAAAGGACGCCG
Organism: Meandrina meandrites; assembly: GCA_963693305.1. NCBI lineage: Eukaryota > Metazoa > Cnidaria > Anthozoa > Scleractinia > Meandrinidae > Meandrina > Meandrina meandrites. The sequence goes on from OY855913.1 coordinate 12,067,286, forward strand.
AGGGCGTTTTTCGCGGCCATTGCCTCAATCACCCTGCAAACAGGTTTGGGTCATGTCAAGGTTTTGTTAAGGGGGAAGGGACCTCTAAATGTCGTTCGAAGGAGGCTACTATAATTTAGATATACGGGAGTTTATGTTCGTTAATTCAGTTTGGTTATCGTAGGCCAACATCGCCCCACAGACTACCTCTACCAATTACCGTTATCAAATGATTCAGTTTAATTTATTGCAAGATATTGTGTCACTAAAGTGAACAATTACAAAACAGTCATGCTCCTAGCCTTACGGCATCTGATGCATCATCTTTATGGCATTTAAGACATCTGTTGGACTTTCTGTCTTGTAGTATGTTATTCCAAAATGTGACAGTTTCCTCTTCAGTGTGGGGAGGCTAAAATATGACATAAAACAAAACAATTGGAAAGATCAAGTAAATACAAAAGGGCTGCATTCAATTTTTATTCCGTATTAAACATTCTATCCTAGGCTAGGAAACTTAACTTTTCATACCCAAAGAGGAATTAAAGAACCACTATCGCCATGAATGCATTGCAGGAATTTCATTCAACAAATAATCAGCCCCAAAACAAAAGAACAAAGGGCGCATTAAACCGCGCGCTTGGTTGGCCTTTTGAGTCTAATTGGTGAAAGCTCTCGAGTGAACAAAACCCCGCATAAACTCTTCAGGTGTAAAATTGGGTAAGTAGCCTCCCAGGTATTCGTACTTAAAGGCACGTAACGTAGTCAGATTGTATGAGAAGCTGGGGAATTTACTACTGTCGCGGCAAAAGTTCCATAAATCAATCATAGAGGATTTTTGTTTATTTGATCAGGATATAATAATGTTGATTGTATTAAGAAAAATGAATACATCGTACAGAGTGCAGATGATAGATTAATAAAAAACAAAGAATTTAACAGATTTATGTGTCTTACCTCCAACATAGGCCAAAGTCTTTCTGAAGATACCCTTGGATCATATTAAGACTTTTTAAAGATCGCACGAGCTTTGCAAGGTAATCTCTCAGCTCTAATGTCGAATCAAATTTACAAAACAAGATACCTAAATTAACGCCCAGCGTATTTTTCTGCGACATAACAACAGAAAAAACAATAGGTTCTATGCACATAGAAACACAAACCATTTTCACAAGGTTCCCCCTGAGACATCGTCAAATTCATCAATTTTGTGGCATGTACACATATACGGACGCCCAATGGCCGCCCTCAAAAGGTGGCAGCCACGTGCCTGCTTTAGTGACATGCCGAAAACGCCATTCGAGAAATCAAAGGTGCGATCTTGGAAATCAAACATTCATATAAGAAATCAAACGCGACAAATTTTGGAAATCAAAAGTGCCATTTGAGAAATCAAACATGACAAATTTTAGAAATCAAAATTGCGATTTGAGAAATCAAACACGACAAATTTTAGAAATCAAATGTGCCATTTCAGAAATCCGACCTGAACACGACAAATTTTAGAAATCAAAAGTGCCATTTGAGAAATCAAACACGGCAAATTTTAGAAATCAAAATTGCCATTTGAGAAATCAAACACGACAAATTTTAGAAATCAAAATTGCCATTTGAGAAATCAAACGCTACAAATTTTAGAAATAAAAAGTGCCATTTGAGAAATCAAACGCGACAAATTTTGGAAATCAAACGTTAACTGTAAAATCAAAAATGATTTTTTAAATCAAAGAACACAAAAAAGAATCAAAAGAAACAAATTTTCTCAGTGATACTCCTCGAACACCGTAGCAAACGTCTTAGTTTATATCGCGTTACCATTACAGCTATTGAGAGCTAAACGTAAACAGGCTAACCAGAGCACAATTCAGGCTAACCAGAGCTAACCGGGGCGATATTTAGGCTGCCAGTCTGCTGTCTGCATTTGTCGCACATCCGTATAAACAAGTTTGTGTAAACGTATTGGATAGGATAAAGAAGGCACTAAATTTCATTATGGTTATGCTGTTACATATTGTTTTCTATTTTGTATGCTACCAGACTTTATTTATGTGTTTATTTTGTTTGTTTGTTGTTTTGTTTGTTTGTTTTGTATCAATAAAGATGGCATTAAAAAAATTAGAAGGATAAGTTAAATTCGTTATTTTTGGGCTAGAATTTTAGGAATTCTTTGTCTTAGAGTCTTGGAGGTCTTTGAGTCAGTCTTCGTCTTCGAGACACCCAGTTTAAAAGCTTATTCGTGTTTATTCAGTTTATTCGTGTGTGTACATCTTTGTTTGTTTGAACTGCCGTGGCCGTTATACAATCTATCTTATTTTCTAAACTTTTGTATCATGTTTCTATCTTTATATATACTGTTAAGTCTGTATACGATTTGTTATCATTTAGAAACAGTAAGCGAAAGGTCTTATATACAGAAGACCGTACTCCGACAACGTTCGTAATTAAAAAGTGATGAAAGAAAAAGCGCTCTACGAAAAACTCCCGAAAGCCTCAAATGAGGCAACAACAACTCAAATCAACTTGACGTGAAGAACAAAAGAGAACACAAGAAAGATAAAAAAATAAGGAGAAAAGATTACAGCAGAGGGCATATATGCTTCTAGAAAAACTTATCTGAAGAGAAGTAACCACTTAGAAGTTTTTGATTCAATCAAACAGAAGCTTACCATCAATATTCTGAGTCAGGCGTCTTCATCTGGACCCTCTGATAAAGACGTTTTTAGCACAAACTTAGCCCGTAATATGGAGGTGGTGGTGCCCAGTCTAAACAAAAAATGGTGAAAGGTCAAGCTGTAGTGAGGATTCTGTCGATGAATCTGAAGAGGAGGCGAACAGGACAGTGAAGCAGTCACACCAAAACAAACACTGTTTTAATATATGTATATTTTTCTTGCTGCTGTTGTTGTTGTTGTTGTTTGAAATAAATTTAAATAAAGTACATTTGTTTTGACACGGTTATCTTGAAATCTGGAAGCTTGTGGGGTGTGTATAAGAGAGGATAACCTGAAATCATGCCCTCCCTCCCTGCGACTACTAAGGGGGGTTCTTTTTTTCCCTCTTTCGTCTTTGCAAGGAAAAAAAAATCGCCTGATCGCAGGTTAAAGAGAGGAAGCCGCCGAAACATAAAATAGCACATTTTCGCCAAAAGGAGGCGATCAATTCACATGGTTCATTTAATTTATGGTGTTCCCACCGCCACCAGAAATTCTGAAGTTCTCATTTTTTTTCTAGTCCCCCCTAAAAACCTGTCAATTACGGCTGATCCTCCCCACATCGTTTTTTAGAAAGCCACGCGCATATGATCTCCACATCGTATCTGTACTGACGGAATCCGGTCGTTTCGCCTGCAAGATGTTTCGCCTACAGTCGATTTGCCCAGCCGAGCCCAGCCGACGCCCAGCCTAGTCCCTAGGCGTTCTCCTCCTTTTTTTAGTCCATGGGCCCAGACCCCAAAATTAGGCATTTGTTACCATTCGGAGGGACAAATGCTATCATATATTTTTCGAATCCTTGAACACTCTAGTTCATTTTGGTATGTGATAGCAATTCCAAAAGAGTAGCTTTCTTGCTTAAAGTGCCTATGAAGTTAAAATTGTTTTTGTTTAGTTATAATATTCACCTTTCGAAAAACACGATTCCAAAGTTTGAAACGTCTAGCTTTAAAACTAACGATTTTACAAGCGCTCAAAGTTGTGCTATTTTACCCTCAAAAATGGTCAGGGGAATGGGTCGAGTTTAATCCAAAAATACCAGGCCGTGACGTCACTTTGGTGCCTCACATTTGTTTACACAGTCAGAGTTTCTTGTATCCAATGAGTATTTTCAGTACGAAAAGATGTCGAGCGATACAGAAATGAGCAAAATTTCAGAAATATCTAGCAGCACCGAAGAAGAAGAAACCAGTGAGCGAGAGGAGGAAGACGTCGGCACCAAAGTGACGTCAGAGGTTATTATCACGTGGTATTTTGACCGCGCGATTCAAAGACCATTTTTGAGGTCATAATGGCACAACTTTGAGCGCTTATAAAATCGTTAGTTTTTAAGCTAGACGTTTCAAACTTTGGAATCTTGTTTTTCAAAAGGTAAATATTATATCTAGACAAAAACAATTTTCACTTCATAGGCACTTTAAATCACGTGATTTCTGACGTCATCTTTCCGAAATCAATGTTGCATTTTAATGCTCGAAGAGTAATGAAAAATCACTTTATCGAAACTTCAAACACGTAAATGTTGTGAGAGAGGCCTGAAAAAGTACAGGAAAGGCAGGTGATGCTAGCCAAAGGCTTTTGCCGCACTTAAGGGTTTCTCCCTTTATGGTTTCCATGGCAACAAAGCCGGATTGCAATATAGACCTCTTATATATCGAGACTGATGTTAGAATTTCAAACTATGGACCGAGTTTTTAAATGAATCAGGTAGAAAAAACAAGGATTTGTATTTTACAGTACGGACCGATTACTTGAGGTTAATAAGAGTTATACTCTCTTTCTTATAAAAATAAAAGCATTTCGAGCCAACAGATGCACGCGGGAGGCGGCATCATTTGACTAAAGCGCGTGGAGGTTTTTATCTAACGTCATTGAAATTGCAAATCTTGCCAGTGTATCTTGTAAACTTTTTCTTTTTACATATTCTTGCCATAAAGAACATAAAAATCTTGTAAATTTGATATCGATTCAGTGATTTGTTTAGAGGATAAAGCATTTTGACATTTGTGATGTCCCGGATGAACGTGTTTCTTATTAATTGTCACAAAAACTTGTATTCCGGCGTCATTGTGTTGTTACAGACGCGACATCAATCACAAAGTAACATTTAAATAATGTTGAGTGAAGATGAATAATATTAATGGAAGAGTTTTCTCGACTGATTATACATTTCTTTGGCCGCCCTATTTGTGCCCCAAATTAAAGAGGGAAGCTAACATTGTTGTTGCATACTCAACACTGTTTTGTCTCACAGATATTTTCTTAAGAACTTGGTTGTAAAGTATGCCACAAAGCTTTAATTTGGCCTGCTCTATTAACCAATTCCTCTCTAAACCCAGGTGTGTAATTGGTACTGGCGAAGGTACTGCATTGGGAGAGGAGCCCTGCGATGGATTAGCATCCCATCCAGGGGGATTAGCAATAGTGCTAGTCGCTTAATACTACAGATACCGGGATAAGCTCCAGTCTGATGGGTCACTTGGCTCAAACACAAACGTTTCCTACTTACCATAAACCCATAGTTTTCAAGGACGTTTTTCATACGAAGAAATGTTATGACCATGTTATGACGGGTCTATTAGTTCTACGAGAAATGATAAATGTTGTTTTCAGTGAAAGCATGGAAACTGGATACAACTCGAGATCATTATAACATAAATTCCGAAGTTCTTTAGACAGAAGAGAACAACTCAACTCAGAAGAAAACACCACAAGTCGACACGAACAACTTACAGCGTGTTTGTCAAGCTTTCGAGACCTGTGAAATGTGGTAGTGTAACCCACAAAATATTCAGAACGAGACGGCATTTAGGCTTGGATGCTAATTAACGGTTCTGACTGAGAAATAGTCATTGTTCCCTTTCTGAAAAATTAGAACATCATAGAACTTAAAGCTGTCTAGTCTGTTCGTACTCAACTTCATTCTGTTCTTAAAATAAATAAATTGACGTCTTTTAAAAGAAATCTTCCGAAGAGCTGGTGAAGAACAGGAACTTCGAAAATTGTGGCCTATCAGCGGCGGCACATTGACAACATTGTTTTTGGATACTTCCTTCTCGCGGTTTGATATATCAGTCAACCCAGTCCAACTACTTACGCTCTGCTTTTTTTCACTTTTGCACGAAGGTGCAGTTAAATTCAAAACAACTTTTTCTTCTATGCGTGCTCTATCTTCTGTTCAAATATTATTCCATAATTTTCTTGCTCGAGGATTACAGCACTTAACCAGCATTGTTAAAGTGTCAACGATGCCCTGCTTTGTTCTTGCTAATTTAGCCACTGTCGCTCGGGGGAGTAGGGTTCCGAAGTGTCAGGCTTGGACAGCGATACCACTGACCCTGTGGGACATTTCAGAAAGGCAGCTCCCTTCTGGGCGGTTTACACTTCTAATTAACACAATGTAAATCAAGTTTTTCTAAAACTTTTACTGTATTTTTGCACAGCTCTCACGGCTAGGGTGACCACCAACCTTGTCCCCGGGTGTTCTTTAAAGGTGTCACTGCTAATGAGCTGAGAATGCCAGTGAATAGGCTGTATGACCATGTTATATGAACGGCTTCTTGTGAAATAGTTGAATATCAAATGTTTTAACTAGCTTCCTTAATAATTGATGTTAAAGAATATGTTGTATTTCTGGCCAGCTGTAGTCAATTACAAACAGTTCGAGGAGAGTTTGACGCCTTTTGCGTCGCCAAGCGCGAAAAGGACAGATAACGTTGTAATAATGTCGATTGTTTCATCTGCTCGAAAATTTGAATAGCTCTATATTTTTTTAACGTTTCATATATATGCCTTTCTAATTACAATTTTTTTTTCAAACCGTAGATTGTGTTTTTGCATTTGAAGATCTTTTTTGGCGTGGTTTTAACCACCTCGCGTCTATTTCGGAGCTTATCTAATTCCCGCTTTAACGGCAACATTTGCGTTGATAAAACAATTTCCCTTTCTCCAGCAATGTTGAGGACTGATTTCTATACTCCATCTACTGTGGTGCTTTTAAATCGTCACTGTTGTCATCACTGCAATAAATGACATGAAAGGGGTTGATTTTTCACCCAACTGAAGCTGAATGGTGTTTCTCCGATGTACAGAGGATTTTAAGGTAAAAGTTGAGATGCGTTGATTACCGCCTACAAAGAACGCATCTGTCTACCATATTTTACGACGCATTTTATCATTTTGGTCGGTGACGACTCTTCCATGGTTATGTTGACATCCATTTAGCTCGCCACGTGTTGTCCCACCCCACCAACCGGGTTCCTTTCCCTGTTTTGCGCACCTGTCCTCGCAATAGCCAATCTCAAACTTTATTACAGGAAATATCATCTATATATTACATCTTTTGCCGTAAATGCCCCAAACAAGTTTTCATGAGTAATGCAGGAGACATTGAATCTTTTAGGAAACATCGCCACGAGGTGCGATACCACAACAGAGACTCCATGTACATCTGATGCAAAATTTCGATGATAATGAATGCCTCAGCCCATTCAATTCAAGACGTCCTTGTTCCATGGTGCAATCAGGTTTATTAATGAAGTATTTCCGGACAGCGCAATGCAATATCTTTTAATTTAGAACACTTGTTTCTCTTGGCAACAACCACGATTCCTTTTTTCTGTCATCTTTCTGTTCAACACGCGCACGTGCCATCTTGGCGCGCGCAAACTTTTTTGAATTATTTGCGTACGACTGTAGAGAACAAACTGTGTTTTCCAACATAGTTGTTAGCTTTTCCGAAAAAAGGCAGCAGTGCACAATCGGGAAACCAGTACCGAGCTAAATAACATCTACGAAAAAATTGTTTATTTCAAAAATCAGAACAATATTGATACCCTTTCACGCCTCGAGAAGATATTTCTGGGCTGATATTGTAAGATAATTATGTAAATAATTCTCTTTTATATTCCGTCAAAATTGCCGAAACTAGTTTTCTAAAGTTTTTAATACAATCTTAATCTTTTTTAGAGATTTCTTTGTCCTTTGCTGGGGATTTAAATCGATAAATTAAGACCAAAATAACCGTACACCTTAGTACGGCCGCCATCTTGGATTTACCCAGAATGCAATTCAGGACCTTCAAACAGTGTTTTGTTCTGTTTTAGCAATTCATTCAAACTTTTACCATTTTATTGAGTGAACTAGTTAATAATCATGTTTCCAATACTGCAAGATGAAATTGAGCAAAAATAGACCATAATAGGAGTTGTAAATTCTATCTCAATTTTAGCCTCGTTTTCATGCAAAAGGAGAATTTTATACCCTTAAAAAATCCTACTAAGCTACTCTTTCGTGATTGCTATCAGCTCAATTTTAAAACTCCTTCAGATGAACTTTAATCTGATACCACTCACAATTTGTCCCTTTGAATGGTACCGAAATCTGCTCGGGCCCATGGACTATTTGGGCGAGCGCAAGGTCCACGTAAGGCGGTTAGTGTCATTCGGTGACGTCACGAAATTTCGCGCCAAATCGATAAGCGGGAAGGGAACGCCTGGGTACTAGGCTGCGATTCGCCTACACTATCTGAGACGTTTCGCCTACCCTGAAGTCTAAACACAATGTATATTCTTCGTTCTAAAAACGTGAGAGCCCAAACACGCTAAACACAATGCATATTCCTCGTTCTAAAAGCGTGAAAGTTCCTCGTTCTAAAAGCGTGAAAGTGTAGGAGATCGATAGGCGAATCGACTTGTAGGCGAATCATCCTCTAGGCTCGATTGTAGGCGAAACGACCGATACGAAACGAAACGGCTCAGAGAATTTACGCTTTCTTGCTCGTTTGCTTGCTCCTGAGTTTGAGTGAAATTTTACGACATTTAAAGAAGGGATAAAAAAAAGAAAAATATTATTGGAACACAACCAGACAGTTTGGGGAATCTTTACCTCGGTCCGTGAATACAGGTCTGTAGTCACCACAAAGCTCGAGGGGGACACTGTAATTATTTATCAAGCTTTGGCTATCTGCGAAACTGTATCCCTGGGGCGGGCACTCGGAAATTGAAGTGACGGGGATGATCGAATGGGGGCAAAAATTAACATCCAACCAGTTAGCCTCCCTTTTGGCCCGGGCTTTTGGCTCGCCATGCAATCTTTTCTTGTTTCTCGTTGGAGAGAAAAGATTGCGTGACAAACCAAAAGTCGACCAGTTAGTTACCAGCGTTTGCCAAGCGTTTGCCAGGGCACAGAGAAGATCCTGGGGTCTAGGGACGATTCTCTCACTGCCTGTTACTCCCCCTGGGACTGTCTCCCCCTGGTACTTGCTGATAGCTGATTTTCGAGATTTTAGCGCAACTTGCTGCGGTTTTTTCCTTAAAACCAATTCAACATAGTTGAGTTGCGTGTCAGTGTGTTTTCTGACAGTGAAATAAGCAAAGTTTTGCGTGAATTTGGTTGTTCCTTTGACTTTCTGTTTAACACACTGGGTGCGCGCATGTTATGACGACGCCTCCGACGAAATGGATATGTTACAACGAATGATAGGACAATAATCCGTTATATCTTTAGTTTGAAAAGTGCCTGTATTTCTACACCGGCAACATGGAATTTTACGAGCCACGTTCGCGAAATGTACAGCTGAATGGCGTCACACCAATAGACCCAGATGACAACCAAGCGATCTCAGGACCGTCAGTCGACCGCTATGGTTTTGTGGGACATCACAAACAAGCCTCGTAAGTTCGTTTGCGGACTGTGAATTCCGTATAACTCCCTATTTAGTTAGGCATATAATTTTGTTTCTCTGGTTCTACTGATGACTGCCGTTCGCCTGTGAAAGATTGTTATTTATATGGAGAATTTGTATGCATAATTAAGTATGGGGCTTTATAGGTACAATAACTGAGAAATTTTCGCGCGCTGATTGGTCGAAAGCTATGGTCAATGACATAACCTGTTTAATATATACCACACAAGTGAATATTGCTTTCCGCCCTCGCTGATTGGTTAACTTGGAGGTGATTAGCAAAGTACTATTCACCTCTGAGCAGCCAAACAGAAACAAAATTGCTTGGCGGCACTTTGGGTACCAAAAGTAATGTTTTGGTGCGCTAGTTATTCAACTTGTGTTTCGCGGCTCGGTAAATATCCACCACAAATCACCTCCACTTCGGTGAATAATTGTTAATTATTATTCATTCAAAATATTTCTCCGTTTCAATCCCCTGCTATTCAATTCCTACTAACCGGCTAGCACTGACCAAATTTGGAACACATTTCTATTATTGGATGATTGACGTTACACAACAACAGCTTTTATTTTTTAAACTTTTTTAATGCCATCTTTATTGAAACAAAAAAAACAAACAAACAAAATAAATAAATAAATACATATATAAAGTCTGCAACAGCTATTATGCCAAACAGCGAGAAAGCGCACAAATGGCGGAAGGTTTGAACATTGTGACGAAAACATCTCCAAACTATTAGATGATAAAGATAGCAAAAACACAAAAAAGCTTTGAGGGGAATTCCTTTGATTTTTAAAGCTTATCTTCAGAAAAGAAACATCCAAAATCCAGCAACAGTGGAGGAATTGGCCACTGTTTTGCAAAGATTCTACATCAAAGTGAGAACCCACCATTTGAATGCATTTTGTGTTTTTAGAGCTCTGGAAATATTTTGAATGAATAATAAAACAATTATTGAATTCGGCTTTTGCATGATATGAAGAATTATGCAGATCTCCTCAATCTCCATAATTCTTCATATCATACTCAGCCTCATCCAGTAATTGCTAAATGCAACGCAAGAAATACCGCAAGGTAAATTTCGGAAAATGTGAGAAATTCTCTTGCCCTTTTTCAAAAGATATTATTCACCTGAGTGGAACATCAATGTCAAACTTTCTGCACATTGGGCAGCTTCAAGTGGACTTTTCGGTGACCTTAAAGCTTTCACACATTAACATTTTAAACCATTTTTGAACACATGTTGAGAAAATTCTGATGATTAATGTGACTGAAACATATCCTATTTGAAAAGCTGGTGATTAAATTCCTTTATATTTGGCATAATTGTTTTGGGCTAAATACAAAAGAAAATTGTTCAGACGAACAGTTTCTCTAAGTCAGGGTTGTAAAGCACACCAGCACTTATAAAGGTTCCTTCCTTCCGTGAATAACTGCATGACATGTTAATTAATGGTCTGTATTATGTTCCTTTAGAGAATCAAGAAATGATATAGCTGTAGATGTTTACAGACAACGAGAAATAAAGTGGATTGAAATGCTACAAAACTGGGACAAGTGGATAACAAAAAAATTCTCAAAGGTTGGTCTTTCAACGCTAGTAAGAATAGTACTGCTTGAAACGAATTAAGTTTGATGAAAATTTTGCCATATATATTTACAGGGCTTGACACTAACAGTGGTCAACTGGACATTAGCCAGTAAAAATCACACTTTGGCCTATAAAAGTTTGGAAACACAGGCCATTTTGGCCTGAAGAAACTCTTTAAGGTGGCTCCCTACATAGTTTTATTACCGTGCACGCACTGATGATGTAAGCCTTTGGAACCTGCGCATGTGAGCTGATGCAAGTTCAGACAAAAGTGATTAACTACGGATTTGTGTTAAACATTTTAAAGGAAAACTTATCCACAATAGATTTTAAGAACAGACAATGCTGTTTAAACTTCCAAATATTATGAGTTTGTAGATCTTCTCCATGGAATTACATAAAACGCCCTGCAGTAAACACTGTAAGCGAGCCTTAGCTAGTGGTTTTAACATTGATGCATGCTCAAATAGCAATCTTGGCAAATTTCTATCCTGATGACGTAATTGTGACAAATTTGTGGAGCAAAAATGGCAACTTTCGCCTACTTTATCTCAAGTTTCTTCCGGTGAAATTTCATAAAAATTGGCAGAGAGGTTATAATTATTTTGTTTTATGTGGCACTTGATTTTTAGGAAAATCTATCAGACCAGAGGGGGAAGACACAAATTTGCAAATAGCAAAGAAGCTGCATTTACAACCCCCTACGTTTTCCTGTTTAAAATTCTTTTCCAGGTAGTATCGATCTACTGTGAAAATTTTAGAAGATTTCACCAAAGGCAAATGAAGAAAATTGCACTTAAGGCCACAAAAAACCCATTTGTTTGGGTAGTCCTAATTCACGACTTTAACCCAAAATTTTAACAAACTAAGATGGTTGCAGAACACTATTTTATCATTGCTTATTGCATTTGATAAGTTTGAACGAACTGGGAGTGAAAACGAATGCGAAAACCAGATGTGAAATCACAATGTGAAATCGTTCATGCTTGTTCGCTCCCACCTTACCCATATATACCCCTCTCCACCACTCTGTGGTGTGACTATGCTGGGCTGTGGTCTGGTTGCTGGCATAGCGTAACCAGTTCCCCCAAGCACTGGGAGCTCATGGGTCCCAGCTTGGGACAAGCTATGAACGCTGTGAGTTGCTGTTTTAACCTGTTCATGTACATGAACGTCATGGTTTTGGTTCAAATATTTTCCTTTGTTTTAAACTCATTATCACACATTATAATTAAGTTTTCATATAACGCGCGCTCTGATAGGCTGAAACAGTGTACTTTATCAGAGTACAGATGTACGGAGGAATTGTCACGCCATTGAGGGCAACATGGACGACCAATTCCCGAGCTTTTCTCTTGGGTTTTCTCTTGACCCTGACATCTTCTTTGACCTGGAAAACGAAAATGAAAACGAGCTTTTAGCGTCAGTTAATTTAGAAAGTCCTGTTGGTAACAGCACAAATTGCACGGCGATAGAAGGTGAAATTTCGGTACAAGTTACGGATCAAAACACCGAGCCGGAAAGTAACAACAAAACAAACAACCAAAGATTTGTAAACAAGTCAAGCGCCGAAATTGACGACATTACAACGAGAGCAGAAACAAAAAACACGAAAGAGAATACAAAATGGGCTATCCGAGTTTTTGAAGGTGAGTTTCACTTTAGAAAATGTCACAAGCTTATTATTAAAGTGCGGAATTAACAACACTAACACCCGGTTACTCGCACGGCTACATTTTTGTGTGATAACAAACAAACAAACGAAACTAAATTAGATAGCCAATACACACAAATGTAAGAATAGTATTCTTCAAAAATTATTCAGACTTATTCCACAAAATAATTTTTTCTGGCGTTTTCAAAACAGCTTGGTGCCGTGAAAGAAAGATTGGCAAAAGCCTTCACGAAATGACCAACAAAGAGCTAGACAACAACCTCCGTCAATTCTACGCCGAAGCTCGAACAAAAGACGGTGAACTTTACTCAAGGTCATCGCTTCTTGGATTTCGCAACACTATCGAGAGATACCTAAACAATCCACCCCTAAACCGAGGAATTTCTATTACAAAAGGGGTTGAATTTCAAGCTTCAAACAAGTTGCTGCAAAGTCAGATAAAATTAAACAAGCGCGAAAACAAAGAAAACACCAAGCACAAACCTGTCGTTCCAGAAGCAGACCTCCAGAAATTGAAAACCTCCACTGCAATTCGGGGAGACAATCCTTGGGGCCTTCTGCGGAATGTCTGGTTTCACATTCACTTGTACTGGTGTCGCCGCGGACGCGAAGGTCAACGAGAACTCACAAAACAAAGCTTCGAGTTCTTGGTGGACGAGAGCGGACACGAGTACGTTTTGATGACCCATGATGAGGCCACGAAAAACCACCCTTGTGGAATTGACGACGTAAACAGCATGGAGAAGGAAGCTAGGATGTATTCAACATCAGATAACCAACTTCTTGACGGCCTCACATGCCTCAAGATGTACCTTCAGAAACTCAATCCGAAATGTGATGCACTCTTCCTATATCCAAAAAGAAATGCGAAGCAGGACGAGCACGTCTGGTACGAAAACAGACCTCTGGGGGTACACAAACTTGCTGGAATGATGAAAGAAATTTCGCAACTGGCATGCTTGTCGAAAGTGTATACCAATCACAGTGTCAGAGCGACTGCCATCACACTGTTGTCCAACGCACAAGTTCCATCACGGCACATCATGGCGATTTCGGGCCACCGCAGTGAAGCGAGCCTCAAACACTACAACACCCATCCTTCAAGTGAACAACTGAGATCCTGTTCCGATATCCTTTCCAGTGCGATGGGTGGAAGGCCACAGCAATCACAGCAGCTGACTCTTCCAGGCCCAAGCAATCCTCTTTGATTGAATCCGATGATGGTGAATGATTCGCGAAACACGGCGCAGCAGTTTGTAAAGTACCAGCCACAAGCATTGAGCAATTTGTTTTCCAATTGTCAAGTAAACAACGTGCAAGTTTTCATGGGCCATAATTCGGCCGGTTTTCACTGAACAGTCTACTTTCTATCCTCTGTTGTACTAAAAGTCCTAAGAACTTCAAGGACTCGTGTTAAATTCGAATTTCACTTGACATTTTCAGCTTGTGGACTTGTGAACTTTAATGGTTTTTTAACTTTGATGGTTTGACATTTTGACAGCTGTTGTCTAATTGAACCAATAAAATTATTTTGACCATTCTAAGAAGCTTTGTGATTGGCTAATTGTTGCATACTTTATCAGAGTACAGATGTACGCTGACGCCAACTCTATTCGCTTGAAAATAGTTTGTTTTGAAAATTGCGCGAATTCGTGGGGAAATTAATGAATTACTTAATTATAAAACAAATAAAGAAACCTCGACTGTGTTCTGTTCTGTTGTAAAGCACTTAGGAAGCGGCTAGAGCACTCAAGAAGTAGGGAGAAACACTCGCCTATCGGCTCGTGTTTCACCCTACACTTCTTTCGTGCTCTAGCCGCTTCCTGCGTGCTTTACAACAGAACAGAGCACAGTCGAGGCTTCTTTATTTGTTAATTACAGTACCATATTAAAAAAAAAGGAAAATAAAATTTGAAGCAAGGACCACAAGTGGTTGAATAAACGGCACGCGATGCATGCAGAAGCGATGACGTTTCACAAGGGGTCTTTGATAATTTTCAGGACATTTGTCAAAAAATTAGGGTACATAAAAGTAACTGACACCTTCTGTGCTGAATGATTGTTCAACAAAAATTGCGTTATCTTGGCGTGACATACGATATACGATATACGATGCAAGGTCAAACGCTGTCTAAAATTGTTTACACCTTTTGGTTTAAAGAATGGAGAGATTTCTGTTTACTAAATCTTATAGAACGCATCAAATATAATTTGTTTCTTTCGTTTATGCTTTAAATTAGTCCTTTCTAACGGCCCAGGAGTATTTTGCTTTGAGTTCTATGCGACGATTTCTTGTTGAGTTGACTTGATTTTTTTCCCAGTATTCGGTTCTGTACAATATGCGAGCCAGCGAGTCATGCGAGCCATGCGAGGCAGACCTGCCAGGCACTTAAAAATACCAATAAAAAGGCTACCTATACGATCTGTAGGCTAACCAAAGTGCTTGTTTGGCTAACCGGAGTGTTGCTAGGCTAACCAATGTGTTATTTAGGCTAACCGAAATGGCTCGCTTGCCTCGCATGACTCGCAAGCCATGTGAACCGGGCAAGCAAGAAATCCCTTATCCCAATATAAAAGCTAACCGCAAGCTACCTAAGAGCTAACTGTAGGCTAACCGAAGTGCTATTTAGGCTAACCGGAGTGCTATTTAGGCTAACCAATGTGTTTTCAAGTGCCTCGCAGGTCTGCCTCGCATGGCTCGCTGGCTCGCACATTGTGCATTCCCTTCAGTTCTACAGATCGGTTGATCACAACAGGCAACAGACAACAGACAACAACAGATCCTGTCCACTCGCACAGCGAGATTAATCGATCACGTCATCGTCATCGCTTAAAAAAAGGTTTAAGATGGCTCACCTTTTCAACAGATGTTTCAAAACTGCTAATAATCGGTTGCTTCGTCTGCAGTCACGACAGACATCACTTCTTAACTTTATGCCAAATTTATTCGATAACTGATAAAGTGCAACACTCACTGCAGACTCGAAATCTCAATTTAACAGCTACAAATGAAATAAGGTTTGCCGATCGGTGATGATGCAAGCTGCAAAAAAATATCTTCCTTTGCCAAAAAACAAGATGGCGGATCTCAAAAAGAATACAAACAATGCACCTAGTTCCCATTGCTCTTCGGTTCAATTCAGGGAGTAATCGTAACACCGTAACACCAAAAATTCCATAAATTCCATTGCTTTTCCACTTTACAGCATTAACCGATGACGTCATAAAATGACATCATCGCTTAAAAAGGATTTCATACTCTCTTTATAAGAACTTTGTGAAACAAATCACTGTGTCAATACAAAATGTACTATGGGTAATACCATTTCATTTTTAACATAGACATCTAAAAATTTGTAAAGCTTTCGTTTAGCAATGCATGAATTGTGCCCTTGCTGAAAATAGCAGTCAATCCACCTAAGTCGTAAGAGACCAGTTATGTAATTTATGAATGATTCAACTTCTCTTATTGCAGTAAGGGTGCTTACATAATAGCACTTACTGGAATTGGGTCACTTATTAGAAATTATGGAACTTCTTTTGAAAAGGGTGCTTATGAGAAAGGGGCATATATTATTGGAAGGAGGGTGTTGAATTGAATTTTTATAGTAGTTATGTTTTACTTCATCTTCAATGTTAAATCTCAACATAATTATAGTGCCCACCAAACACACACTATCTAATGTATTTTACCATTCTATAAACACAACTTTTGACTCAATAATTTTGGCTTTGTTAGCACATGATCCTCAACCCTGAATCTAAACCCACATCCCCCAAATGTCCTGACTCCCTTATCATTCCAGAAACAAAACACTAAATAAAAAGTCCTTGTTTGAACATTCTCCATTACAAAAGAAATCTCATATTAATTTGATGAAACATTTTGCATGCTCTACAGTTTTGTCGTTCACATACATAGAAAAGACAATCTGAACTTCAAGGGATAGTTGACAGCTATTTCTTCCTTAACTTTGCTTTTAGTAAGTAAACACCTTTTTATTCCTTGGTTGGTTATCCTTGACCAGGAATAAGATTAATATAATTGTCATCAATTAATAACCATTAAATTTGCATTGCTTTATCACCTTTTGAACAACCAAGGCGTAGCATTGAGTTTGTTGGACCTCACTCCTAGGTAAAGGAAAGATGTCGTAAAGGTATCCCATCTTCTGTCCGTGGGCGTGCCTGGCAGAACTTATCAGGAAGCATCAGCCTAAAAAATCACAACAATGGAGTGTTTGACGTAAGTTGGATATTTCCATTGGTTTTGAAATAAGTTAATATTGAGGGCCACCACTTAATACAACTATTAGAGAAGAATTTCTGTCTGAAGCTGTGAAATCATCCCTGAGTTAAGTATATAGAATTATGTCGAATTTTGAAAGCATTGAGCTTGGGCAGAGGTCACAGAAACTTTGCAGCCTTTTATTTGTGAAAATGTTTCATGCGTACAAATTATCAAAAAAGTTTATGTGGGAAGTGTGGGGTTTAGTCGCCAAGCAACATGAGGGTGATATTTTGTTACATGTCTTCATCATAACTTTAACATTTACAGCTTCATAAATTGTTCTGACTTGTGTATAGCACTCTCAAATTTTCTCAGAAAAGTTTGATTGAACTTAAAGAAATAGTTTCACTTGACCTTCATTAATTCTGGCCTGAATTATGACACCTGCTCTAAAGAACTGAGATGGTGAAATAAAATTTGTGATTAATATTTGCAGGCACTTCTGGAGAAAGAATCTCCCGACTGGGAGAAAGTAATTGAAAAGGATCTGAGTAGAACCTTTCCATTTCATGAGCTGTTTTGTGAGAAGGATGGCCCAGGGTGAGTGATTTGATAATTTCTACACAACTTGTATGCTTTGACTTGTGCCAGTTTTGTCATGCTCATCGTGACGTGCCCCTGAAAACACAATCACTACTCTGTGTTGCTAACATTCAATTGCCAACACTTTGAAAAAAAGGTTGAATGCAATAAAATTCTCAGTTTTAACTTGATTTTAGGGTGGCTGGCAATAGTTTCCAGAACAAAACCACACTGCACCGCACCACACCTTGCCACACGACGTGACATGACCTGAAATTACATTATACAATGTTCAATGTGGTCTTGCATTTGGCTATGATTTTGGTGCATCCTGCATGCAGATATGGGCTTTCTGCAGAGCCTACAGAATATTCCACCAGTATAGATTAATGGGCAAGTCTTACAACTATTTATCAGTTGATGCTATATATACCCAATAATTGATGAATAAGTTGCAGTAATATTTGCAATGTAAAAGGTTACCATAGCAATGGTATAGCCTGTAAAAACACCCTTAATTTTAGCTTTTTAAGTGCTTACAAAAAATGAACTGGTGACCTCCAGTTTTTATTATCAAATCCTGATTAGCATGTTAAGATTTTCAGGGTTTCAGAGCTACCTTGAATATTTTAAGGTACATGTAGCTCTGTGAAACCCCATATGATGCTTCGCAGTGCAATTGCCGCTGACCAGCATTGGCAGACTAGGGATCTTCAAGTTTCTTTTTGAGTTATTAGCCGTTTAAGCTTAAATTAAGGCTGTTTTGACAGGTCATACTGGTGCTATGGTGAGCAGTGAAGGCAAGAAAATACCAAAAAAAATTACTGGTATTCAGAATGATTGGGCATTCATTTGATATCACTATTGTAGCATCAACTGATAAGAGTAGTAGTACTAACCTATCAAAGCATTAGAGCTGGAAAGTCTTGGAAACTGTTGCCAGCTACAAAGGAATTTGACAGAGCACTTCAGTTCTGATACATTGTTTTGATAGGGAAGTTAAATGAGGCTAATCTTAGCTCAGGTGAGCGAAAACTACTCTAATCTATGTCTTTTTTTGGAGAAACAAGACTGTATCTGCTGCATACTCATAAAATCATGAATACACCAAGTGAATTTAATTAACAGTGTCACAACTTAAAATGGGATCTACAAATTAAAACAAACTTAAAAAGTACCACTGCAAGGGATGATCTGAGGCCTTTTAAATCTATGTGTGGGCTCAAATAAACTAACAGAAAGCATGTTACATTGACGATCATTTCATTTTTTAAGTAATTTTACATTAAAAGGAAGAAATATTAAATGACTTAGCCAAACATGTAGCATATGGTTCGTGTCAATTCACGACTGGAAACTATGCAAATCAAATTGCTTCTCACTAACAAATCGTAGCAAGCTCTGATCGCTAGCTAAACCAAACGGCAAAAAAATTGTTTAATGAACAAGTTCTACTCACATAAAGGTTTAATTAAGTGATCCTGTCGGTAACCGTAAAAACGCTCATAAAAACTCACAGAAAAACTTTAAAAACTTGAAACCTAGCATGAACAATGTTGTTAGTACGGGGAAGAATTTCGCAAAAACATAGCTTTCTATGTGCCATATGGGCTGTGTTAGGTTCGCAGGGTATTGTGGTCAAATGAACCGCCGCCATCTTTTTTCTTACGGAGGATTGTAATGGTTGTAGTCAGTCTTCACAAGTTTTAATAATCTTGTTTTACAGACAGAGGGATTTATTTAACGTCTTGAAAGCATATGCAATATACGACCCTGAAACAGGTTACTGTCAGGTGAGAATTGAGATTAAAGTGTCGGTAAAAATAAAAAAAAAGGTTGCTACAGTCATAAAATCAATTCTGCTCATAATAATGATAGTAGCGGACAAACTGTCATTGATTTTTTAATTTTGAATTATTTATACAATGAATTTTTGCCCTTGTTGTATTGATTTCTTTCTATTTTTTAGCTTCTGTTTATGGGTCATACTTCTTGCCTGCCAAATTTGTATGGCAAGGTCAAACCCTATGTCAAACCTCCATGTAGATGCTCCTTAGTTTTCTTGCGCTCATGGAAAGTATTTACTGCCATTGTTTTGTCAATTTTGAATAATAATTTACACAGTATTACCTGGCCCTTACAGGCAATGGCTCCAGTGGTAGCAGTCCTTCTAATGCACATGACAGCAGAGGTGAGCCTTCATTGTATATTTGTACATATTGTATATGGCGTGCTGCAGGCAACAAAATTATGTTTGTCACCAAACACACAATACTTAAAACAGACTTTGAGAAAGTCTAATTTTAAAGTAACAAATTAAAAAAATTCAACTTAGCCTTTTCTTATTGGAGATCATTGCTGCCACCCCCCCCCCCCCCACCCCTCTCCCCCTCCCCACCATACTGCTGACCAAATCAGGTTTGAAAAAATGGTACTCTTCATGAAGAATTCTTTATGCCTCCTGAGGAGAAAAAAAATGTTTTTATCATTGCCCTAAACTGAAAAGTGACATTAACAGTACAACTAGTGCAATGCCATACAAGACAGCTCAAACCTTTTGATTTATTGTAGGCTGGTAATTGGCAAATTTTGGCCTGCCAAGGTTCTTAATGGAAGGTTTCTTACATGTATATGTGGGTTTTATTGTCTCACTAGTGTGTGTACTCATGAACACTGCAACAGCTGTATTTAATTTGTTTAGGTGCTTTAGCTATGTGCCAGGGAGGTCTGCAACATTCTTGAATAAACGGCACGCAATGCATGCAGAAGCGATGACGTTTCACAAGGGGTCTTTAAGAATTTTCAGGAAATTTGACAGAAAATTTCAAGAAAGTTAATAAAAAAAGCTGACAACTTATGTGTTGAATGATTGTTCGACAAAAGTTGCGTTATGTTGCAGGGATATATCTGATACTGACGACATATGATACAAGGTCAAACGCTGTCTTGAAATTGTTGAGCCCTTTTGTTTTTAAAAAAAGAATAAAGATTTCTGTTTACTAAATCTTATAAAACACATCAAATATAATTAGTCTCTTTCACTTATACTTAGAATTAGTCCTTTCTAACTGCCCGGGAGTATTTTGCTTTAAGTTCTACGCAGTGCTTTCTTCTACTGACGTTTATTCCTGAACAACTTCTGTGTTGAATGACTGTTCAACAAAAGCTGTGTTATCTTGTAACGCGACATCCGATACTGACGACATAAGATACAAGGTCAAACGCTGTCTTGAAAATGTTTAGCCTTTTTCTTTTAAAAAATGTAAAGATTTCTGTTTACTAAATCTAATAAAACACATCAAATATAATTTGTGTCTTTCGTTTATACATAGAATCGGTCCTTTCTAACTGCCCGGGAGTATTTTGCTTTGAGTTCTACGCCGTGATTTCTTGTTGAGTTTTACTTGAATTCTTTTCTACTGACGTTTATCCCTGAAGTTAGTTCCAAATTCTATTCGGTTCTAGAAAGATCAGTCGATTGCAGCAGACAACAGATCCCGTCCACTCGCACGACGAATACAACAAGAACACAAACCATGCACGTAGTTCCCAATGCTCTTCGGTTCAATTCAGGGAGTAATCGTCACACCGTAACACCAAAAATTCCATAAATTCCATCGCTTTTCCACTTTACAGCATTAACCGATGACGTCATTCCATGACGTCATCGCTTAAAAAAAAAGATATGTGCAGCTCTGCAAGTGTGAAATGTTTCACTGTTATGGTAGTTACAACAATTTTTTTTAGAGTTGATTGACAAGTGCTGCATTTTCTCAGTTACCCAGATCACAATACTACAAAGGAAGGTGCCCCTTCACTATCCTGCTGTGCCCCTCTTTTATCCTCTTTCCTGTTATTTTATATTTACATGACATAAATAAAGAACAAAAAATAGATTTGAGTATCATTTATCTTGTTTTCTATCCTACAGGAAGCTTTCTGGTGTTTGGTGATGATTTGTGATAGGTACATCCCTGGGTATTACAGCCCCAAATTAGTAAGTGAAAACAGCCAAACGTTGCACATGTAACTTGTACATTGAACATAGAGATAGTGAAGATATGAAATGAAATGTGTGAACTGTTGTGGAAAGAGCATAACAAAATTAGATCTTTGCTATTAGATTTCAAAAAGAAATCCAGAAAATGTTCTGTTAGCAAGTAAAAAGAAAAATGAAAAAAATCCAAATAGGAGTTTATTATCTTTACATACATCCCAGCCATCCTATATTTCCTATTTATTTTATAGGATCCTATAAAACTCCTATATTTTTGCTCCTGTGCTCCTATTTGTCCTATATATTTTTTGGGGAAACGGCTGGGAAATATGTCTTCATCCTCATAGCTGGCAACACTTACAAGAAACTTGTGAGTTTATATCTGTACAAATATATAAGATAAATCGATTTACATGTACTTCCAGGTGTTAGAGGCTGTTTCTTCCGGTTAATTTCAAACATGTCATTGTAATGGCTAATTAATTCCTATTTGCTTTTTTTTCATTTTTTTTCCATGACAACATTATTGCAATTAGGCATATAATATAAAAAAAAATATTGTAACATGCCAATGCTGTAGTATCATAATAAATTATGAGCATTTCATTGTGTACCAGGAGGCAGTCCAGATGGATGGGGCAATATTTGGTGGTTTGTTAGAGAAATCTGTACCTCATATAGCAAAACACATGGTAAGGATTGGTAATAATCTGCCTAGCTATGAAATGAAAAGCAAGGGGACTGGGCCATGAGGCTATCGGCCTGATTTCAATTTTGAAAAATAAGGAATGTGCCCATTGCTTTTTGTGATCCTGGATGTGCTTGTTCTCAATTTCAGTATGTAATAATGTTCTTTTGTTCATTCATGAACTAAAGTACTTTGAAGTGCAACAATTGTTTGGAAACAAAAATCAACTTGCAGTACTTACTGCTATTAATCATTCCATTGCTTAATGGAGGGTCAGTGCCTGGAAATCCACGAGCTTCTACTTTTGGCAGCCAACCCTAGGCTGGTGGGAGAGGGGGAGGGGTGAAAACTCTTAACAAACAAGCTGGCTGGCTGAAAATCCCCACACTAAGGGTTCAAAATGCAGTGTTCATGTCGAAGGTGTCTTAATTTAACTAGAAGGTCAACTGCAACAGGTCATTACCTGTTACCTTCCAGTGGTAACATGAAATGAAAGTATATTTTTCCTCATCTTTCAGAAAATCCACCACATAGACCCATTGATGTACATGACTGAATGGTTTATGTGCCTGCTAGCAAGGTGACAGTCAAGTGTAGTCTTGTAATGTGTGCCATTTGTTTGTTCTTTTGACATTTCCTTATAGATGTTACACAATGTTTTTATTATACGTGTGTTACATAGAAACATACAGCTTGTACTAATGTGGATGAAGTCATGACTTAAAAAGTAGAGCTGTTGAAGCAATTGCATGTGGATAAAACTACAGTCCTCCATGATTTAACCCTATTCAGTCCAGGTTTTTTTAACCTTATGGTTTTTCTGTTGTAAAATTAAGTGCAAAAATACAAATGCCATCATAAAACATAGAAAAAATAATATTAATATTAAATTATAATATTAATCATTATCATTTTTCAGGAATCTTCCATTTGCTACTGTACTTCGTGTATGGGACATGTTTTTTTGTGAAGGTTTGTCAATAACAGTTTATGTATTCTGGAGTTAAATAATCGTCACTTAGCTTATGTTTATAATAAGTAGACTATCATCAAATTAGTTTTATTAAATATCACTACCAACTCTCTAGAGCTCTTGAATTTTTCAGCGTTTATACCTCAACCAAATTCAGAGTTATCCCACAAATGGAGACCCAAAAACCCTTACAAAAAAGATCTACTAGGAAAACAAAATGTCCAAGAAAATGTAAGACCCTTAATAAAGTCAAAGGCATGTTGAGCTAACTCAGGATTGAAATGAAAGTACATGAATTGGCTGTGAATAACAGTTTAGGATTTTAACCAGTCAACTTTTCAGCAAGTCAAGATCATGGTGGGCAGCCGGCCTGGGATTGTTCATCGATAAGCAAAAGAAACCAAAAAAAAAGCAGTATTAAGTGCCGATAATTTTGCTACCATGGACAGAAAGTATTCAGTACACTTTTCTTGGTTTTGTTGCAGGTTATTCTTTTTCCTTTAAAGCCCCTAAAAGTGGAGAATTTGATGCTCTGTTAAGGTGGCTCGGCTGGATTTTTTAGGGGCAACACCGCTCAAGTTTGAGAACTAACCAGATCGTCATTAACAATGCCATCGAAAAACGATCACCACAGCTGAATTAGGTAAAGATGGAAATTTGTTATGACCAGTGTTATTTTGACATTGGAGTTGTCATAGCAACGTAATGACGTCATCACGCTTATCAATTTCGTTCGTATTGCTCGGCACCAGGAGACTTTTTCGGAAATTGCTCAAGGGAGCATGTACCTCCTATACCTGCCTCAATGTTGGCAAAGTTTGAACAAATTCTGTAAGAGCGTTATCTAAATTTTTGGGGATGAAGTTTTGAGGGTTATAAATACAGTAATAAAACATATCATGGAGATAATAGGATAATATCTGAAGAACACGACGTGCTTTGGGAATGTAGTTTCATCTCATAGTAGTTTGATGTCATTTAAAATTGTGTATACAAAATTGATGGGGATCGCCACGACCGATTGCGAAAAAAATGGATTTGATGAGCGTGCATTCAGGTGCTCTTGTTGCCACTTTTGTATATAATTTGGTCTACATCTACAAATGTGATAATTATTTGGAAACCGCTCGATGAATGTTTTTAAAAACTTGTCAATCTCGAGGTTTGTCATCACTTTATATGGCCTAGAAGTTTCAAGGTCATTGAAAACATGTAAGACAATAAAATCGCGGCTCCAATGTACTAATTTTCTCTCGCAGATTTTGTGTTTACAAGTGAGTGTCCTCATTATCCACGTGTATTGTTTTTACTTTCACGTCCACGTGCACAACTCAGCAAAAAATTCATTTGCATTAAACAGAGCGCTCAATTGCTTTCTAAAAATGTTCGGGAAACATGCTGATATGACTTGAAAACTGTAATAGCATTTGTTACGCCATTAGACTGTAATACAGCAATGCCAAGGGTCTCTTTCTCCAGGAAACGAAAAGCTATTTTTGTGTAGAACAGCAGATCAGGAAAAAAGTCTAAACTCACTGATAAAGTGCAAATGAATTTTTTGCTGAGTCCTGCACGTGAAAATGAAAGTTGAATACAATGCCTGTGAATAATGAGGACACTCACTTGTAAACACAAAATCTGCGAGAAAAAAGTAGTACATTGGAGCCCCGATTTTATTGCCTTACGTGTTTTCAATGACCTTGAAACTTGCAGTCCATATAAACTGATATCTAACCTCTAGTTTGACAAATTTTTAAAAAAGTTCATCGAGCGGTTTCCAAATAATTATCACATTTGTAGGTGTAAACCAAATTATTTACAAAAGTGGCAACAAGAGCACCTGAATGCACGCTCATCAAATCCGTTTTTTTTTGCAGTCGGTCGTAGCGATCCCCATCAATTTTGTATACACAATTTTGAATGGCATCAAACTACTATGAGATGAAACTGCATTCCCAAAGCGCGTCGTGTTCTTTAGATATTGCCCAATTATCTCCATAGTATGTTTTTTACTGTATTTACAACCCTCAAAACTTCATCCCAAAAATTTCGATAACGCTCTTACAGAATTTGTTCAAACTTTGCCAACATTGAGGCAGGTATAGGAGGTACATGCTCCCTTGAGCAATTTCCGAAAAAATCTCCTGGTGCCGAGCAATACGAATGAAATTGATAAGCGTGATGACATCATTACGTTGCTATGACAACTCCAATGTCAAAATAACACTGGTCATAACAAATTTCCATCTTTACCTAATTCAGCTGTGGTGATCGTTTTTCGATGGCATTGTCAATGACGATCTGGTTAGTTCTCAAACTTGAGCGGTGTTGCCCCTAAAAAATCCAGTCGAGCCACCTTAAGCCTCCCAAAAATGTTAAATGATGATAATGATAGTTTTAACGGGGATGTGCTCTGTGGGATTCACTTGATACATTGTTGTCATGATGTCCTTCATATCTGTGAACTTCTTTTACATCAAAATTGGTTCATCTGTTTACAGTTTCCTCAAAAGCAGCCAATCCAGGCTGTGATTTGAAGCGAAGTCCAAGATGAGTTTTTCTGGCAGCAAACATTTCTGAATGACTCAATAAGCTCAATGAGCAATTTCAATTACAGGCCGAATTTCAGACACCTTCCTCTGTTCACACGCACCTGAAAAGATATCTGAAATTCAGGTTATTTCAATTAAATTTTACATTTCGAATAACAAAATGTTTTGTAAAACATTTGAGAAGGAATATTAGCGACACTCGGACTCCGTCCGTGCCAAACTGTTTACTTAAAAATTGACTATGTAAATAGATTTTCACACCCTAAATATTTTCATTCATTCTCGATCACTATATATAAAGCTTCAACTTTGCATTCAAATTTAACTTGATAATGATGACATGGAGTCATTGAAACGTCGTTCAATTTTTATATCGCTAATATTCCTTCTCAAATTTTACATTGAAATTGAAAAAGTGGAAAACATTTCACAACACATTTTCAGTTTGAAGAGTTTTGAAAGTGACCTAGTGAGCTAGCTTGGATGACAAATTTGACTCTAATTTGCAAACGTGACTTGAAAATATTTTTCAATTCTGACAGGCCATTTTATTAATTAGCATGGCATTTTAGTGTTACACTAACTGATAGAGTTTCAATTATCGGTTGTGCAATATGCTTGAAATTTCCTTTGCCCTATATGCCTTTAGACATTCTAGTTGTAATTTCTGTGTTTATCTATTACGTGAATTTAGAGTATGTAGAATTTAATGTGTATGTTATTGTTTAATTTTTTTCTCTGGTTCAAAACTTTGAAACTGGTTTCTTCGTTTATACTGGGTTATTTTTTCCAAATGACCATGTTTTTCAAGGCTATCAGCAGGGTTGACATTTTCGATGATGTAAAAAGAAAAACAATTGAAAGTTTTACAATTTATAGCTTGCAAAAGCAGTGAGTGAAGTGTACTCTGATTAACATATTCAGCTGCAAAAGCCTTTTTTGCCTATTTTCCTTAATGTGTGTAAAATTGTCCATAATCTCTCCAATTTTGATCCAAATAGTTTTTCCATTCGTAAGATTCATTTTTTGGTTAAGAACCCAAATGCTGCCAAAAGCTAGCTTGAATTTTAGACTTCTTCTCTGGTCGTTTACTTCAACTTCAAAGAAAATATAGGTAGCTAGTAGTATAGTAGAAATGTTTTAGACGCCTTTTTTGCGGGGGAATCTCATTAATTTGCGGGGGAATAAATTTACTTCACTGACGTCATAGTTCAGAGGAATCTCATTAAGTCTAACCGGTTTGTCATGTTCTATTTTTAACCTAGGTTGGTATAACCGGTTTGACAGGCTTTGTTTTATTTTTGGATCTATGATGTCATGTTCTATTTTTAACCTAGGTTGGTATAACCGGTTTGACAGGCTTTGTTTTATTTTTGGATCAAGTGGAACGATTAATGAGGTCGTCGCTTTCCTCATTTGCATAATACAAAACATAAATATCTCCAAAACGAAAGAAGATATTTCAAAAAGGAAAACGCCATTCATAGGCACTTAAATTAAAAAAAAAACAGGTAGTCAGTCAAGCAACACTTTTATCTCGGTAGTTCAATACATAACAATGATAAAATTTAATCGTCTTCTTCTTGTGTCTGGTCATTGCTATGTAATTTTCGATCTCCTGCCGTTTTTTGTGCGTCATTGCACAACAATCATAGCATAGAAAAAAACCCTCTATTCCCTGCTTTTTTTAATTTCAACGGAATTTCATAATCGCATATAGGACAAATCAAGTAGCTATCGTGCCAAGAGCATTTGGGACATTGCAAAATTGTTGTTTTGTAAACATTAGATTTCTCACAACGTTCGCAAGAAATTTTAGACTGCATAATGGTCATGTTTTCAGAATCCCTATTTGTTGACTCATCAATGTCATTTTCAGAGTCGTTTTCACGCTTGTCAGATTCCTCAGCTCCACTGGCCTCCTCAGAAGCCTCCTCTTCATTATTGTCAGTGGAGTTACCGTCATCAGCCTCATTGTTCTTCTCCTCATTGCAATAGACTTGTTCTTTTTGTAATATGTCACTTAAATCTTTCTTATTCTTGATCAAACGCTTATTGACACCCAGCTCTGCCAATCATTCCAGGAAGGTATTGAGTGCAAAAGGTTTGGCAACATCATCGTTATGAGGAAGAAGTACATACTCAACCAGTTCTGAGATGTTTGTTACTGGTATTATGCGCTGATTTCGGAGTTCAAAACAAGATGTCTTTGGACGTGGCTGTGTTATGCAGAAGAACAGAAGCATATTCTCTTGAAACTGCTTGTGAAAGGTTATTTAAAACACGCTTAATCTGGGGCTCTTCAAAACTGCTCTCGTCATCAGAAGTTGTGTTATGTTCTTGTCCTCTTTCTTCTTCATCCCAGTGGATCTTTCTCTTCATATTGCCAAGCACTCGTTAAAAGCAAGATTCTAATGATAAAATTTCAGGATGCACCATTGCCTTTATAACATAAGAAACCACAAACCACTTATTGTTAAAATAAACCAACCGAGCCACAACTATCCAGGACTTTTTAATCTAAACTGAACACACTACTCGTGTACAGCATCATGTACACGTAGGATTGAAAACCTTATCAACCAACAACAACATGGCGGGAACTTCAAGCATGCATTAAAGAGAATTAACCAATCAGCTTCCATTGTAAAGCATACATTATCATAAATATTTCAACACTTATTACAGGGGTCAATAATTCTTGTATAAAACCTCCACCCTCTTGCACAAGGACCTGTTTCTTTGTCTTGAAAGGAACATTTGCCTCAGCGAGTTTAATTAGAGCATCCTTGTAAGACAATACATTATGCTTTTCTTCTTCAGAGAGTGGTATGTATTTCATATGCACATTACAAATAATTTGCACTAATGCATGCATCTGTTGTAGTGTGGAATGTGAAGCAGATGAGATCATAAAATGAGCTTATGGTAGTAAGCTACTTCCTTCTATTTTGATGGGTACGTCTGTAAAAGTAATAGGAATATGGTTGTGGTTGTGGTGGAGGTTAAACAATAGAAATGTGGTGGTGGTGGTTGTGGAGGTTTAACAATAGAAATGTGGTGGATGAGGCCTTAATAATTATAAACCTTATACAGTTCGTCAGTTCCCATAAAGTTTATACGTAATGAGATTCCTCCCCACTATGACGTCATTGACGTTAATTTATTCCCCTGCAAATTAATAACCCCGCGAAAAGGGGTCTAAAACATCCTTATTATACTACTGTAGCTCCGTAAACAATGGTAGATTTTGGGTGGACTGGATACATCAAGAACTGTTGCAACTAGAAATAATGGACCCTTTGCAGTCACATGGTACAAAATAACACCTTGCTGGAGGGCAAGCAACGCGTTGGGACATCCACAACAAAGAGACGTCAACCAGCCATGGCTGACTTTCCATTGTTTTGAATGTCCCAGAGCAGAGCTTGCCCTCCAGCAAGGCAGATTTTGTACCATTTGATAGTAAGCTGCAAAGGTCTGCTTTGCAGATGAAAGATATGTTTCTCTAGAATTATATTCTATAACAGACCCCGTAGGACCTAAATAAATGGTGGAATAATGAAAAAGATGATATTTTCATTTGTCACAAGCGTAGGAGAAAGAAAAAATTCTGAACCCCCTACGGGAATCGAACCCATGGCCTCTCAGATACTGGCTTACGGGTCGTACAGTTGGTGAACTGCATATGACTATAGAAACTTCATTGTGGCAACAAGTAGGAACAAGATGTAACACTCGTATGATTGGTACGATCCGTATGGAGTTTGTGAATCAATTTCGTTGAGCATGTTTCGGCACTCACGCTTTACAAATGAAGAATATACATTGTCAACAGCATGTTTCGCTGTCACACTTTTAGAACGAAGAATATTTGCATTGTGTTGATAGTGTTTGGGCCCTGATGCTTTTAGAACGAAGAATATACATTTTGGTTTGTGAGTTTGGGCTCTCACGTTTTTAGAATGAAGAATATACATTGTGTTTGATGAGCCATACCACCCGTACGGGTCATACATTTACATTTACCAGCCGTATCAATTCGTGTATATTGGACATGGATGTATATCTAGGTACAAACTGTAATATGCACCGAGAAATCAATCACAAGCTGTCACTAAAACAAATGAACTTACAAATTATGAAACAAACAGCAACTTTTTTGTTGTTTGATGACACCCCACCACAATACACACTTTATCATAAATTGTGCGCTAAAAAACACTGCATTTCAAAGTGATAAGACATGAATAGTACAGATAATAACCATGCAAGAGCATATCATATGGTTAGTGTTCCTGTTCATTATCAGTAAATACAAACCACAATCAAGAGGCTGTTTTGCAGATTTGTTGTCAAAGAGTTGAATGGACACACAGGAACCGGAAAAGGTTCTCGATACACCTATTTTAAGGCCGACGTAGATATGTATTCCATGAATGCAGCTCTAACTTATGAGCTCGGGGTGAGAGAATAAGTTTTCTGAAAGCGGATAACATCGCAATTTTAACACACGCCACGGCGCGCGCAAAATTGCACACGGCACACGAAACTGACGACACGATAAAAGAAACCAATTCAGTGCACGCGAAATGATGCAATTTTTCGCGGCAAAAAAAACGTCAGCTAGAATAGATTTCCTGCAAGTGACACAAGTCGCTCGTTCCGAGCCATCCCTCGATTTGTGCGCCCGCGCGGTCGAGCTCTCGCGCGCGATTTCAAAGCGATTTTACTCAAGTAACTGCGGTCCGTCGCGCGTAATTTCAAAGCGATCTTACTCAAGCAAACCTATTGACCCAAAGAAAAAAAAACGAGCGACTTGGGGCAAGTCTAGCTATTCCATAACACAGCCCCGCTGTAGCTAAAACTTCGTTTGCAATAATTGGTGCACGGCTGTGGTATGGATAGCTTTTCTTCAGTATTCCTGAGATTGTAAGTCAAGGCTTCATTACGCGAGAAAAACCGAGAACTCAAATAATTCGGAGTCTGGTTGTTCACAGTGTCCTCCTTTAAGAGGCATAATCATTGTCAGTATATATGCAGAGTTATTATTTTTCGAGAAACCAAGGCTGTCATCATTTCTTCCTCTTCCAAGCGTAAAGATAGACAGGGTACTGAGTGATCAGAGAAAATGTGTCACTACCTTGCAGTCAGAAATTGAATAGAAAAGGAAATAATATAGTCTGCACTGAATTGTTTTATTGATGGGTTACTCCATGTGAAGGGTGAAGGCAGGTTACAATGAATCAAACAACGATCCTA
Source organism: Meandrina meandrites (assembly GCA_963693305.1). Taxonomy (NCBI): domain Eukaryota; kingdom Metazoa; phylum Cnidaria; class Anthozoa; order Scleractinia; family Meandrinidae; genus Meandrina; species Meandrina meandrites. The sequence continues at coordinate 12,098,216 of OY855913.1, forward strand.
CAATACACAGCATATGATATTCAAACATTTATAAACGATCCTATAATAGACAGCATATGATATTCAGACATTTATGAACGATCCTATAATGCACAGCATATGATATTCAAACATTTATGAACGATCCTATAATACACAGCATATGATATTCAAACATTTATGAACGATCCTATAATGCACAGCATATGATATTCAAACATTTAAAAACGATCCTATAATGCACAGCATATGATATTCAAACATTTATAAACGATCCTATAATAGATAGCATATGATATTCAGACATTTATGAACGATCCTATAATGCACAGCATATGATATTCAAACATTTATAAACGATCCTATAATAGACAGCATATGATATTCAGACATTTATGAACGATCCTATAATGCACAGCATATGATATTCAAACATTTAAAAACGATCCTATAATGCACAGCATATGATATTCAAACATTTATAAACGATCCTATAATAGATAGCATATGATATTCAGACATTTATAAACGATCCTATAATACACAGCATATGATATTCAAACATTTATAAACGATCCTATAATACACAGCATATGATATTCAGACATTTATGAACGATCCTATAATGCACAGCATATGATATTCAAACATTTATAAACGATCCTATAATGCACAGCATATGATATTCAAACATTTATAAACGATCCTATAATAGATAGCATATGATATTCAGACATTTATAAACGATCCTATAATACACAGCATATGATATTCAAACATTTATAAACGATCCTATAATACACAGCATATGATATTCAAACATTTATAAACGATCCTATAATAGACAGCATATGATATTCAGACATTTATGAACGATCCTATAATGCACAGCATATGATATTCAAACATTTATGAACGATCCTATAATGCACAGCATATGATATTCAAACATTTATGAACGATCCTATAATGCACAGCATATGATATTCAAACATTTAAAAACGATCCTATAATGCACAGCATATGATATTCAAACATTTATAAACGATCCTATAATAGATAGCATATGATATTCAGACATTTATGAACGATCCTATAATGCACAGCATATGATATTCAAACATTTATAAACGATCCTATAATAGACAGCATATGATATTCAGACATTTATGAACGATCCTATAATGCACAGCATATGATATTCAAACATTTAAAAACGATCCTATAATGCACAGCATATGATATTCAAACATTTATGAACGATCCTATAATAGATAGCATATGATATTCAGACATTTATAAACGATCCTATAATACACAGCATATGATATTCAAACATTTATAAACGATCCTATAATACACAGCATATGATATTCAGACATTTATGAACGATCCTATAATGCACAGCATATGATATTCAAACATTTATAAACGATCCTATAATGCACAGCATATGATATTCAAACATTTATAAACGATCCTATAATAGATAGCATATGATATTCAGACATTTATAAACGATCCTATAATACACAGCATATGATATTCAAACATTTATAAACGATCCTATAATACACAGCATATGATATTCAAACATTTATAAACGATCCTATAATAGATAGCATATGATATTCAGACATTTATGAACGATCCTATAATAGACAGCATATGATATTCAAACATTTAAAAACGATCCTATAATAGATAGCATATGATATTCAGACATTTATGAACGATCCTATAATGCACAGCATATGATATTCAAACATTTAAAAACGATCCTATAATGTATAGCATATGATATTCAAACATTTAAAAACGATCCTACAATACACAGCATATGATATTCAAACATTTATAAACGATCCTATAATAGATAGCATATGATATTCAGACATTTATGAACGATCCTATAATGCACAGCATATGATATTCAAACATTTAAAAACGATCCTATAATGCACAGCATATGATATTCAGACATTAATATACAATCTTCGTTCACTGTCCAAAATCCACGTGCGCAATTGGTTAAAATAGAGCACGTGATTTTACTTTACCTGTCGTCAGCAAACTCCGACAGTGCGTTATTGACAATAACGCATAAAAATCGTGCATTATTGACAATGGCTTCAGCTGACAGATTTGCAGAAATAGTGAAAGAACAAATATGAACTTATGAACGATTTTGTGAATGATTTTAAGCCTCACTTATATTTAATTAATCTACGGCTTTTTGTGATTTCTATATTCTTAAACTACGCTAGTATAATTTTGTGCTACTTAGATAGAACTGAATTCTTATTCTATTTATTAAAAATTTTTGTTCAAAGTTCGCGAAATTGTGTATTGGGTGCAGTGTACTCAGATTGTATATTAAAAGGGTTAGAGGCTGTTAGTTCGTGTTTTGTTTACAAATACACGCACTTGCTGGCAGCACAATGAACTCGAAATTTTCAATACTGCACTCGGCTACGCCTCGTGCAGTATTGAAAATTTCTCGTTCATTGTGCGGCCAGCGCGTGCGTGTATTTGTAAACAAAACACTCACAACAGTCTCTAACCCATAATTAATGAACGATCCTATAATGCACAGCATATGATATTCAAGCATTTAACAAAACGATCCTATAATGCGCAATAATGTGACGAGAGTTCTGTTCCTTTCTCCTGCAACTCACCCCTCCCCACCCCCCATTTACTTTTGCTTTAGTTGCTATTTATTTTATTAAACTAAAATGAATTAAACAGCATATGATATTCAAACGTTCAAATAATGATGATGACGAAGACTAAAACTTTATTGATTTGTCGTTTATGCATTATTAGAACTTTAAAAAACAAACAAATAGAACTTTAAACTTCAACTTGGACTTTAATTGAACTTTAATTTGGTTCAAAACCGTATACTCTTATTTGCTTCAGGGATAAAAGTACTATTCAGAACTACATTGGCAATAATGAAGTTAGCTCTTACTCCAAAGGATCTTCCGCATTGTCAAGGGTATGTTTACTACCGTATGCATGATAACGCTGACAGTAAAAACTGACTCAAAATTACTCAGCTTAGTCCTTACATCTGCAGCTGTGCTTGGGAAGAGCTTGACCCTCGCATTTATGAAACAAATTACCTTACAAAGATCGCTGTCAGTGCAACTCTTTCCCGCTCTTGTACATTGAGGGGTCAGTATTTTCCAGTTGACGCCACAGTAATAGTATGGAACAAATGCCCAATCATTGGTGAACTAATTGTGACCACTTTTTGTTTCACGTAACAGGTTATCATAGCACCTGTATCAAATGTTTAAGATAAGCTTAATTTTAGTTCTGATTGCTTACAACTCAAAAACTAGCTTGGTGACCCTTTTTACGACTATTTTGCAGAATGCAAAATAGGCGAGCGCATTCACTCACACGGTCGATTAGTTGGTTTTTCGATCCTTGGATCGTAGACTTTTCTTTGCAATTCTGCAGACCAATGCATGGATAAACTTGACGGACATGAAATTAACAAATGTAAAACTTAGTAAAATAATGGTAAGATGATAATCAGCATGTCAAGAGCGTCGGGTGCAACTCAGTGTTTTAAATATGTGTTTTGGAAACCACAAACTAGAAAACATTTTGTATCATGTTATGAAATGAACTTGCTGCTCGTAACAGGAGCACCAAGATGCCTTAAGACATCAACGCGTAATGTTTAGCCAGATTTCAACCACGTAACATTTGATGTTTGCTCGCCAGGAGCTATTTTCGTGGCTAGGTGTAGTTTTAGACCTATGGTGATTGACTACCTGTAGATGAAATTTTCGAAAAATCTGCAAGAGCGTTTTTCAGTAAATCAAGAATTACGTTTTTCGCAATGTTGTTTGGTTTCCTACAATTGACAGAGGTGACTGCAATCTTTCATAGTAATTCTGAATCAGTTTTGTTCGTCACGTGTAAGGTTTGGCACTGTCAATTAAGAATTGAAAGTGGAAATTTTAGCAACGATTCCTTTGATTTGCGAAGAGGTTGATGTAAATTAGGGTCTTGATTCTAGTATTGACTGGTTTGTAACATGATTTCTTGGTCTATGTACAGGCTATTTGAGACAAATGAGAGGCTCAGACATTTACCAATGAAGTTAATGCAAGAGGATTCCCTCATACCTGTGGTAAGACTTGCATATGAAACAGGGAGTTTACTAATACGGTGCACATGGTATACCTACCAACTCGGCGTAAGTCTCGTGCTGTAAACTTCAATCTCACGCCTGTTCATGCCTATGGACCAACATCTCACACAGCTGGAAAATTTAAGATATTACAACCTTACAACTCGGTAATGAAATGACAATACACCCTCACTGTAGTTGCTTGTGCAGTAGTTAACGCAATATACCAGTTACTTGTTGGGCTTGGCTAGCATTTCTGTCTACACTTTGATCCCCTCCACTGTGCCTGTATATGTACTGTCAACTTTCTATATTTGAGTCATGATGTCATCACTTTCAATCACATCAGCGCCTAATGCATGGCGGGATGCCATTCCACCATGAGCGACACATTGGTGAACTTCCTGCCCATAGCTACTCTGATTATTATTTTCGTGTTCTGAGTGGTGAAAGTTGATTCATCCTAGACCGTTTACCAAAAATGCGTGATTTAACACCACGTTTTCTAAAGAAAAGTACAAGCACAACGCTGTAGCAGGACTCCAAACCCAGCCATAACTCAGACTCGTCTCAAGTTGTCTGTTATGAGATAAAAAGTAGCCGTGGGCAGTGAATGATGGCAAGACGGCAGAGAAAGGACAGAAACGACTGGTAGATTGTTACTCCGTTTATTTACTCAGTATACCTCGGGAGTCAGGAAAATAAGCCTCGTAACGAAATTTATTATCCCTTAAGTGAGATGCCAAACGGCTTTTATTTAACAGCTGTACAGACTAGCAAATCGCGAGATTTTTATGTTATGACCAGTTTGAGGTTGGAATTAATTCGTCCACCCACTTGCATTACTTTTAGCACAACTTTTTGTGCAAGTCAACTAAAGGTTACGGCTGGTTCACAAATTGTGACTTGCATAGACTTGTAAGTTCTTTTGGAAAATGGTCAGTAAATCTCACAATGTTAAACAGCTGACTTTTTTTTACTAGTCCCTTAGTTTGAAGCTTTCCATAAAAGACCTTCGGAGGGAGCATGAGCACCAGTTGTCTAAAGGACCAAAAGGAAAGTCAGCAGTTGGCGGGTTCAGATGACAGCAGTAAACTACATTCGATAAATCAATTATAAAGAAATTAATTATCTATGGGAAAATTATTATTTAATAACAATGATAATAAAAATTGTAAATTTCTTTCATACATGTATAAAAACGTGAAATATAAAAATGTGAATTTTTTTATACATATAGTTACTTAAACAACGAGAAGGATTTCATCAAGATCTTTTATAGGTAATTAGCAGTCGATTGAACCTCAAGCCTCCAGTATGCCTAGTTGATTGTTTTAACTGGTAAACACTTGCTGATTACTAATTGTAGCTCTGCAAATCATTCTTGATTTCTGGCTTAAGGTGGCTTACTACAGTTTTGAGGGGGTAAATGAGCCAAGCTTCAAACTCTTTTGTAAAATGTCCAGAAAGGTTTTAGCTTTCACTTATTATTGTTTGTTGCATCCCACAACCAATATATGCGACATTTGAGCAATATAGATGCTAATAAAATGCCAAAATGAATATCCGAGTGCTTAAGAGAAGACTGGGCACTAGTAGTTTCAATGGCGTTTTTCTCGAAATCTGCCCGTATGACCCTACCTCAAAATTCAGAAATTATAAATTGTATCAGAGAGAACATTCATGCAAAATAAATTAAAAATCTGTAAGACAGATTTTTCGCAAAATAGGAAAATGTGTTTTTTTGCCTATTTTAAAAATAGCTCGAAGTCTGTCTTACAGATTTTTTTTTAATTTTGGCAGTTGATGCGCTTCACCCCAAAAAATTAATTGTGACAATTTCACTATGGGTTGTACGGTAGGTTTTTGAGAAATTTTGAGTTCAAGTCAGGTTTTCACGACCTCCGAAGAGAATCGAATTGCGCATGCCCTTTTATTTGAGCGCGCGCTCGTATGACGCCACACGTTATGAGCGATGAAAAAGCGAATTAGAACTCCTCTGTTGGTTTTTTATCAACCTATTTGTAGTATTGTTTTCGTCCTATGACATGTCTAAAACCTTCTGAAACTGTTAACTTTCGAATAAAGGGCTCAAACTTGTTTTGTTTCTTTAAGTGTTACTCGCGAAAGCTTTGCGTGCGCGATATTGACATCAGGCAGCCGAATCGTAGCGCGCGCTCTTGCCTCGCAAAAACTGTAGTAAGCCACCTTAAAAACTGTATATAATACGATTGCAGGTTTTGGACTGCAAACAATAAGACATCTCGTCAATATGCTAAAACAGTTAGACATCTTGTCGTTTTCTATGAGCGATAGTCAACTGAACCACACCTCGACTATTCGCTCATGAAAAAAACAACTTGGGTAGTAGTCTAATTGTTAAGAAGAACACTGAAGAAGAACCTAGGATAACGAGGCTTCCACCGGACTGCAATTCGCACGAGCGTGAACCTCTGATAATCTGGTAATCAGATTTGCCAGAAATTGAATTCAATACATGGAGAATGAACAAGAAACTACAAAGTAAATTCTGGCGCCTTAAACACGAAAGTTTATACCTTAGGTGTAAGCAATGGCTATTGCACATTTCATTTTGACTGAACGTAAAGAACCTAGAAGTTCACCGTCGCATTTGTATGCCTTAGGTAGTGATCTTAGTCCCCCTCCCCCCCCCCCCCCCCCCTCGGGGACCGTCATCAATTAAGTAGATCGAGGTAGAACTAAGAGTAGGAAAATACGTCTTTTCCCCGACCCCTCCGGACAGAACAGGGCGAACCTCGACACACTTGTCTGTAAAACGCAGTGAAAATCTTGCCATTTGTCCTGTACCGAATTGTATGTTATATCTAAGCATTTGTCGTTTTATTAACATAGAGATTTCAAATGGTTCGTACTACCACTATCAACTTTATTGGTTTGTCAGTTTATAATCGTTTTAACCGATATCTGAAGGATGTTGGCCTCGATGATGCACAAACTTTTCGCAATCTTCGGGCCGGATGTTCAATCACTTTGGAACTCTTAGGGATCCCAAAGTCAGGTATTGCCAAGCACTTCGGTTGGCGTATCACTTGAATTGTAGATCATTAATGATTAAGCTGAAATTACACAGCCCGGACTACTATTCTGCCATTTGTTGCTCTGCCACTTGTTCCAGGCCCAATTTTCTCGTATTAAGCTTCAATAAACTAAGAATTTTACGCCAGTTTTTCCTGCCTTAGTTTAATTCTGCTGCATTTATTGTTACTTAACTAGACTTGTCTAAACTGTCAGCAATAAACCTTTTTGAGTTTTGGGGCGAGTCGCGTGTTTTCTGTATGTTTTGGTACTTTGCCATTCAGCTCTCCGGCAGTGACCACCGAAGGGTGTTGAGGCCTCAAATGTAATAAATGTCCCTAAATGTAATAAAGGTCCTAAGTGTAATAACTTTTGGTCCTAAATGTAATAAAGGTCCTAAGTGTAATAACTTTTGGTCCTAAATGTAATAAAGGTCCCAAGTGTAATAACTTTTGGTCCTAAATGTAATAAAGGTCCTAAGTGTAATAACTTTTGGTCCTAAATGTAATTAAGTTCCCAAGTGTAATAACGTTTGGTCCTAAATGTAATAAAGGTCCTAAGTGTAATAACTTTTGGTCCTAAATGTAATAAAGGTCCCAAGTGTAATAACTTTTGGTCCTAAATGTAATAAAAGTCCTAAGTGTAATAACTTTTGGTCCAAAATGTAATAAAAGTCCTTAGTGTAATAACTTTTGGTCCTAAATGTAATAAAAGTCCTAAGTGTAATAACTTTTGGTCCATAAATGGGTACCGGCGAATTTACTGCTGGGGGTAACCCTGCGATGGACTAGCATCCCATCCAGGGGGGAGTAGAAATACTCCTAGTCGCTTCATGCTACGGAAACCGGGATAAGCACCGGCCTGATGGGCCACTAGGCTCGTATGCAGACTTTACCTTTTTTACCTAATGCATGCGTGTGATACATTTAAATTTAAAGTTAAATTTAAAATGGTAGTATTTTTAAACGTGCAAGCAAAAATATACAGCGTAGAGTTTAAACGAAGCTGAAATCTGTGTTTAGTCCACGTGGGAAGGGAGTGCCGTGACTACAAATTAGCTTAGCTTCCGCGCTCGCTTCCTTTCGGTGGCGTCACGGAAGCCGGCAGATGATACTAGCATGTCATAAGGCGAGTGCGCCGGCGAACTAAAATAGTATCCCGAATGACGTTCAAATTTTTATCAATGCTCCCAGCTCAAACAAGACAACAACAAGTTCAATGGGTGAAAAAGGGGTAGGAGATGAATTGCTCGAGTTGCCAATAGGAATCTGATACAGGGTAACAAAGGTTAGTTGGTTGGCCTTCAGGAGGCCCCAAGTTCCAAGGCTACACTGAGAGAGGTCCCCATCCACTCCCTGGGGTCTTAATTACCAGGCTCCCTGGGAACAACCACAACAACACAACCCTCTTCCTCCTTTCCAGGAGGCCCTGGTTCCCAGGCTGTTGTCTGTTAAAGAAGAGAGGAATAAACAGGGTAAAACAGGTATATTTGAACGGGTGAATTTGACATTTGGACGTAACACAAGAGTGTTTGTCCTTCCAGCATATTTGCGTGACAGATCTGTTTATTTGAGTGGATAGCTCAGATCTCCCTTTCATGGTTGTCACATCAATTTAAATTTATATGCATTATAAACTGGCTTTGTAGACTTAGATATTCATATGATCGAACTGGTCTAAAATGACATTGGCCAAAATTTACTACTTTTGTTGTTACTATAGGCCGATTTACACGACATGCGTTTTAGGCACGTTTTAGGCACGGCACTCCTAAATTTCGGTACCCGTGCCTTTAAGTGTGGCCCGTCAAATTTCCATTTACACGACAAAATTGTCTTGTTTTAAGGCACTTGTCATTTTCTTTTGGGCACCCCCAAAACGAGACACGGTACCCCCAAATTATTGCGCCTGTCCATACATGTGTCTGCGGTTTATCACTTTCAGGCGTGCGCTTTCAATAAGCCGACGTTTGGCAAGATGACAGACATCACCCGATGTGGGTTTTCTGGTTCTATTTGATGAAGAAAAGAAAAGAAATGAAATATCATAAATATGATAAGGAAGGAAACAGTACGCTTTCATTTTCCTCTTTTATTGGAAACATGAAAAAACGCAGAATGTTCATCCAAGCCGTGCTTGCGGTTTTAAATCAGCCAAAACAAAAGGTTGTATGGATGCGTTTAGGATCAGATGCCTGGTTCGAGATGGTAATGAGGTCGTACAACGAACAGCAATGGTATGAGAATTTCAGAGTTACAAAGACAACGTTCATGTTCATTTTAAATGAAATATGTGATGACATTACTCGGCAAGACACAGTAATGCGCAAGGCTATCTCCTCAGAACGTCGACTTGCTTTGACTCTGGGTAAGGTAACGAATCTGATCCAACCAACGCGTCGGCCAACGCGTCGGCCAACGCGTCGGCCGACGCGTCGGCCGACAGTCGGCCGACAGTCGACCGACAGTCGGCCGACTGGAACCACATGAATTCGTCGAAGTAGCTCGGTAGATGCTCATAGAGGGTTCCTGACATGGACTTAAGCTTTTTCTTCACTAAAGCCCACAAGCCTTCGATGGTGTTTGTGTGTGCGCCGCTGTCAGGATCAACGAAGTTCTTCGAATGATTCACCGATAGGTGAATGTATCCGAGCTGGTTAAGTGGGATGTACGGACTAAACTGGTCAGAGTAGATCACGGTTCCAGGTTGAATATGTGTGGTGATCAGGCGGTGGACAAGTGTGTCTCTGGTACGGTCGGGAACACGGAATAGTAGCGCTTTTTGTGATCCTCGCTCCACGGCTCCGAAAACCCACGGACCTTCTGAGACTCTGCCTCGCTGGTACTTTCGCTTGGCTCCAAACTTTGACTCGTCGATCTCCACTGTTTTTCCTACGCCTCCGATCTTCATGTCAGCGTTCAGAATCTTGGTCGAGCATACCGTTCTTATATCGCTCAGCGCCCGGATCACAGTGGGCTTTGAAAGGCTAGTCAGCCTGGCGATGTTACTTCCAGATACCTTAATAGCCCACAGAAACATTAGATGAAGCCACGTACTCAGCGGGATGTTGGAACCCTCAAAGAACGAACCTGACCTTATAGAAAGCCAGGTTCGACAGCATCGCAGCCGCCACAGAACGCATCAACCCCGGTTGCGGACTACAAGTCTGTCTGTAAGCAATTACAGCAGAAAAACCAGCGTCTTGGGAAGGCCTACCAAGATCTGAAGGCCGCGTTCGATGCCCTGGAAGAGAGCAACAAGGAGAAGGATGAGCAGCTTCAGCAGGCGCAGAAAGACGCAGAGGAAATGGCCGGGTTCGTTCGCGAGACCGAACAACGCCTCGCCAACTACAGGCGGAAAATGCGAGAGAAAGATGAGCAGATCGAGGGATTGCAAGCACAGCTGCGAGAGTTACAGGACCAGCCAGAGCCGCCAACCAACCAGCAGGCAGTCGCCAAAGTAGACAGAAACGACCTTGAGGAAATCCACAGGCGTTATCAGGCTGTGCTGTCCGTCATCAGAGAGAAGAAGTGCAGCTTAAACAACGCGTACAGGCTGGCCGGTACTGCCCGAAGTACCATTCGCGATTTCCTTGGAATTGCTGAACTAAAGATCGCAAACAACGTCACCTACGAGAGCACGCTTGAGAGGCTGGGCGATCCCAAACTGTCCGTGAAGACCATCGAGTACGAGTGCAGAAAGCAGCTAGGTGGCCTGCTGCCTATTGTCAAACGCCTTCGAGTGAACAAGACGCTGTTGCCGCTGGCCGTGGAAGACACCTTTTATTCGCAAAGGGCTGTCTAAAAACAAACACAAAAACGGCTCCTTTAGGAGCCACCAAATAAAAGAAAGTTAATGATCAACAATCAATAATTATTTATCCTATTCCTTGACTCCCATGTCCCCCTCTTAAGGTTTCCTAACATTCCAGAATGACGAAACTCTTTATAACCCCGCCCTCACAAGCTTATAAATACCACCGAGAGAGACTAGAAACTAGTTATTGTACGAAGAGAGCGCCTAAGTCCTAGTATCACAATTAAAAATGGCGTCGCCGATGCTCTTTCGTTTCGTGTTCTGATTGCTAGCTATCTTTCCCTTTAATTCCTTGCTTCACATGCAAAGTAATCGTCCGTATCATCGCAGGTATTGCTATTTTTTCTTTCCCTTTCTGTAGTGTGTCGGCCGACGCGTCGGTAGTGTGTCGGCCGACGCGTCGGTAGTGTGTCGGCCGACGCGTCGGTAATGTGTCGGCCGACGCGTTGGTAATGTGTCGGCCGACGCGTCGGTGGTGTGTCGGCCAACGCGTCGGCCGACACGTTGGCCGACGCGTTGGTTGGATCAGATTCGTTACCTTTACCTTGACTCTTTACTACCTCGCATCTACAGCAGAGTACAGAACACTTGCTCACCTTTTTGGTGTTTCCAACTCTTTTGTGTGTATTTGCGTTAAAGATGTTTGTGATGCTGTAAACAGAAGGTTGTCGCGAATGATAGATTTCCCACAGGGAGAGGACCTTGTTCAAGTAATGGAATGCTATGAGAAAAACTGGGACATACCAATGTGTGCTGGTGCGATTGATGGCACACATATTCCTATCCTCGCACCTCAAGAGAGCCATGCTGATTATGTCAACCGTAAAGGCTACCACAGCATCATCGTGCAAGCTGTTGTGGATTGTCGATATACTTTCAGAGATGTGGTCATTGGTTGGCCTGGGAGCGTGCATGATGCTCGAGTATTGTCAAACTCGTTAATTTACAAGAAGGGAAATGAAAACAAACTCTTTCCAGGAAACCTTACAAAGCAAATCGGAGATCAGGATGTATCCCCATTTCTTATTGGAGATCCAGCTTACCCCCTACTACCTTGGTTGTTGAAACCCTACCCAGAGAACAACAATACTACTCCAATCGAACGTCGTTTCAACTATTGCCTGAGCAGGGGCAGGATGACCGTTGAGAATACATATGGGCGATGGAAGGGAAGGTTTCCTCGCTTCTTAAAACGTGTGGATATGGGTGTAACATTTCTCATTCCTGTTACAAAAGCATCCTGTATTCTGCACAACATATGTGAAATGCAAAATAATGATTTCCTTCCAGAGTGGGAAGAAAGAATTTCATCCTTGGAAGTCCTGGAAGAACCAGAAGCATGTGGGCATAATGAGATGGTGGCAGGTGATGCGGCAGACAAACGTGAAACTATGGCCGAGTATTTTTTTCTTGAGTATAATAAACGTTTACTTATATAACACCTATCCATGGCGAAGCTGCTTATTCTATAAACTAAATATTTTTCCTGTTTTGGAGAGGGTTTTTCAGGCTTATGTTCAGGCAAAGGATAATCCACATTGATGTGTGTTATGACTATTATTTTAAACCACCTTGTTTTTGATCAATCAAGTGAAAATGCAGACTGAAGGCATTTTGTGAAAATGTAAGGTAATTATGACATACGTTTCATTTGCACATTTACATGACTTCCATATTCATAGTTTGTTTCCACAGTTAATGGCTTATCTTTACGCAACCCCCCCCCCCCCCCCCCTTCAACATAGTTATGAACCCTCCCTAGGTACATACAAAGTAGCAATACACGTTTAAAGTGACCATTAATATCATACAATCTCTGTTTGTGTGGTTTGTATTACAATAATGTACTTACAAACTTTTGCTACAATAATAAGATACTTTCTAAATAAAGTGCAACACAACTTCAACTGCATTATTAACATTGTTGATACCTTTGAAACACAACTTAAACTGGTCAAACTCAACTTTCCAAGCTTAGCACTATTGCGTCAAAATGAAATGTAAATAATCTGCAAATTAAAGCTTATAATAGGAATTTGAGTGATCAGTTGTAGGATTTTGGTTGGAACTCACACTACCAAATCCAAAGAAACTGCTTGAGGAGAGATTTTCACTGGAGGGAATAGGGGAGTCATTAGTGTCACAGGCATAAATATTGTTGCTGTTGCTGATGGGTTGATGTTGTTGATAATGAGCTGTGTGGACACGGGTGTGAGCCTCTGGTGGATAACCCATCATCATGCGAAGCATTTGCATCTCGTGTTCCCTCTCTTCTCGTCTTCTTTGATTTTCCAGTATGGTTTGCTGCAATCGGAATTCATGCTCCTTTTTAAGTTTGATCTCTTCCAACTGCTGAAGTCTGAAAAATAAAATGTATATTTATAAAGGGTGGGATGTTTTTAGAGTGCCTCATATTAATCTAAAACACTTTTTCTTTTTTTGGTCCTTATAGGCCTGTCCCAAAGCCCCAATGGGACGTACAATAGCAATATAGCTATCTTTTCTACAACAAGTAGATTTTTTAACCTTTTAGCCTTGATACCTGAGAAAATCAGTTTCTGAAGCATCCTGAAACTTCTGAAATACCACATCCAGAGACTTTTCCACATTACTCTTTCTTTTTTTCTTTGTTGTTACAGCTTTTTTTTTACTCTCTTTTTTAGGCTTAGGAAGGTCAGTTTTCTTAGCATCTCCAGCAGGAAGGGCATTCTCATTTGCACTGTTTCCACTTTCGCCTATCACATCAAAAGCTGTAATAAGAAATGATGCAATTAAAAGTGAAAATTGAAGGATTCTTATTCTAATCTAATTTTTGTGTCTCCCCACCCATGTATGACATTAATTTCACTTGACAATGTTGACAGCAACTTCCCAACAAATATATGGAAATTATCTCAAAATTCTAACAATTTGTTCCCTATTCCAGCTTAAGTTATTTGAGTAACATATTCCCACAGGGTAGCCAATTCAACTCAAAGGATGGTATATAGAAGGGCCTAGCTGCATCTACAACTAAAGTATTTTCATTGTATTTTAGCTAAAAAAAAGGCCAAGTGAATGACTTACTTTCACCCATTAAACCTGAACCAATCTCCTCCTCATCGCAGTTTGGGCATGAAAATTCATCAGCATCTGAATACACCTTCACACTACTTCCTGAGGAATGAACTCCTGCTGAATGCATAACTTGTTCATAGTTACATGTGTCACATTTTCTAACATGCATTTCACCCTCTCCATATGTATTTATCAGGTCTTCCTCAATAGCTGCAAGCAAAGATATTTTGAATTATTAACACTGTAAATCTGTGTTAAATGTCTGCCTGTTGTTAAATAGAACTCAAGTGTGCACATCCAAATATTTTTCAATATGGCCTTACATTCTTTTAGCACATGTGATGCACTAGCTTTCTAGAAAAGAAAACTAAACTACAGTACGCAGTTAAATAGCCTCTCTGAACTTACAAGTGTTTTGAGCCTCTCGTTCAGCCATTGTGTCTGTCACTAATGGTGGATTAACATTATGTTTTTGAGACATGAATCCATCCATTTTTGTAAAGAATTTCCATTCTTTAGCCCTATTTGTTCCACTCCTCCGTTTCTTATCTTTTTCTGTCTTATATTTCTGCCTTAACTTCTTCATCTTGTTGATGACATCCTTTACAGAGAACCCTTCACAATATCCTTGTTTTTGTAGCTGAACCTACAGTGAAAGCATTTGTGCATAAGCTTACTGCATTGATCTATGGGTTAAAGCATTTCGGCCCATCATATGTTAGATGTTAATTAATAGGGTTTAAAGTTTATAGAAACAGTGCCAAAGAGCGTGATCAACGCTCTCAAATATAATATTTAGTTAACAGTTCATATGACCGTTTTCAAGTATGTGATCTGTTGTCAACACAAAGGTTCTGATTCACTGTTGTAACTAATATAAGATACTTGCAGTGATTACAAACTTGTAGATATTTAACTAGCTCTCTTCAAGAACATTTATAAATCATTATAGTACATAATAATTATTTAGACCGTTGTTCAACGACCATTTTTTGTGCTGCACGAGAAAAACCGAAAGTTTATCTAGATCTTTCTACCATTTACAGCAGCTACATTTTTAGCTTAAACGTAACGATCACTTACCAGCACTGTTTTGTAAACCTGAGCCGATTCTTTGGACGTTTTCGCTGCGTCCAATGAAAACTGTATGGTTTCATCACCCCAGATCTCTATCAATTGAATTGTTGCCTCCTCTGACCAAGTAACAGCCCGCTGAGTTTTGCGAGGTGTTAGTGGTTGGGAGTGACTATTCTGCACTCAGTTGATGTTGTGAGACAATAGGGAGACACCTCATGACATTTTTATACCACGTAACACTCAGTTCATGTAGTGAATACAAAACAGCACCGACCAAAGAAGAAGACGCCATCTTGGATTTGCTCCTGTTTTTATCCATAAGGCCTTGCAAAATTCGAAAAATTTGGGCACGGCACCCCTAAAAAGCGGGCCGGGACTACCTCCAGAGGTGGTCTCGGCCCGCCTAAATTTTTCGGCACGCGGGCCGAAAAATTTGCATTTACACGGAAAAAATCAAGCGGGCCGTGCCCAAAATTATCGGCCCGCGGGCCAAAATTTAGGAGTGCCGTGCCTAAAATGAATGTCGTGTAAATGCGCTTTATGTATATAGATAAAGCAAATTTTGGACCTTCGCCGATTTCTCTAATATTTTCAGTGAAAGTCGACCATTATATCCCATGAACAAATATCACATTTATTTGGATCAAATCTTTTATTCTTATTTTTTGCGGGGTGGTTTTCACTGCAACCTCAAAACCACCCAATTTGCATTTGAAGACTCCATAATTTAGCATTAAATGTCGGTCGCTGCCAAAGCGTATTTCCTTAACCAAACAAGCTGAATATTTTATATATCAAGGTTTTAGTGTTTCTTCTATACTTTAACGGTTAAACAATTGTATTCTATAAAATTTTGACTGAGTTATGAATTTTCAAAAACACTTCCTAACGGACTCAGGAATGCGTGACACGTAACATACCTGTAGTTGAAAGCGATTTTCTCGAATGTGGGACCTGATCAGAAGTCAAGTCTATTGTATCTCGAAAGTACTAATACCAGTCTAGAAACCTATCGAATAAAATTTGTGGGCACTCTGCACCTCGCGCCGTACAGAGCAGCAAGATTTTCCCAAATTTTCGCCATTTTGATTAAAACCAAAGATAACGACGGTCCGATTTCTTTACAGGGAACGCCTATAGATACCATCATTACCACTAAACACCACACTGTGGTATGCAAATAAATAATATTTGTCGATTTAGCCGTCGTTTGAGGAAAAAAATCTACCGTTGTTGCAGGATTTTCAAAAGAAACAGCCGTAAATACCAATATGCAAATTAGCTTCGAAAGCGACATTTTTGCTATATTTATCTCTGTAATTCCCGAAAACTTGTTTTCTTATAAATTATTCTACAAGGCAAAGAAATGTTCCTTACCTGAGAAAAGATGCCTTTCAGACTATGTAAAAGCGTTTCAGTTTTGCTGTGAGTGATTATTTTCATTTCCCACGCTGCGGCCGGTAACACAGTGTTTGTTTTGTTTGAAAGGTTGTTGGTTTCATCCTAATTCAATTAAAAGCGGGCAAGCTGTCTACTTTTTCAAAGCTCTCTCAGCTCATCCTTAAAATGTCTGAGGTACCTGACTAATTGTCAATAAAAAGTTTATTGACAATTTCCCCCAATAAATGTCGAAAAAAACTCCTGAAAGTATCATATCAAAACGAAACTTCAAGTAGTGGGTCTTAATGAGGTTAGCCGTAGGCCTTAGGCGTAACAGTCGTTGGCCGAAAAAAAATGTTAACCGTAAAAAGAAAATTCTAGCCACGAAAGCAGAAGTCTCAGGATTTCGTGTCAAGACTTTCACTTGTCTTGGTACCGAGGAGTGTTAGATTTGCTCCAAGTCGTTCGCTTTTTCTTTGTGTCAACAGAGCTACTGTATTTGAATTGATCATTCTCGTCCCCAGAGCCCGCGATCCTTCTGGTCTCCATCACAGTAAGGCACTACCTCTCTGGAACCTCTATTTTCATTCGCCCGCTGTAAACACTACCTCTATTGTTATTCAGGGCTAGGGGCATTGTTATGAGCTGTTATCTATTGTTTAAAGAACCAATGAAGTATCTCGTTCCGAGAGGTAGTGGGCGACCCCTCCATCAGGGTTCGAGAACTCTGACAGTTCCCAATTTCTGAGCATTATCATGAACATGCACAGAGTTCTCGTTCTGCATCTTTAAGCCAATCAGATTTTTCAGATTTAACAATGAGTCCGTGAATCCCGGACTTGCGGTGTTGGAGGCGGAAAGAGGTCTCGATTCCTGGCGCAGAGCAGAAGGATCGAGTTACTTTTTGCCTCCGTTTGAAAATGAATCTACGTGCGAAGCCATTCACATGAAAATGCCTTCCACCTTCACGTCCATTTTTATGCAAAGCAAACCTCTTTTTATTTGAATGGTTTCGCACGAAGACTCGTTTTGAATCTGAGGCAAAAGGCAACTCGGAGATGGCCTATAGACCTTTTGCGCTTGGGCGACTTGTTGCCCCACTTACTGACCATTTGATTTTCAAATAGTCGCGTGTATATGAATGAATAAATTTTATGTGGAGAAAAAGAAAAATTCTCTAGAGAATATCATGTGGTCTGTAATGGGAAAACAGACCGCCCAAGCGAAAAAGGTCTATTGATCGCTTACAAAAAAGGATACGAAAGGATGCAAATTCGCGCATTGAAGTGTTCGCGTACGAAACGCAGGATTTCCAGGAATGGCTCATTCCACGATCAGACGCAATTTTTGATTTTTAAGCCAGACTGTGCGCCCTCCTTATCCGGCGGTCTTTTGCGAATCAAACGAGCAAGCAACTTGGAACAAGTGCCGTAGCACATTGTAATTCATAGCACTTGCTCCAAGTTGCTTCCTCGTTTGATTCGCAAAAGACCGCTGGATAAGGAGGGTGCACAGTCTGGCTTAAAAATCGAAAATTGCTACTGTTCGCGGAACGAGCCATTCCTGGAATTTAATAGTGCGCTTCACGCGCGAACACTTCAATGCGCGATTTTGTTTCCTGTTTTGTAAGTGATCAATTCACAGTCTCGTCTCCAGAGGCCGCGATCCTTCTCGTCTGCGCCAGGAATCAAGACATCTGGCCGCCTCCAAAACCGTTAGTCCGCGATTAACGGACTCATTGTCAAATCTGACAAATCTGATTGGCTGAAAGATACAGAACGAGTGCTCTGCGCATGTTAATGCTCAGAAATTTGAGTTCTCGATCCCTGATGGAGACCACAGGCAGCCCAAGCTCACGTTTTGAGCGGTTGGTAGGTATAAATTGGTGTTGCGTAACACTAGACCGTTGAGAATATTATAAGGCTTTGTATCGGATTTGGGTCGATTTTGGCCGTATTTATGCTTAAAATACAGTAAATATACAAAATAAACTTACTTTTGCCATTTGCTGTGTCCTTTTGCCTGTTTTGCGTCTTAAAGTGGTGTTTTAGTCGATTTTTCTCTTCCCTGTTCCTTCCTTCCTAAGACGGAGTCAAGGCGAAACACTGCCATGGCGATCGATCCGCGATCGAGCGGCGATTTTTAGCCCGAAAATTGGTCCCAACGGCGTCTTTTCCTTTCTCACGTAAAGGTCGTTAGCTCTCCTCCTCCCACAAATCCACAGCTTTGGAAAATCTCAATGCATACCCTTTGAAATAAACCGATTTCCACGATTAATCCATAGGTTTCGGAGGTCTGCAATTCCTGTGTAATTCGAAGTTGACACGACCGTTTCAAACTAGGCTTAGCGGCCTGGCCTGGTGTCAAATCCACATACGTCCACGGGAGGGAAGGTAAAAATTACTTAGAAAGTTTCGGATAGTAATTTTTACCTTCCCTCCCGTGGACGTATGTGGATTTGATACCAGGCCAGGCCGCTAAGCCTAGTTTGAAACGGTCGTGTCAACTTCGAATTACACAGGAATTGCAGACCTCCGAAACCTATGGATTAGTCGTGGAAATCGGTTTATTTCAAAGGGTATGCATTGAGATTTTCCAAAGCTGTGGATTCGTGGGAGGAGGAGAGCTAACGACCTTTATGTGAGAAGGGAAAAGACGCCATTGGGACCGATTTTCGGGCTAAAAATCGCCGCTCGATCGCGGATCGATCGCCATGGCAGTGTTTCGCCTTGACTCCGTCTTAGGAAGGAAGGAACAGGGAAGAGAAAAATCGACTAAAACACCACTTTAAGACGCAAAACAGGCAAAAGGACACAGCAAATGGCAAAAGTAAGTTTATTTTGTATATTTACTGTATTTTAAGCATAAATACGGCCAAAATCGACCCAAATCCGATACAAAGCCTTATAATATTCTCAACGGTCTAGTGTTACGCAACACCAATTTATACCTACCAACCGCTCGAAACGTGAGCTTGGGCTGCCTGTGTGGAGACCAGAAGGATCGCGAGCTCTGGGGGCCAGAATGATTAATTCAAATAAAAAATAAATAAAAAGCGTACGACTTGGAGCAAATGTAACACTTCTCGGTACGTAACACTTTTCGGTACTTGACGAGAAATCCTGAGACTTTAACTTTTGCGGCTAGATTTTCTTTTTACGGTTAACAATTTTTTTTTTTCGGCCAACGCCTAAGACTTAATTTTTTGGTCGCTTTACGGCTAACGGCTAACCTCATTAAGATCCACTAGTTAACGACGTTTCGTTTTAATATATACTTCGGCTTAGCTTTTCGACATTTATAGGGGGAAATCAATTTGTCACCCTCCCCCACTCGCCTCGGCTACCCCGCTCCCGTGAATTCCAATGATCCGCCATGTAACTGAGTACGTACAAAACAGAGGTGGACTAGATAGATTTTATCACGACATTTTAATAAACTTTTTATTGACAAAAATAGTCAGGTACCTAAGACATTTTAAGGATGAGCTGAGAGCGCTTTGAAAATGTAGACAGCTTGCCCGCTTTTAATTGAATTAGAGTGAAACCAACAGCCTAGCAAACAAACACTGTGTTACCGGCCGCAGCGTGGGAAATGAAAATAATCACTCACAGCAAAACTGAAACGCTTTTACATAGTCTGAAAGGCATCTTTTCTCAGGTAAGGAACATTTCTTTGCCTTGTAGAATAATTTATAAGAAAACAAGTTTTCGGGAATTACAGAGATAAATATAGCAAAAATGTCGCTTTCGAAGCTAATTTGCATATTGGTATTTACGGCTGTTTCTTTTGAAAATCCTGCAACAACGGTAGATTTTTTTCCTCAAACGACGGCTAAATCGACAAATATTATTTATTTGCATACCACAGTGTGGTGTTTAGTGGTAATGATGGTATCTATAGGCGTTCCCTGTAAAGAAATCGGACCGTCGTTATCTTTGGTTTTAATCAAAATGGCGAAAATTTGGGAAAATCTTGCTGCTCTGTACGGCGCGAGGTGCAGAGTGCCCGCAAATTTTATTCGATAGGTTTCTAGACTGGTATTAGTACTTTCGAGATACAATAGACTTGACTTCTGATCAGGTCCCACATTCGAGAAAATCGCTTTCAACTACAGGTATGTTACGTGTCACGCATTCCTGAGTCCGTTAGGAAGTGTTTTTGAAAATTCATAACTCAGTCAAAATTTTATAGAATACAATTGTTTAACCGTTAAAGTATAGAAGAAACACTAAAACCTTGATATATAAAATATTCAGCTTGTTTGGTTAAGGAAATACGCTTTGGCAGCGACCGACATTTAATGCTAAATTATGGAGTCTTCAAATGCAAATTGGGTGGTTTTGAGGTTGCAGTGAAAACCACCCCGCAAAAAATAAGAATAAAAGATTTGATCCAAATAAATGTGATATTTGTTCATGGGATATAATGGTCGACTTTCACTGAAAATATTAGAGAAATCGGCGAAGGTCCAAAATTTGCCTTATCCGCTGTTACGCGGACAGCCTCTTAATTTCATGACACCAAGTTATTACACTTGCGACTTTTCTTACATTCAGGGCAAAACGTTATTACACTTAGGACCAAAAGGTATTACACTTGGGACTTTTATTACATTTAGGGACGATTATTACATTTAGGACCAAACGTTATTACACTTAGGACCTTTATTACATTTAGGGACATTTATCACATTTGAGGCCCTTTTGGGAGCAGGGGGTAGAATTTATTACCATAATTTTTCATGCAGTGAAGACACCAAGACACCACCAGAGGTCACCAAGAGCCTCCATTTCCAAACGCTACTACAGGTTGAGATAAGCTGTTGGAAGGTGGAAAGGAACGGGAGCTTAGGTATAGAGGTGAGCCATCGCTTCAGGGAGGAGGGTGGGGCGATGACGTCCGTTTTCAGGTAATGAAGAAAGGAAAAAAAAAACAGGGATAAACAAGTCTATTTATACGAAACCCGTAGAAAGTTATGGACAATCGGCTCCGCTGTGGATCTACAGAAGTGGGGGAAATTACAGCTTAGTCGTTTGTCCTCGATGGGCCCCAGTGGGAACAATCCGCACTTTCCGCCATTGGTGTGATACGTTTTATAGAATCCTCATTGACCATTCGAAAAAGTGTGAATCTGAGAGCCCCTGTCCCCTCCCCCCCCCCCCCCCCCCAAGTATTTTCTTCCAAAGGAAAAAGCCAAACGTACCGTCAACGAAACCGAGGCAATGGAAAAGGCAAGATAATATGAACAATCCACGATTACTTTGACTGAATGACTCGGAGACTCAAAGGGCAGTGCAAACAAGCCAAGTGGCTGATTAATTTTTTTGTTTGTTTGTTTTACGTATTTTGTTTGTTTGCCTTATTTCACTTTCAATAAGACGTTAAAACTCCAGCCCTTTTGGTTTATGAAGAATAATGCAAAGCGACGCCATAAAGTGTTTAATTAACTGCGGTTTTAACTTGGCACCACGGAGTCTACAGCAATCATACCTCAGAGAAAGGCATGTGACGTCCGTGAGAGTTCAAGACTAACCAAGAGTCGTGAAATGGGTATTTCTGGAAATGTTGCTGTTGACTCTGTGGCGGCAAGGTTAACCGAAAAATTAGACTTTGAGGCGTCACAGTGGTTCTTTAGCTTTCTTTGTGAGTGAGTCACGTAGTCACACCTATCAGATTGGGGCTTGTATCAAACAGCCAATCAAGTTACCATTAAAAAACGGTTGATATCTCCAGTAATCTGGAGTTGTCTGATTGCTGTAGTTTGTTCTGACATTTTTCACGTGATCGATTTCGCTTATAGATTGTAACCAAGCAAGCTTGTTACCTGAGAATTAACACTCTTAAACATGCGCTAATTCTGTTCCACTACCTGAAATCCAATCTCCCAAAAGTGTAAAACGCTTCTCTTTGGCACCAGCCCAAAGATTGCGTGCCTATGTTCCACTTGGCTAGTGTAACTGGTTTAACAGGTTTTGCTTTATTTTTGGATCAGTGATGTCACAGTTTACGTTTTACCTTAGGGCGGTTGCGGTATTGTGCAATCAGTACCAGTTCTTTTCATTTTATTCAAATCACTGAACCATTCAGTCTAATTATGCAAGCTTCTTACAGTGGAACCTCGATTTAACAAAGTACCAAGGGACTGGGGAAATTTGTTCGTTATATCGAGGGTTCGTTGTATCGAAAACCTCGATTTAAGGAATTTTAGGTAAAACAACCAAAATATTCGTTATATCGAGGTTTAGTTAATAATTAATTTTCAAAAATGTCACGTTGCACTACCCAGCTTTTCCGGATCTGAACAAAAATACCAATAAACATTAGTTTTTTGACGTCTCTCCGAAGCTTTTGTCTCAGGACCCCTCTCAGTACAGATCTGTACATAGTTACAGCACTAGAAACTGGACTGGCAAGCAAAACTGCTTAAAACTAGTGAGACGCTAATAAAAGATTACTTTCAATGAAGATTGTTTTTTTTTTGTCATCAGTAAAAAATGCGTCCTCCATTTAAGAAATTTCTCAAAATGAACATGGCAACAAAACGTTAACAACAGTTTTTAACACTGTACTATTGTAGTAACTCTTCTAATCAGGACTCTTAATCAAGAATTTCTTTATGTGAGGATTGCCTCTGTCTTTTTATTGTCATCCGCTAGAATGTATCCTCCTCCTCATCATTGGTCGTTAATTCCTCGCTAACCGTCACCGAGTCCAAACATAAGTAAGAGCACAGGCAGACAAGGCTCTGTGTTTGAGACCGTGTGACGTAAGCGTCGTTAATTCCTCGCTAGCCGTCACCGACCCCTTTTATTTGGGGTCGGTGACGGCTAGCGAGGAATTAAAAACCAAAAAAAAAGCATAAAATTGCAAAATACCTCGCAAGATCACAATTTGGGATTAAAAGATGCAAAATCCGGTATTTTATGGAGCATTTCTCGCGATCAGTTGGATCAAGCCGAGGTCAGTCGTTACAAATTACAGTGAATGTATGAGATCAAATAGCGCGTACCATGACGCTTACGTCACACGGTCTCAAACACAGAGCCTTGTCTGCCTGTGGTCAGATTACTTCCCTTTATAAACTGCAATTTGATTGCTTCTGATAGTACCTCAAACAAACATACTTCACTGACTGACTGACTGACTGACTTCACGGTCCATCGCGCCGACTAATGAGTTATTTTTGGAAAAAATAACTCAATTATAGAAGAGCCTTTGTGATGACTTAAATTATTTCTTAAACAAATGACACTTAAAAAAAACCACGCCGGGCATGGAAACGATAGGAACGATGAAAACGCTTGATTCGGTGACCCGCATGAAACGAAAGAAACAATGTGAACCATGCGAATGCATTTTGCTCCAGAGAAACCAAACGAACCAAATGCAACACACGTTGTGAACGTTATAAACTGAAGATTTCTTACCATGTCTCTAAATACTTTGAAAATTCGCGCGTAACAGGCCATAGCGTGCGCTTAAGGTAGCTCATAACAGTTTAGTCAGAATTAGACATGCCCATTTTAGGTCTTCTATCGCAGCTATAGCAATAACTTTTAGAAAATCTACAAATACAAACTCGTACAAGTTTTACCAATGAACAAATTGACGTCGTTGTGACGTCACAAATCGTTGCCATGGCAACGTCATATGAGGTCAAAGAACCCTATTTTTGACCTTTTGAGGCTAATAACTCAAAAACTACTCGGTGAAAGTTCATGTTTTTGATATATTTTTATCCAACTGAAAGAAAAATTTTTGCAAATTTTTAAAAAAATCTGTAGGTAGGATTCGAAGCTATGTCATTTTTCCACTAATTTAAGGTGGCTCTGAACCCTACCTACAGAATTTTTTAAACATTGTTAGATTGTTTGTTTTGCCCAGTAGACAAACATATATGAAAAACAAAAACTTTCAACGTCTAATGAAGATGATCTTCTTCAACAATGACACGAGCATGGGACAAAGAAAAATTCTGAGTCCCCGACGGGAATCGAACCCATGGTCTCCCAGATACCGGTTGGGCGCTCTAACCAACTGAGCTACGAGAGACTCGTGGTGAGCTTGGCCATTTACTAGGTTGATATGTGACACGCGTCTTGCATACTGCTAGGATCAGCAATGTCGAAATCATCAAGTGTGTAGTAAATAATAAAGATGTCTTTGTCCCATGCTCGTGTCATTGTTGAAAAAGATCATCTTCATTATTTATCACCGAGCTTAAAATTTACCATTTTTATTATTTACTTTCACCGTCTAGTTTTTAAGTTATTAGCCTCAAACGGTAAAAATCTTTGACCTCATTTGACATTGCCATAGCAATGAATTTTGACGTCATAGCAACTGCAATTTGTTCATTGGTAAAACCTTCACAAAGTTGTACTAAAAGTTAAACCTCAACTTTATTGGTGTAGCTGCAATAGAATACCAAAGACGGGAATATCTAAACCCCTTCGAGCCACCTTAACCTCTATTATTTTGCTCAATATTCACGCATTCCATGCAACATGTAAGGAGCCCGCGTTCATTCCGTAACAAGGACAACAAAAGCTTTCTAGGTTGTTTTTAAGAGGAAGTTTCCAGAAAACTCAAACAAAAATGATTTTTTGCGGCAAGGCTAAAAAACAGGGATTTCGCTCATATTCTGCATGTAGGTAATCCTTTAAAAAAAAACTAAAAACGTTATGTTGTTTTTTCTTTCAAATATTTCTATTATTCTGAGAAAAACGAAATTTTCGATTTCACGTCTAGACTCGATTCAGAGGGTCCGAATTGGGCTGAAAATCGACCATTTTCGACCATTTTCATTTTCCGCTTTATTGCATGACTGTTCCTTGTCCAAAGAAGCATAGTTTCAAGTATTTTGGGTAATCTAATTATTTAACGGTGAACAAAACCAGACTATTCTCACGCGCCATGAAACTCGGTTGCTCAAAAGAATCGTCATTTTCACCATGTGCCATATCTTGGATATCCTTGAAATATAGGTATTTCAACCAAGAAACCAAGAACGATGTCAGATACAGAGGACGCGGCAAATCTAAAAGTTCTGTTGCAAAACCTAGTCAAAGAGAACAGAGAAAATTTCAGCAAACTCCCATGAAGAAAACAGCTGCTTAAGACTGGACATTAAAGAAGAGCTGGAAAAAGTTAAGAGAATAACGACTGAAGTCGAAAAGAGCGTACAAAAAGCCTGGTCCACCACCACTCATTGCCGTATGGCGCAAACCCACGACAAGATACCATAAAACAGACAACGGCAAGACCTAGCCCAATCCTCTGGCCATGCGCATGCCAAGTTTGGTGGCCCCAACTCTCCTGCAGGCCGAGCCACAGCGACAGAAAACGGCGAAACCTAGCCCAATCCTTTGGGCATGAGCATGCCAAGTTTGGTGGCTCTGGCTTCCATGCAGACCGAGCCAGAGCGACCAAGGCAACTGTTGGTCCAAGTGTGCGTACCGATTCACTTTACCTCACTCGGGTCACTCACTTGGGCGTAGATAATTTGAACGGCGCTCCGGCCCTCGACAAGATACGATGAAACGGACAACGGCATCACCAAGCCCAATCTTCTGGACATAAGCATGGAGAGTTTGGTGGCTCCAGCTTGCCTCCAGGCCGAGCCAGAGCGACCAAGGAGAGTGACCCCACCGATTCCGTCTGGGTCATCACTTCGCCGTACATCATTGGTCTGACACGCCGGCCCACGACAAGATACGATGAAACGAACAACCCAACCCAATCCTCTGGCCATGAGCATGCCAAGTTCGGTGGCTCTGGCTTGACTGCAGGCCGAGCTAGAGCGACCAAGGCAACTGGTGGTCCAAGTGTGAACACTGATTCACTTTGCCTAACTCGGCTCACTCACTTGGGCGTAGATCACTTGAACGGCGCGCCGGCCCAAAAAAAGATACGATGAAACGCACAACGGCAGAACCTCGCCCAATCCTCTGGCCAGGTGCATGCTGAGTTTAAAGGCTCCAGCTTTTCTGCAGACCGCGCCAGAATGAGCAAAGCAAGTGTGCACACCGATTCCCGTTGTCTGACTTGGCCGTAGATCATTGGTTTGACACGCTGGCCCACGCCAAGATACGATAAAACAGGGCATGCCAAGTTTGGTGGCTCTGGCTTTCCTGCCGGACGAGCCAGAGTGACCAAAGCAACTGGTTCTCCAAGTGTGAACACCGATTCACTTTCCCTTACTAGGCTCAGTCGGCTCAATCACATGGCCGTAGATCATTTGAACGGCGTGCCGTCCCACGACAAGATACGATAAAACGGACAACAGCAGTACCTAGCCCAATTCTCGGGCCATGAGCATGCCAAATTTGGTGGCTCCATCTTGCCTGCAGGCCGAGCCAGAGCGACCAAAGCAAGTGTGCACACCGATTCCCTTTGGCTCACTTGGCCGTAGATCATTTGAACAGCACACCGGTCCTAGCCCAATCTTCTGGGCATGCGCATGTTAAGTTTGGTGGATTTTAATTGCCCAGGCACCGAGCCAGAGCGGCCAAGGCAACTGTTCGTCCAAGTGTGCATACCGATTCACTTTTCCTCACTTGGCTCACTCGGCTCACTCACTTTGGCGTAGCTCATTTTAACGGCGCACCAGAGAACCTAGCCCAATCCTCTGGCCATGCTCATGCCAAGTTTGGTGTCTCTAGCTCTCCTCCGGACCGAGCCAGTGCGACCAAGGAGAGTGTGCATACCGATTCCCTTTGGCTCACTTGGCCGTAGATCATTTGAACCGCGCGCCGGTCCACGACAAGATACAATGAAACGGAGAACGGCGGGACATAGCCCAATCATCTGGGGATGCGCCTGTTACGTTTGGTGGCTCTTACTTGCCTGCAAGCCGAGCCATAGCGACCAAGGCTCTGGCTTGCCTACAGACCGAGCCAGGTGGACCAAGGCAACTGTTGGTCCAAGTGTGGAGACCAATTCTTTTTGGCTCACTTGGCTCACTCACTTGGTCGTCGCTCATTGCTGTATGGCGCCGGCCAACGGGCAGACCCGATGAAACGGAAAAAAGGAGGACCTATCCCAATCCCCTTGCCATCCGAATGCTTAGTTTGGTGACTCTGACTTGCTACATGCCGACCCAGGTGGAGCAAGGCAACTGTTGGTCCAAGTGTGCACACCAATTCACGTACCTGACTTGGCTCACTTGCATTGGCTCACTCACTTGATCGTCGCTCTTCCTGTATGTTCCTAACAAATAGAGACGAGTCGACTGAGCAGCTCCACGTGTTGAGGAAGAGGACACCACTGAATAAGAAGAAGCAGATGACTTAAGCAACGCGTCAGATGACTCAAGCAACGCGTGAGAATTAGTTTCTCAAAAGTTCTTTTTCTGTCGAGAAGAAGGATGCATTAAGTCTAACCACCAACGCAACTGGTGATCCAAGTATGAAAACCGATTCACTTCCCCTCACTCACCTCACTCGGCTCACTCACTTCGGCGTAGATCATTTGAACGGCGCGCCGGCCCACGAACGGATACAATGAAACGGACAACGGAGACACCTAGCCCAATTCTCAGGGCATGCGCATGCCAGGTTTGGTGGCTCTGGAATGCCTGCAGGCCGACCCAAATCGACCAAGGCAACTGTTGGTCTAAGTGTGCATACCGATTCACTTTGCCTCAGTTGCCTCACTCGGCTCACTCACTTTGGCGTAGCTCATTTTAACGACGCACCGGCCCACGACAAGATACGACTAAACAAACAACAGCAGAACCTAGCCCAAACCTCTGGCCATGCGCACGCCAAGTTTGGTGTCTCTAGCTCTCCTCCAGGCTTATCCAGAGCGACAAACGCAAGTGTGAATACCGATTCCCTTTGGCTCTCTTGGCCGTAGATCATTTGAACGGCGCGCCGGTCCACGACAAGATACGATGAAACGAACAAGTGCGAGACCTAGCCCAATACTCAGGGCATACCCATGCCAGGTTTGGTTGCTCTGGAATGCCTGTAGGCCTAGCCAGATCGACCACGGCGATAGTTGGTCTAAGTGTGCATACTGATTCACTTTGCCTCACATGGCTCACTCACTTTGGCGTAGCTCATTTTAACGGAGCACCCGCCCACGACAAGATACGACTAAACCGACAACGGAAGAACCTAGCCCAATCCTCTGCTCATGCGCATGCCAAGTTCGGTGTCTCTGGCTCTCCTCCAAGCCGAGCCAGTGCGACCAACGCAAGTGTGCATCCCGATTCCCTTTGGTTCACTTGGCCGTAGATCATTTGAACTGCGCGACGGTCCACGACAAGATACGATGAAACGGACGAATACGAAACCTAGCCCAATTCTCTGGGCATGCGCAGGTTAAGTTTGGTGGCTCTTACTTGCCTGGAAGCCGAGCCAGAGCGACCAAGGCAACTGTTGGTCCAGGTGTGCCTACCGATTCACTTTGCCTCACTTGGCTCACTCGGCTCACTCACTTTGGCGTAGCTCATTTTAACGGCGCGCCGGTCCACGACAAGATACTATGAAACAGAGAACGGTGGGATCTAGCCCAATCATCAGTTTGGTGGCTGTTACTTGCCTGGAAGCCGAGCCAGTGGACAAAGGCAACTGTTGGTCCAAGTGTACCTACCGATTCACTTTGCCTCACTTGGCTCACTCGGCTCACTCACTTTGGCGTAGCTCATTTTAACGGCGCGCCGGTCCACGACAAGATACTATGAAATAGAGAACGGTGGGATCTAGCCCAATCATCTAGGCATCCGCATCTTAAGTTTGGTGGCTGTTACTTGCCTGGAAGCCGAGCCAGGTGGACAAAGGCAACTGTTGGTCCTAGTGTACCTACCGATTCACTTTGCCTCACTTGGCTCACTCGGCTCACTCACTTTGGCGTAGCTCATTTTAACGGTGCGCCGGCCCACCACAAGACACGACTAAACAGACAACGGAAGAACCTAGCCAATTCCTGTGACCATGTGCATGCCAAGTTTGGTGTCTCTAGCTCTCCTCCAGGCCGAAACAGAGCGACCAAGGCAAGTGTTCATACCGATTCCCTTAGGCTCACTTGGCCGTAGATCATTTGAACGGCGGGCCGGTCCACCACAAGATACGATGAAACGGACAACGGCGAGACCTAGCCCAATTCTCAGGGCATGCACATGCTAGGTTTGGTGGCTCTGGAATGCCTGGAGATCGAGCCAGATCGACCACGGCAACTGTTGGTCTTAGTGTGCATACCGATTCACTTTGCCTCACTTGGCTTACTCGGCTCACTCACTTTGGCGTAGCTAATTTTAACGGCGCGCTGGTAGAACCTAGCCCATCTCTCTGGCCATGCGCATGCCAAGTTTGGTGTCTCTAGCTCTCCTCCAGGTCGAGCCACTGCGACCAAGGAGAGTGTGTATACCGATTCCCTTTGGCTCACTTGGCCGTAGATCATTTGAACCGCGCGCTGCTCCACGACAAGATACGATGAAACGGAGAACGGCGGGACATAGCCCAATCTTCTGAGGATGCGCCTGTTACGTTTGGTGGCTTTTATTTGCATTCAAGCCGAGCCATAGCGACCAAGGCTCTGGCTTGCCTGCAGGCCGAGCCAGGTGGACCAAGGCAACTGTTGGTCCAAATGTGAAGACCAATTCTTTTTGGCTCACTCGGCTCACTCACTTTGGCGTAGCTCATCTTAACGGCGCGCCGGCAGAACCTAGCCCAATCCTCTGGCCATGCGCATGCCAAGTTTGGTGTCTCTAGCTCTCTTCCGGGCCGAGACAGAGCGACCAAGGCAAGTCGTCATACCGATCCCCTTAGGCTCACTTGGCCGTTGATAATTTGAACGGCGCGCCGGTCCACGACAAGATACGATGAAGCGGACCACGGCAAAACCTAGCCCAATTCTCAGGGCATGTGCATGCCAGGTTTCGTGGCTCTGGAATGCCTGCAGGCTGACCCAGATCGACCACGGCAACTGTTGGTCTAAGTGTGCATACCGATTCACTCCGCGTAACTTGGCTCACTTGGCTTACTCGGCTCACTCACTTTGGCGTAGCTGATTTTAACGGCGTGCCGGACCACCACAAGATACCACTAAACGGACAACTGTAGAACCTAGCCCAATCTTCTGGCCATGCGCATCCCAAGTTTGGTGTCTCTAGTTTTCTTCCAGGACGAGCCAGTTCGAACAAGGCAAATGTGCATAGCGACTCCCCTTGGCTCACTTGGCCGTAGATCATTTGAACGGCGCGCTGGTCCACGACAAGATACGATGAAACAGACAACGGCGAGACTCACCTTGTCGTCGCTCATTGCTGTATGGCGCCGGCCCGCGGGCAGACCCGATGAAACGCAAAAGCGGAGGACCTAGCCCAATCCTCTGGCCATCCGCATGCTTAGTTTGGTGACTCGGACTTGCTTGCAGGCCGAGCCAGGTGGAGCAAGGCAACTGTTTGTCCAAGTGTGCACACCAATTCACGTACCGGACTTGGCTCACTTGCATTGGCTCACTCACTTGGGCGTCGCTCTTGCTGTATGGCGCCGGCCCATGGGCCGACCCGATGAAACGGACAACGGGATGACCTAGCCCAACCCTCTGGCCATCCGCATGCCCAATGTGGTGGCTTTGGGTTGCTCGTAGGCCGAGCCAGCAAAAACATCGACAACTCATGAGTGAACTTTGTTCCTAACAAATAGAGACGGGTCGACCAAGCAGCTCCACGTCTTTAGGAACAGGACAGCACTGAAGAAGAACAAGCAGATGACTTAAGCAACGCGTCAGATGACTCAACCAACGCGTCAGAATTAGTTTCTCAAAAGTTGTTTTTCTGTCGAGAAGAAGGATGCAATTAGTCTTACCACCAACGCAACTGGTGGTCCAAGTTTTAACACCGATTCACTTTCCCTCACTCGGCTCACTTACCTGGGCGTAGATCATTTGAACGGCGCGCCAGTCAACGACAAGATACGATCAAACGGAGAACGGCGGTACCTAGCCAAATCCTCTGCACATGTAGATATTAACTTTGGTGGCTCTTACTCTCCTGGAAGCAGGGCCAGAGGGACCAATGCAACTGTTGGTCCAAGTGTGCATACCGATTCACTTTGCCTTACTTGGCTCACTCGGCCTACTCACTTTGGCGTAGCTCATTTTAACGGCGCGCCGGCCCACGACAAGATACGACTAAACGAACAACGGCAGAACCTAGCCCAATCCTCTGGCTATGCGCGTGCCAAGTTTGGTGTCTCTAGCTCTCATCCAGGCCGAGCCAGTGCGACCAAGGCAACTGTGCATACCGAATCCCTTTGGCTCACTTGGCCGTAGATCATTTGAACGGTGCGCCGGTCCACGACAAGATTCGATGAAACGGACAAGGGCGAGACCTAGCCCAATTCTCAGCGCATGCGCATGCCAGGTTTGGTGGCTCTGGAATGCCTGCAGGCCGAGCCAGAGCGACCAAGGCAAGTGTGCATACCGATTCCCTTTGGCCGTAGATCATTTGAACGGCGCGCCGGTCCACGACAAGATACGATGAAACAGACAACGGCGAGACATAGCCCAATTCTCAGGGCATGTACATGCCAGGTTTAATGGCTCTGGAATGCGTGCAGGCCGACCCAGATCAACCACGGCAACTGGTGGTCTAAGTGTGCATACCGATTCACTTTTTTCAATATTAATGACAGCTTTTATTTACATCACGTTACAATATATTATAATGCTAGCGATAACAGACGGGTCACAGAAAAAAAAAGGGAAAGAAAAAAAATAACATCAATATTCACACACAAGATCTAATTTACATACAATGCATTCAATTAGCTATATAAGATGAAAGGTCATTAGCACTTAAAAGTATTCTCATTAGATATATTCTCAGGCATGCATGGCTTTCCCTTTGCAAAAGTTTCTGATGAAAAACTGTGTTCATGGGGTAAGAGATTTCAACATACAAAGGAAGAAAGAAAGCCTGGAAATCCTTCTATTTTGGGGTTTACTTCTTTTGTACTGCAGGTCCATATGAAATACCTGGCCACTAGAAAGTAGAAGTATTGTTTTGTGTGTGAAAGGGTATCCGACCGTAGACCAATGATTATAGCAGGGGCAAGAATGTTGGATTTCAGCATTATTTGATTTTGAGACAGCCATTTCATAAAGTCCTGCCAGAAACAAAAAGTCTTGCTACAGGTCCAGAATAAATGAATAAGGGACTCTTTCACGGTTCCACAAAAGATACAGATATCGTTTTCTCTTATGCTGATTTTTTTAATAAAGTCATTTGTCGCTAGTCTTCTATGAAGAAGTTTAAACTGAAAAAATGATTAATTTGGTAACTTTTGTGCTACAGAAAGGGAGTCTGTAAACCATCTCCCAGTTAATTTCTTCAGGGCGTTCTAGGCTGCAGTCAACACACCACTTCTCTTGGCTTTTTGTAGGGCTTTTTTGTTTAGCGCTGACTAGCTTTTCATATGCCATTCTATTGGGCTTAGAAACTTTTGTGAAGTTGTCAACAAAGGTGCTAAGGTTTTGGTTTTTTACATATTGGCCTTTTGTGTCATTTCTTAAAGATTTTATGCAAGATACGACGCCATGATAAGTAAGAAAATTTGTTTTAATGTCAAAGCGTTCTTTAAATTCCGGGAAAGACAAAAACTTATCAGCGTCTTTCATTAAATACTAACGGTTTGAATTCCTTTGGAAGACCATGATTTGTAGTACATCGGTTTATTTCCGATTTTCAAAAGTGAATTGTGCCAAAGAGGCAAAGAAAGAAAATGGTCAGCGGAGTTAATGCTATCGACATAACTGATTTCAGACCAGATTTTTAGAGTTTCTGTTGTGAAGGTGTCAGATACATGAATGAACTTTGCTAAATCGTTTTTATTGAGGTTGCCCTTAAAGACGTCAACCCCACCGAATTCTTGCAATTCGTAATCGAAAAAAAGTTTCCATTTTCCATAATATATAATCACTGATCATAACATCTCGCTTAATTTTGTCCCCCTTTCCGCTCCAGAGGAAGCTGTAGAATACGTTGTTGAGCTCATCTAGAGCGGCATAATTTGTTTGCAGCGGTGACAGGATATGAACAAGCTGGGAGACGATTAAACTTTTTAATACAACGATTTTTCCTAATAGGGTTAAGCGACGGTATTCCCAGCAGCTTAAGCTATTTTAAAAGTTTTTCGCTGTATTTGGCCTCCATACTAACCGCAGTATCTGATGATATCCAGACACCCAGGGCCTTGACTTTGTCTGTAACCCTTTTAAGGTCCTTTTGAGGACAGATTTGATCTTGACGCCCGGCATAAGACCCTATCCAGAGAATTTCTGTTTTCTTGTCGTTTAAGCGCAAGCCAGATATCGCACCGAAAAGCTCTAGGTCAAGTAAGGCGGATAATAAGGACTTTTTTGAGCCATCTAGAATCATGGTGGTATCATCTGCGTATTGACTGATTTTAATTTCATTTCCACACACAGTGATCCCTTTAATATCATTGTTTCTTCTAATTTTGGCAGCAAGTATCTCTGCGCAGAGGATAAAAATGTAAGGGGATAGAGGACATCCTTGCCTAACTCCTCTTTCGGGCGTGAAGTAATTACTTGCCCATCCGTTATTGAGGACGCAGCTTTGTATGTTACGGTAGCACAATTGAATCCAGCTTATAAGTGACGGTGCGAAGTTAAAATAGTCTAGCGTTTTCCATATAAAAGACCATTCAACAGTGTCGAACGCTTTTTCGAAATCTATAAACATTAGCAGCCCGGGAATATTGTGAGCAGCAGTGTGGTTTATTAAGCCATCAATTAGTCTTATGTTTTCACCAATAAATCTTCCTTTAAGGAAGCCAGTTTGGTCACTGTTTATAAGCTTTGGAAGTACATTTTGAAGTCGATTTGTAATGGCCTTAGCCGCAATCTTATAGTCAATGTTTAATAAGGTTATTGGTCGCCAGTTTTTAATAAAGTAAGGTTCTGAATCTTTTTTGGGTATTAGCAGAAGTCCATAACTAGAAGTCTACATCTCTGGTAACAGGCTTTGAGATATGTCTTTCGCGTGTACCTCGCGCTCCTCGCGTGTAGGCTATTTTTAGAACAGCTTTGCCGCGAACAAGTAGCCAATCACATTGAAGTATTTTTTAATTCGCGCCTTTGATTGGTTGAACAGATTTTTGAAGAAAAGCAGAACTGCAGAGGACGAGTGAACTCGAGCGAACGGCATTACGAAATTTCTCTTTGTTGGTCATCGTAATTTCCGTTTTGTAGGATTAAATCGTCCGGACAAGATTCATCAGGCCATCTTTCATCGATGACGATAGCATCGAAGTTGTAAAAATTCGGAGCATCCAAATAAGCGAGAGGACCTCAGTGTTTTGGAGTCAGAATACGAAATGGCAGCGGGCAAGATAGACTAATTCCGAGTCAAATTCAAAATGCGAAGACACTAAAGATTAATGGTACTCTCAAGATGAAGACAGGCATTAAGAGAGCAATTGCATTTTGGCACAGGTTCGTTGCTATTTTGAAAAACAAAACCGTGGTCCCTGAAGCGCTCAACATCGAGCGCGGAATGAACAGAATGAAGTTCGATTCGTTTGAGAACAACATTCAGAGAAAACGACAAGTTTGGCGAGTTTCGCATGTTTTTGGAATTATAAGGACGGCATGAAAACAAAAGACTGACTAAGGTAATGTACTTGTTTTAATATGAATAGAAATACGAGTTTAATTCATCGAACAATGATGATTTCATTCACATCCGTCAAAAGTTTAATTCAAGTTGTGCTTCTCGGGCACTTCGCAGTGTGCAGCTATTGTGTTGTGTATGTTGTTCAGTATTTTAACACGAGGATATGCTGTACAAAATAAAGACACACTTAACTACTAAAAGTTTGGGGAACTTCTGTTCATAAATTCTCTCGTAAATTATAAAAAGTCGACCTGTTTGTTTTGTGAGTTTGTCTACGGAAACCCGGCGACGGGTTGCTTTTTCACTCGCCTTCAAATGCCACTGAACAGACGTTTGAAATCACAATCTACGATACTACTTCTGTCGAAATGTGAGAATTAAAGAGAATGGCCTGTCAAGTGTTTTGATGTGATTTGATTTATTTCACCTGCCACTTTCCAAAATATTCGGCCGCAACTTAGAACTCCAATCGTGTCGAAATAGTGGGCTACGTCATTTTCTCGCGAGACATCAGTTTCTAAAAATAGCCTACACGCGAAAGACATAGCACGCGCCCCAATACCAGATGTAGACTTCTAGTTATGGACTTCTGGTATTAGTTTAATTATCCCACGTCTTTGACTTATTGAGAGCTGTCCCTCGGTGGAAGCACTGTTAATAGAGTTCAAGAAATAGTCAGAGATTTCATTCCAAAAAACTTTGTAAAATTCCACCGGGAAGCCGTCCGAGCCGGGTGTTTTCTCAAGATTCATACTTTTAAGGTCTTTTAAGGTCTTTTCTCGATGTCCAATGATTTGGAAGCAGTATTTCCAAAAAACATGTTATTAATTCGTGAGTTGTCACTATTTACTTTGGTACGATAACTATTTCGGTAAAAGGTTTCAAATTCAGACAAAGTTTCTTTGTCTGAGGTGGCAAATTCATCGTCACCTAATTTGAGTTGACTAATTACACCGGTTTTGTAATGTCGTTTTTCAAGATTTAAGAAATATTTAGAATTTTTTTTCCCCTTCATTATGCCATCTGCATTTTGCTCTCAAAATTGCTCCTTTGGTTTTATATTCAATAATATTTTCTAGTTTCTTTGTTTTTTCTTCTAATTCTAAATGGATCGCTAGCTTTTCATTGGTATTGCTACCCCCTGAATCGATTTGTCTCTGTAGTATGTTAATTCTCTTTTCCAGTTCTTCTTCTTCTCGCGACATTTTGGCCTTTTTCATTTTCGCATACTTCACAGTTTGTTCTCTAACTTTTAATTTAACCATTTCCCAGAGCAAGTCTTGCAAATGACTAAACAACTCGTCAAAAAAAATCTGGGTCGTCCTCGTTTGGCGCGTAGATTGTAGCCAGGGTGAAAATGTTTTTGCATGTTTTGATATCACAAATGATAAGTCTGCCCTTGGGATCCGAATACGATCTAAGAAGTTGAAAGGCGAAATTATTATTAAAGAGAATTGCGACACCTCCGCTAGCGCTAGAGCAGCTGCTAAACAGATTTTTATACCCCCATTCCGAAGACCAAGTTGTGGTTGTGTTCTCAGAAGAATGAGTTTCCTGCAGCAGATAAATTGAAAACTTTTTTGCTCTTAACCAGTTAAATATCTCCCTTCGTTTTTGTCTCTCTCCTAAACACCGAACGTTAAGTGAGCATATTTTAAGATCAGTTGCCATTTAGACTTACAAAAAGCCAATTTGAAAAGCCATACGGTTGAAAAACAAGCTTAAGTCGAAGCTAATGAAATTAAAATAGAGAGCGCATTTTATCTTACGAATTGCACGGCTAAACAAATAACACAAATATATTAACATATAAAAAATTCTAATTGTTAGACTAGAGTCCCAGCAGAGTTCATAGGTGTTAACGTCCATCATTGAGCTGAAAAGGATTTTTTTGCCAATCGGAATAATTGGATGCGCACATTGGAAATAGCTATTGCAGTTTGGGATTGCTTTTCAAGTAGCAATGAGAGATTTGCATAGAACAAAATATAAAAAAAAAAGAAACGAAAAAAGAGGAAAAAAACATTCAATCCTAAGAAGTCGTCGTGTCAACGACGAAAAAAAAATTATAGGCCTGTCAGTAAATAATAGTACTACTCCTGAGATTGCTTAAGGTATTCGGGAATGTTTGTAAAGTCATATCTCTTATTGTTTATAAACAGGAATCGGCCCTTCACTTTTGCGTCGTTAAGGCCATGCTCTTCGTGAGCTTTCATCATAGCTTTGATCAAAATTTTCCGCTCCTCCTGGATGGCCCTGTCGAAATCCTCAGTGATGTATGTGTCGGTGTGTAAAAACGATTCTTCGAGCCTACCTCTGACTGACCACACTCGATCTCGGTCCTCCCGGCACACGAATCTTGCAATAATTGGTCTGCACTTGCCTTGGGTTTTCTTGCCAATTCGGTGCACCGCGTGAAATCTAATATTGGAGACATCGACGCCAAGCTCTTTCCCCAGAATGTTATACACCACCACTTTGCTGTCTTCGTGTTCCTCTTCTTGGATGTTGTTGAAGCGAAGGTTTTCGCGCCGCGTGTATTGTTCCAGAGTTATATTGTTTTCCGCTTCTTGTTTCAATTTCCGTTCCAGGTCAGCAATCTTTTTATTTAATGTGTCCAAATCTTTTGAACGTACCTTCTGCTCCGTTTGAAACTGTTCTCTGAGGTCTTCTACTTCGCTCTGGGTAAAGGTCAGGCTTTTCTCGATGTCCTTAATCGACGACTTTACTTGGTCTATGTCAGTTTTAAATTCAGACCGTAATACATCTAAGTTGGAGTGTAGTTTAACGAAACCCTCTGATACTAATTGCCTAAGGCAATCAATAGAGTATTTTAGGTCGCTGTAAATGCTCTCGCCATTATTGACGTTCAAAGCAGCCATGATGTCTTCCTCGTTTCCCGACGAGCTTGAACCACGTTTTAGTTTCTTTCGCTTTTTTCCGCCCATACAAGGCGGTTCAAGAACACCACAGCTTAAGGGCGCAAAGGAAACAACTTTTTTCCTTCCAAGTGCTAATTGATTTTGAAACTTTGGAAAAATCCTAATTTTGCAGGACCGTCAAGTAGAGGGTGTATCCGCCACGACGGTCTCCCCAGTCTCCTAGGATGAAACGGAGAAGGGCGGAACCTAGCCCAATCCTCTGGGCGTGCGCATGTTAAGTTTGGTGGCTCTTACTTACCTAAAAGCCGAGCCAGAGCGACCAAGGCTCTGGTTTGCCTGCAGACCGAGGCAGGTGGACCTAGGCAACTGTTGGTCCAAGTGTGCACACCAATTCTTTTTGGCTCACTTTGCTCACTCACTTGGTCGTCGCTCAATGCTGTATGGCGCCGGCCCACGAGCAGACCCGATGGTGACTCTGACTTGCCTGTAGGCCGAGCCAGGTGGAGCAAGGCAACTGTTTGTCCAAGTGTGCACACCAATTCACGTACCGGACTTGGCTCACTTGCATTGGCTCACTCACTTGGGCGTTGCTCTTGCTGTATGGCGCCGGCCCACGGGCCGACCCGATGAAACGGACAACGGGATGACCTAGCCCAACGCTCTGGCCATCCGCATGCCAATTGTGGTGGCTTTGGGTTGCCTGTAGGCCGAGGCAGCAAAAACATCGACAACGCAGGAGTTACCTTGTTCCTAACAAATAGAGACGGGTCGACCAAGCAGCTCCACGCGTTGAGGAACAGGACACCACTGAAGAAGAACAAGCAGATGACTTCAGCAACGCGTCAGATGAATCAAGCAACGCGTCAGAATTAGTTTCTCAAAAGTTGTTTTTCTATCGAGAAGAAGGATGCATTAAGTCTTACCACCAACGCAACTGGTGGTCTAAGTGTGAACACCGATTCACTTTCCCTCACTCGGCTCACTCACTTGGGCGTAGATCATTTCAACAGCGCGCTGGTCCACGACAAGATACGATGAAACGGACAACGGCGAAAAATAGCCAAATTCCCGGGGCATGCACATGCCAGGTTTGGTGGCTCTAAAATGCTTGCAGGCCGAGCCACATCGAGCACGGCAACTGTTGGTCTAAGTGTGCATACCGATTCACTTTGCCTCACTTGGCTCACTCGGCTCACTCACTTTGGGGTAGATCATTTTAACGGCGCGCCGGCCCACCAAGACATACGACTAAACGGACAACGGCAGAACCTAGCCCAATCCTCTGGCCATGCGCATGCCAAGTGTGGGGTCTCTAGCTCTCCTCCACGCTGAGCCAGTGCAACTGAGCACACCGAATCCGTTTGGCTCACTTAGCCGTAGGTCATTTGAACGGCCCGCCTGTCCACGACAAGATACGATGAAAAAGACAAGAGTGAGACCTAGCCCAATTCTCAGCGCATGCGCATGCTAGGTTTGATGGCTCTGGAAAGCCTGCAGGCCGACCCAGATCGACCACGGCAACTGTAGGTCTAAGTGTGCACACCGATTCACTTTGCCTCACTTGGCTCACTCGGCTCACTCGGCTCACTCGGCTCGCTCACTTTGGCGTAGCTCATTTTAACGGCGCGCCGGCCCACGATAAGATACGACTAAACAGAAAAAGGTAGAACCTAGCCCAATCCTCTAACCATGCGCATGCCAAGTTTGGTGTCTCTAGCTCTCCTCCAGGCCGAGCCAGAGCGACCAAGGCAGGTGTGCATTCCGTTTGGCTCAGTTGACCGCAGATCATTTGAACGGCGCGCCGGTCCAGGACAAGATACGAAGCAACGGACAACGGCGAGACATAGCCCAATTCTCAGGGCATGCGCATGCCAGGTTTGGTGGCTCTGGAATGCGTGCACGCCGACCCAGATCGACCACGGCAATTGTTGGTCTAAGTGTGCTTACCGATTCACTTTGCCTCAACTGGCTCACTCGGCTCACTCACTTTTGTGTAGATCATTTTAACGGCGCGCAAGCCCACGAACAGGTACCGCTAAACGGATAACAGTACAACCCAGCCCAATCCTCTGGCCATGCGCATGCCAAGTTTGGTGCGACTAAGACAAGTGTGCATACCAATTCCCTTTGGCTCACTTGGCCGTAGATCATTTGAACAGAGCGCCGGTTCACGACAAGATACAATGAAACGGACAACGGCGGAACCTAGTCCAATCCTCTGGGTGTGCGCATGTTAAGTTTGGTTGCTCGTACTTGCCTGAAAGTTGAGCCCGCGGGATCAAGGAAACTGTTGGTCCAAGGGTGCATACCGATTCACTTTGGCTCACTTGGCTCACTCGGCTCACTCACTTTGGCATAGCTCATTTTAGCGGCGCGCAGGCCCACAAAGAGATACGACTAAACAGACAACGGAAGAACCTAGCCCAATCCACTGGCCATGAGCATACCAAGTTTGGTGTCTGTAGGTTTCCTCCAGGCCGGGCCAGAGCGACCAAGGCAAGTGTGCTTACTAATTTTCTTTGGCTCACCCTGCTGTTGATCATTTGAACGGCGTGCCAGCCCACGACAAGATACAATGAAACGGAGAACGGCAGGACCTAGCCCAATCCTCTGGGCATGCGCATGTTAAGTGTGGTGGCTCTTACCTGCCTGGAGCAAGAGCGACCAAGGCAACTGTTGGTCCAAGTGTGCATACCGATTCACTTTGCCTCACTTGGCTCACTCGGCCCACTCACTTTGGCGTAGCTCATTTCAACGGTGCGCCGGCCAACGACAAGATACGACTATACGGACAACGGTAGAACCTAGCCCAATCCTCTGGCCATGCGGATGCCAAATTTGGTGTCGTTAACTCTCCTCCATTTTGAGACAGGCTGACCAAGGCAAGTGTGCATACCGATTCCCTTTGCCTCACTTGGCCGTAGACCATTTGAACGGCGCCTCAGTCCACGACAAGAGACGATCAAACTGAGAACGGCTGGACCTAGCCCAATACGCTGGGCACGCGCATGTTAAGTTTGGTAGCTCTTAGTTGCCTGGAAGCCGAGCCAGAGCGACCAAGGAAACTGTTGTCCAAGTCTGCATACTGATTCCATTTGCCTCATTTGGTCACTCACTTTGGCGTAACTCATTTTAACGGCGCGCCGGCCCACGACAAGATACGACAAACAGACAACGATAGAACCTAGCCCAATCCTCTGGCCATGCGCATGCCAAGTTTGGTGTCTCTAGCTCTCCTCCAGGCCGAGTCAGAGCGACCAAGGCAAGTGTGCATACCGATTCCGTTTGGCTCACTCGGCCGCAGATCATTTGAACGGCGCGCCGGTCCACGACAAGATATGATGAAACAGACAACGGCGAGACCTAGCCCAATTCTCAGGGCATGTGCATGCCAGGTTTAATGGCTCTGGAATGCCTGCAGGCCGACCCAGACCAACCACGGCAACTGTTGGTCTAAGTGTGCATACTTATTCCCTTTGCCTCATTTGGCTCACTCACTTTGGCGTAGATCATTTGAACGGCGCGCCGGTCCACGACAAGAAAGTTTGAAACGGACAAGAGCGAGACCTAGCCTAATTCTCAGGGCATGTGCATGCCAGGTTTAATGGCTCTGGAATGCGTGAAGGCCGACCCAGATCGACCACGGCAATTGTTGGTCTAAGTGTGCTTACCGATTCACTTTGCCTCAATTGGCTCCCCCGGCTCACCCACTTTGGCGTAGATCATTTTATCGCCAAGCAAGTCCACGAATGGATACCGCTAAACGGATAACAGTACAACCTAACCCAATCCACTGGCCATGCGCATGCCAAGTTTGGTGTCTCTAGCTCTCCTCCAGACCGAGCCAAAGCGACAAAGACAAGTGTGCATACCAATTCCCTTTGGCTCACTTGGCCGTAGATCATTTGAACGGAGCGCCACTCCACGACAAGATACGATGAAACGGAGAACGGCGGAACCTAGTCCAATCCTCTGGGTGTGCGCATGTTAAGTTTGGTTGCTCTTACTTGCCTGAAAGCCGAGCCTGAGCGATCAAGGCAACTGTTGGTCCAAGTGTGCATACCGATTCACTTTGCCTCACTTGGCTCACTCGGCTCACTCACTTTGGCATAGCTCATTTTAACAGCGCGCCGGCCCACGAACAGATACGACTAAACAGACAACGGCAGAACCTAGCCCAATCCTCTGGCCATGCGCATACCAAGTTTGATGTCTCTAGGTTTCCTTCAGGCCGAGCGAGAGCCACCAAGGCAAGTGTGCATAATGATTGCCTTTGGGTCACC
Organism: Meandrina meandrites; assembly: GCA_963693305.1. Lineage (NCBI taxonomy): Eukaryota > Metazoa > Cnidaria > Anthozoa > Scleractinia > Meandrinidae > Meandrina > Meandrina meandrites. The sequence goes on from OY855913.1 coordinate 12,140,555, forward strand.
CTGCCGTTGATCATTTGAACGGCGCGTCAGTCCACGACAAGATACGATGAAACGGAGAACGGCGGGACCTAGCCCAATCCTCTGGGCATAGGCATGTTAAGTTTGGCGGCTCTTACCTGCCTGGAAGCAGAGCCAGAGCGACCAAGGCAACTGTTGGTCAAAGTGTGCATACCGATTCACTTTGCCACACATGGCTCACTCGGCTCACACACTTTGGCGTAGCTTATTTTAACGGCGCGCCGGCCAACGACAAGATACGACTATACGGGCAACGGTAGAACCTAGCCCAATCCTCTGGCCATGGGCATGCCAAGTTTGGTGTCTCTAGCTCTCCTCCAAGCCGAGCCACTGCGACCAAGGCAAGTGTGCATACCGATTCCCTTTGGCTCACTTGGCCGTAGATCATTTGAACGGAGCGCCAGTCCACGACAAGATACGATGAAACGGACAACGGCGGAAACTAGTCCAATCCTCTGGGTGTGCGCATGTTAAGTTTAGTTGCTCTTACTTGCCTGAAAGCCGAGCCCGAGCGATCAAGGCGACTGTTGGTCCAAGTGTGCATACCGATTCACTTTGGCTCACTTGGCTCACTCGGCTCACTCACTTTGGCATAGCTCATTTTAACAGCGCGCCGGCCCACGAACAGATACGACTAAACAGACAACGGTAGAACCTAGCCCAATCCTCTGGACATGCTCAAACCAAGTTTGGTGTCTCTAGGTCTCCTCCAGGCCGAGCGAGAGCCACCAAGGCAAGTGTGCATACTGATTGCCTTTGGCTCAGCCCTGCCGTTGATCATTTGAACGGCGCGCAAGTCCACGACAAGATACGATGAAACGGAGAACGGCGGGACCTAGCCCAATCCTGTGGGAATGCGCATGTTAGGTTTGGTGGCTCTTACCTGCCTGGAAGCCGAGCCAGAGCGACCAAGACAACTGTTGGTCCAAGTGTGCATACCGATTCACTTTGCCTCACTTGGCTCACTCGGCTCACTCGGCTCACTCGGCTCACTCACTTTGGCGTAGCTCATTTTAACGAGGCGCCGGCCAACAACAAGATACGACTATACGGGCAACGGTAGAACCTAGCCCAATCCTCTGGCCATGCGCATGCCAAGTTTGGTGTCTCTAGCTCTCCTCCAGGCCGAGCCAGTGCGACCAAGGCAAGTGTGCATGCCGATTCCCTTTGGCTTACTTGGCCGTAGATCATTTGAACGGCGCGCCGGTCCACGACAAGAAAGGATGAAACGGACAAGAGCGAGACCTAGCCTAATTCTCAGGGCATGCGCATGCTAGGTTTGGTGGCTCTGGAATGCCTGCAGGCTGAGCCAGATCGACCACGGCAACTGTTGCTCTAAGTGTGCATACCGATTCACTTTGCCTCACTCTGCTCACTCGGCTCACTCACTTTGGCGTAGCTCATTTTAACGGCGCGCCGGCTCACGACAAAATACCACTAAACGGAGAACGGCAGAAGCTAGCCCAATCTTCTGGCCATGCGCTTGCCAAGTTTGGTGTCTCTAGCTCTCCTCCAGGCCGATCCAGTGCGACCAAGGCAAGTGTGCATACCGATTCCCTTTGGCTCACTTGGCCGTAGATCATTTGAACGGCGCGCCGGTCCACGACAAGATACGATGAAACGGAGAAGGGCGAGACCTAGCCTAATTCTCTGGGCATGTGCATGTTAGGTTTGGTAGCTCTTACTTGCCTTGAAGCGGAGCCATAGCGACCAAGGCTCTAGCTTGCCTGCAGGCCGAGCCAGGTGGACCAAGGGAACTGTATGTCCAAGTGTGCACACCGATTCTTTTTGGCTCACTTGGCTCACTCACTTGGTCGTCGCTCATTGCTGTATGGCGCCGGCCCACGGGCAGACCCGATGAAACGGAAAAGGAGAGGACCTAGCCCAATCCTCTGGCCATCCGCATGCTTAGTTTGGTGACTCTGACTTGCCTGCAGGCCGACCCAGGTGGAGCAAGGCAACTGTTGGTCCAAGTGTGCACACCAATTCACGTACCTGACTTGGCTCACTTGCATTGGCTCACTCACTTGGGCGTTGCTCTTGCTGTATGGCGCCGGCCCACGGGCAGACCCAATGAAACGGACAACGGGATGACCTAGCCCAACCCTCTGGCCACCCGCATGCCAAATGTGGTGGCTTTGGGTTGCCTGTAGGCCGAGGCAGCAAAAACGTCGACAACTCAGGAGTGAACTTTGTTCCTAACAAATAGAGACGAGTCGACCAAGCAGCTCCACGCGTTGAGGAACAGGAAACCACTGAAGAACAAGCAGATGACTTAAGCAACGCGTCAGATGACTCAAGCAAGGTGTCAGAATTAGTTTCTCAAAAGTTGTTTTTCTGTCGAGAAGAAGGATGCATTAAGTCTTACCAGTGGTATAGCTCACTCCAGGAGCATCTTGAGATTGGAAAGCACAAGCGTGCACTTGAACGTGAAACACTTTTTGATCGAGCCATGTTGGGGTATGCATCAAGGCTCGAACACAGAGCTAGCGCGGTACCAGAAATACATGACTCTGAAGTCTCACCATCATCATCATCTGGACCATCGCTACCAATGGGATCGGCCCTCCAGTCCTCAAGTGCCCGCAGAACGCGATTTTCAACCAAGCAAAAAGACTACTTAATTGGTAAGTTCAAGATTGGGGAGCAAACCGGGCAAAAGGTGGATTCAGCAATGGTATCCAGAGGTATGAGGACAGCTAAAGACAAGAACGGCAAGCCCCTTTTTAATAGCAACAAGTTTCGTACAAGCCGACAGGTTGCTAGGTTTTTTTAACGCCTCAAAGGGAAGTGTTGATGTTGGTACTGACTCTGAGTTGCAAAGTAACGACGAAGACCAAAACGAAGCAGAGAAGGAAGCCCAGAGGCAGACCCTAAGAAACGAAGCGATGACTGACATTTCAATCCAGCATGCGCATCCAATCGTGTATGATGCTCATAACATCTGTGACCTCGTCAAAAATTCAAAGCTTTCAAGGTTTTCTATCAAAATGTTAGATGGAATTTTCTCTTCTTTTGGACTTGATGTATCAAAGATCAGCATCAAGAAACAGAAGCCATACATAGATTTGTTGACAAACCTTGTCATGGGCTGCCACTGCCAGAAGAGCACTCACTGATCTAGTGATGGTCACTTGTACGCTTGAACAGTGCAATCTGCTTCTAAGATTATTTTCGTGTCTATGTCGTTGTCAAGGATGAGGAATTTAGTGTCCGATAGCGGTGCTTTAAGGTGGCCCGCGGCTATTTCTGGGAACGTAGGTGCTCTTTTCTAAGTCGAGTTTTCGGAATGTAAACGTTAACCGATTTCTCTGATGTTTGGCAATCGAAATAACAAATGTTTAAATTTCATAAAGCTTTGAACTTTAGGGCGAACAAAATAAACGAACACGAGATATTACCGTTTTTAAAAAAAATCAATTTATGAAAAAACCGCGAATATTTTCCAAACGCGACGATAGATTTTTTTCTAATTAATGTCAACAAGTTCAAATTATCCAAGGTTTAATGTGAGCAAGTTTCAACGAAATCGGCTGGGTAGAAATTGCTGCACAGTTGACTGTTGAATTTTTCCTCCAAAATATTATGCTTGTGTTTAATTGGGAGCTGTTACAACAGTGCTTAAGTAATGCTAAGATCCCATGGATTATTTGAAAGCTAAATACCAGCTGTAACGTTGCTGAAAAGTATGGAAAGATCGGAAACTCCCAGCAAAAGTTGTAGACAAATGAAGCAGAAGAGGTTTACGGTGCGTAAATTGTGAATTTTAAAATATTCATTTTTTTTAGAATTAAAAAAAATCTACCCATTTTTTTTCTTTTATTTTCAAGTATGAGAAAATACAGCATATGTGTAAACGGCTTTATCTAGTTCCGTGTGTCTAGTCTCGATGAAACTCGTCGAATGTGGCTCGCCAAGATAGCTACTTCTCGTCTTCCATTTTGGAGCGCTTTGAAAATGCTCTTGTTACAGTAAATTATTCAAACTTGTCCCATTCTAAAGATTATTTAGCACCTGGAAATGAACATGCCACGGGTAAAATTGCGGCTGAGCTTTGTATTCATGCATTTTATTTAGCAATGAATGTGGCATGTGGCGTGGTATGTTCAATTCCACGTGCTAAATAATCTTGAGAATGCCGCAAGTTTGAATAATTTACTGTTACGCGAGGGTTTCCAAAGCGCTTCAAAATGGAAGACGCGAACTAGCCATCTTGGCTAGCAAAATTCGACGCGTTTTATCGAGACTAGACACACGGAACTAGATAAAGCCGTTTGCATATATGCTGTATTTTCTCATACTTAAAAATAAAAGAAAAAAAATCGGTAGATTTTTTTTAATTCGAAAAAAATGAATATTTTAAAATTTACAATTTATGCATCGTAAACCCATTCCTCTTCATCCGTTTACAACTTTTTCTAAGAGTTTCCGATCTTTCCATACTTTTCAGCAACGTTTTAGCTGGCATTAAGCTTTCAAATAATCCATTGGATCTGAGCATTGCTTAAACGTTTTTGCAACAGCTCCCAATTATACACAAGCATAATATTTTGTCAGTCAACTGTGCAGAAATTTCTACCCAGCCGATTTCGTTGAAACTTGCTCACATTAAAACTTGGATAATTTGAACTTGTTGACATTAATTAGAAAAAAATCTATCGTCGCGTTTGGAAAATATTCGCGTTTTTTTCATAAATATATTTTTTCAAAAGCGCTAATATCTCGTAATCGTTTGCCTTGTTTGCCCTATAATTTAAAGCTTTATAAAATTTGAACATTTGTTATTTCGACTGCCAAAAATCAGAAAAATCGGTTGAGGTTTACATGCCCAAAACTCGATTTAGAAAAGAGCACCTCCGGTCCCAAAAAATAGCCGCGGGCCACCTTAAGTTATGTAAACCATGCTTGTAATAATATCATCGAGAAACAGAATTATCGGGGACAAGAACGGTGTAGTTTTCAGTGACAGTTTTTTGGAAACCCAGAACAACCTTTATATTATTTCATTTCAAACGCCAAACTTTCCGTTTGTATCGAAAGGATAAAGAACCGGGACCGAATTTGTCATCTCTTGCCTTAGCTGAAAAAGGAAACAGAACCTTGATCGTCTGTTAAAATAAAAAAAAGCAACAACAGGAAAACAAATGTCTTTTTTTCTCTCTCTTTCATTTTGAGCGTAAGCAGAACTTCTAAGTTAAGCAAATTACGTAATAAATACGAGCTTGTGATAATTCATCTCCAAACACTTTCAAACCATCTACCCCCACCCCGCCCCATTAAGCATAAAAAAACTGTCACACTAGTCTCGAAAGTATGCAAATTTATACTTCACTTCCAACGGGCGCTGCAAAGTGGCTTATTGAAAACGCTTTGTCGGCTATATGGCTTAATCAAGTACCAAAAGTAGAGCCCGTTAATCATGACGATATATATTTGGATAAAAACCTAGCAGTGGCTGCTTCAAATTCACCAGTCGCAAGACGGATTCGACCAAGCGGCATACGCACTGAACGTGAAGCCACTGACAGGAAAGAAACATATTGCAACGGTCAGGACATCACAATCGAGCAAAGGTGAACATATTTATTTTGATTTATGCCTAAGTATTGCTAGTATTGCGATCAAATTGATTTAAAGAACAAATACGGTGGTAATACTTTTGGTCACGCATTCGAAGGCTGGCGTGATTTTGTGCCGTTTTTGTACGATTTTGAATAATTTTTTGACAAGTGCTTTATCATTGGCCCAAACCTAGCCTGCGAATACAGCCGCCTCTCACTCGCTCCCGCCACTACGAGTAGCGGGAGCGAGTGAGAGGCGGCTGTATTCGGAGCCTAGCCCAAACCAAACTTTGCATATTTTGAAAGTATCATCCTTCTACAGTTGAAATACCTATATCTCAAGGATATCCAAGATATCGCACGTGGTGAAAATGACGATTCTTTTGACCAACCGACTTTCATGGCGCGTGAGAATAGTCTGGTTTTGTTTACCGTCAAATAATTAGATTTAATCAAAACTCTTGAAACTATGCTTCTTTGGACAAGGAAGAGTCATGCAATAAACCAGTTGTATTTGGTTTTTTTTCTGCGCTTGATCGTTTTGACATGCGAATCGAATGAAAATGGTCGATTTTCAGCGCAACTTGAACCCTGTGAATCGAGTCTAGACGTGAAATCGAAAATTTTGTTTTTCTCAGAAGAATAAATATATTTGAAGACAAAAACAACATAACGTTCTCAGTTGTACTAAGGGCTGCCTATATGCAGAAGATAAGCGAAATATTTTTTTTAGCCTTGCCGCACCTTGTTGAATTTTTCTGGAAACTTCCTCTTAAACAATTCAAAGAGGAAAATGCTCGCACCACATGCTCTTGGAATAGCTGTAATTGTCTCATCACTCATCGCTTCACTGCGTTTCACATTTGTGGACATTTTGAAAACTTTCATCGTCAAGTTAAGTTATGCATTGGTCAGCGGAATTACAAACAAAAGTCTACGGCCCAAAGAAGCAGGAGGGAGCGGTAAACTCGTCAGCTCGGCTGTCCCGAGGTCTTCGGCAATCGTGACGTCACGACCATCGAAGCGTGGAAACGCAAAAAATTTTCGAAAATGGCGGCGAAGCGAATGTAAGATAAAACTGGTTCAAACTGTTTTTCTACTCTTTCCAGCTTCAAATGGTGCTCTGTTACGGTCAACACATGTAGCTGTTCTCGTTCTCTCATTAGAGGTAAGTGGATATTAATTTCTTCCGTTAAATAATGCAAAACTGCGTTTCAAAGTATTTCGGTCGAAGCCCTGCTAGTGAAAATTCTGGGGGTAAATCCTAGTTATTCGCACGGCAAAATTCCTTTTTTTCTATGATCGGTAACGTGAAAGAATGTGAAACTTGGCTTCAGAAAAGGTTATACACACATGAAAACATTGTACTTAAAGATAGCTCCGTAGAATCAACAGTAAAAATGATCAGTACATTTGAAGGCCGATCTTTGATCGTCTTAAACTTCTGCTCAAACTGTTGTGTTGTGGCAACTGACAAGAAACAGTAATGTTATCACATATATGATTAAATAAGGGGGTCACAGGCTCTTCATGTTTACTTGGAATTATTCACAGTTTTTAATAAGCCTCTGAATTACTTATTTAGACTGTTGTGCGAAGTTTTCAAATTCCTTGTGATTGATAAATAACTCTATCATTAACATCATTTTAGTAACTGCTTCAGTAAATATGATTTTCTGAAATTTTATTACTGGCAGGGTCCCATTATATGGCCCTGGGTTAAAACTAGCTTGGGTTGGATTGCTGCTAAGTGTGGAAATATCACATTAAACCTCAGTTAAGGATTGTGTTTGAAATTTTAATTTTTTTATTATAGCAAAATAAATTCACCTGAATGCTAAAATATCATATGGTTACTCAATAAAACACTTTATAAGGGTGTTACTAAACAGAGTAACGGAGTAACGAGTAACGAGTAACGGAGTAACGAGAAACCGAGTAACGGGAGAAAAATTCCATAGGTAAAAAAAAAAATACAAATTCTAAAAAAAAAAATTACAAATCAAGCCTTGGAGTAATTTCATTGATAACACGACTACATGACAACCTTTTGTTGCAATGCACAACGGCCGAGAGGATTTTCGCGCTAAAAATGTCAAGTGACTGCGTCTCACTCAGTCAGAGCATGGCTCGCCTCGGGGAAGGTAAGAGTTTTTTTTTCTCTTTTTATCGCTCATATTTATGGAACAGCCGATATAGTCCGCAATAATTACAAAAGCAATGAAGAAAGATGCTGTTTGGGCTGCCTTATTAAGGTTACCGTATACCTTCGCGGGTGTCTTTCGCGAAAAAAAATATTTGCGCACTATCTTAAACGCAACCACCACAAACTATATATCAGTACAAAGCTAATGAAATGCACTATTCGGTAAAAATTATTTTTCTTTGATTTTTTCTAATCGTAAGGAGAGTGCGTCCCAAAAGCCCAAAACGACTGACGTCTACTTGAGCGAATTTATCGGGTATTGAATTAGACCGCACAATCAAAACTACTGCATTATATCAATCACAAGGCATCAATCTTGAAAACCGTGTGAGGCTTTGTCAATGTTCTTATTGGTTGCTTCGCAATTTTTCTGTCAATTTTGATGATCAAAAACTTACCGAAGCCTTTTACGACGAAGGCCATTGCGGGAGATCAATAACGAAAAACGGAAATCCCTCTCATGGTTTTTCTGTTCGATGTCTTGGGCAACTTCGGGCCAAATTTCAAGGCAATCCGTCAAATTTACGTACCCTATAAATTCGTTTAAAGCAGGCGCACTCGCGTAAAAACGAAATAGGTTTTTTTCGCTTCTAAAGGATTACACACATTTCACGCCCTTGCTGCGCCATATGTCAACACTTTGGATACTCCCGATGCCGACAGCCAATAGAATGTCAGGACGTCCCACGAGACTACTGGTGTCGACTAGCATCTCGCGGGAAAGTAGTTGCACGCGTGACCACAGCTGGTTTGATTTGAATTTCTCGGATTTGTTTCTAAAATGCCGGGCAAGAGAAAAAGTTCAAAGAAAGGAAAAACTGCAACTTCGACGGTGGCGACGTCTGCATCTATCGATCCAAAAGAGCAGCTTCAGGCAGAAATGCGGTCGCTGGGGTATGTCGAAGTATATTATTTCTATCTGGAATATAAACAAAGACGGAGTCACGCAATTCATCGAACAAGCAAATAACCACCATCCGACTATCAAGTTTACGGCTGAAATATCCGAAACAGAAATAACGTTCCTGCCTTTCGTTACACAATACCGTCCAACGATGCCTAACTTAAAGCAAATACTCATGCAAAAGTGGCATTTAATCCAACAACAACCACGACTTAACGAGATATTCAAGGATCCCCCAATTGTTTCGTACAAAACGGGCAGATCCCTAAAAGATACACTCGTTCGAGCCAAACTCTAAACTGGGTATTACACGTGGATAGGAGTTGTGTGAGGCCTGTCACCCCGATTATCACTTTGTCACTATCGGCAAGAGTTTTTTGCCATTCATCATCGAAAACCTTCTTCTTCTTTTTCTTAGGGCCGGTTTTCTTCTTTACTTTAAACCAGGGACTTTTTTCTTTCTTTTTTTGTACATATAGGTGAAGTAAAGACCAACACAAGCGAAAACTTGGTGTGAATAAATCGCAAATTGCAAGGGTAAACAATAGGAAGGGACGCCACATGAAATGAAATACCCCGAATCTTTTGCCGCGAAAAACGTCGCAGGAAGTCATGACGCTGACACATTTTAATTGGCTTATAACTCTCTGGCGGGTATATTGAGTTTCACTTGAAAAAACATTTTTGTTGATAACTCGCGCGCGTTTCAAGATTTTGAAATAATTTTTTTTAGAAAATGAAGGGAGACTAGTAATGTTTAATTTGGCCGTAAAAAATTTTTTTGAAAAAAATCTACCCTTGAAGGTATACGGTAACCTTAAGGGTTATGGACTGTTTTCTTTGCCGGTTTTCCTGCCACTTTCACTGTTTGTTTTTGATTACCGTCAATTGGGCTTTCTGCCTAGTATAATTTCTCTCCATCAAAACAACAGATGACTACGATGTCATTATTATATCGGATAACTCGGGAGATGAAGGTAAGAGTATTTTATAATTGTCTTTATCGTTGCCACTGCAGGTCTCCTTTGAGGCATTTGCGGAAACATCCGTGTTCATAAAACAAACACTATGCAAGGAATTCGAAGATACTATAAATAGACTGGGACTTTTATTTGGTACAACGTCCCTTAGGTTGGATTTCTGTGTTACTTATAGATTACAAATTGTTTTACCAATCAAATTGTAACCATTATGGCCGAGTGGATAACACATATTCGACTTTAGCACTATATTTTCATGATTAAATTATCGCGGTAAATATTCCCATCGGCGCCAACTTCAGACAGAATTAATGCACGAAAAACTAAAAATACCATCACCGATTTCCCTCGTTGAACTTGAAACCTTAAGTTCTTAATTCACATCTATTGCAGAAACTGAATTAAATAAAGAAATGTTGGTATTCCGGCCATATATTTTTTTATGCGTTGCGCGACCTTTTTCCTATATTTCGATAAGACGAGAAGCCTAAAAATATTTAGCCTGCAAGCAGGCTCTCGTATACTCAAAGTGGTCGTGGAATCGATTTAAATTCCATCGCATGTTAGCTGCACTGAAAAAAAAAACGTCCTCGCTTACAATATCGTCCGTTTTAACTTCAGAGTCGTCGAACAAGTACAACTCCAAATCAGGTAAAAGGGACAACGAGTCCGCCATTTGTTTTGCTTTCTTAATGCAGCCAACCGGAAAATACTGTTCCATTTGCCACACGGAATACCCGGAATTTCAATCTGGAATTCTAGGTCCTTATTTCTATGTTTTATTTGAATGTTATTATTATTATTTTTTTTTTATTATTTTTATTTTTTTTTTTACCTATGGAATTTTTTTCCCGTTACTCGGTTTCTCGTTACTCCGTTACTCGTTACTCGTTACTCCGTTACTCTGTTTAGTAACACCCCACTTAATAATCCATCAAATATTTTTTTGCACACGCAATTGGTCGAAACACATCACGTGATGCACCCAAAACTGGGGAACAGCAGGTGATATTCCCCAAGTGATATTCCCCAGTTTTCGAATTTTGTGATTTACGTTCACGTGTTTAGTTTTCATCTGGACTAAAGAATTGAACATTTTGAATAGACTTAAGCGCCGACAGAATTACTCTGACGTTTCAAAGCTTTGAGAAAAGGTCTCCCAAAATGCGGCCTTGTGTAAAAATATTTGAAGGATAATAAACAAAAATAATAGCCTTCATTTGGCTTCAAAAATAAGCACGGATATTTGTCCTTGGACATTATCTGTTCCGAGAAGCTCACAGTTTTCCTCGAGCTGCGCTGTCGGAAAAGTGTTTGTTTCTCAGAACAGATAATGTCCACGGACAAATATCCATGCATATTTTTGCACCAAGTGGAGGCTATTGTTTAATATATATTCAGTTATTTGCATAGATGACTTTCTGAATTTTCAGTTCTCTTGTTTGTCCAGCTTGTCTGCTCAGGCATTCAGGTGCTTATGCACCAGTCTGGCAGTTCATTCTTCCGTTCATTCAGTTTGCCTTTGGTGCAGATTGCATCTGTTCAGTTATTGATACAAACATAAATATATAATGACTTCATTTTCCTACTCAATTAAACCCTCTTGTAGTCAGTCAGTCGTGTGGATGAATTAGGGTCTGCATTCTCAACTTGTCTGCTCAGTCTGTTTGTTCAGAGCTTCATGAGTCTGGGACTGTTTGAGTGGTTACCTGAGTGATAAGCTCCAAAAATTACAGAATTGTGTGGCCAGTCGAGTTATTAACAAATCACCCTTTGGTACGAGCCTAAACTACCTCCTGTCCACCTACAACTGGGAGAGGCTATTTCTTCAACGAAAGAAACAGAAAGCGTTGATGATGTTTAAAACCATGAATGGAATTGCCCCAGACTATCTTCAAAGTCTTTTCTCTCAGTATCACTCTGTTTATAACTTGAGAGACTCTGAGGGAAAGCTGACTCTACCCAAACCAAGCACTACTTATTTGAAATGAAGCTCTTACAGTGGGGCTATGTTATGGCATAACTTGCCCAAATGCCTAAAAAATGCTGTATCTGTTAATAATTTTAGCAAATTATTAAGAATGTAGCTGATATATTGGATTCCCACACAGCAATCATGTAAAGCAGTTTGTAATTAGCCCAGGGGGGTACTCGGGATTTCAAGTGACAGGGATGATCGAATGGGAGCAAAAATCAAGACCCCCACAAATCCCTAGGGCTTCCAACAAAACCCAAAAAAATCCCTGGACCAAAAATTTACCCCAAAAATATCCCATGCTGAATGTCATTAGAAATTGCATATTTGTGTTTGTTTATTCATCATATATACCACTTATTAACTGAGAGTGAGGTCATTACAGGGAAATCTCAGACCGAGGCCTTGATGCTTTGACCGAGCGATAGCGAGGTCAATACATCAAGGCCGAGGTCTGAGATTTCCCTGTAATGACCAAACGGACGAGGTTAATAAGTTATTTATTATATGGCCTTTTTAGCGCGGAAAAAAGGGAACCGTTTTTCAATATCCGCTTGCGCACGCAAGAGGTCATTCAAGGTCATGCGATTGAAACCAGAAGAAAGGGTTTCTTTGACAATGAGGCAATTTTTGTCTTCATTACACCAAGATCTAGGGCAAATTTAACCACTTTAATTTTCACAAAACAAACTGACCTGTGTTTACAAGTGTTTGACCCGTAAAAAGTTATAAAAAGCTAAGGCAAGAAAAATTTTCATAGTGCCCCGTCATTACAAGAAAATCTTGCCCGCTCATTAGCCAATCAGAGCGCGTGTACTATTGTAGCCATATAATAACATCTGAATAAAATTACCTTCATCTGGTTTAACAACACTAGAGACATCCAAGAAGACTAACCCTAGGTTATTTTTTACCTAAGCTTAATTAACTGATGATTTTCCTCTGTGTTTAAATTAAGTTTACATTGCATTATATTAGGACAAATTTACATTGCATTAATTTACATCATGAGACGTTCAACTATATTATGCAATAATTCTAACTTTCTTCTGCTCCTCCTTCAGGACAAGACATTGTTGGGGAACATTCCTATAATGTGCTTTCATCGCAGATAAAAAGCAAGGGAGAATCAACTGGCAAGCACCTTTCCCTGATACGTTTCTTATCAGCCTCATAATCATAATTTGATTTTACATATTTGATATGTTTGTCAATTAACTCTTATGGAGTAAAGTTTCTGGTTTTACAAATTCAAGGCTAGATCACAGGTATAGCAACCTGACCAAGATAATTTCTCCCATTTGTTCTGTAACTGTTGGCTGCTCAAACAATCTAAAGACATCTACCAGGGGATCACTCCCTTCCAAGATCTGTTGTTGAATATTTGAATATATTATTACTATCTTTGAAATTCATGGATTGTTGCATTTTTCTAATAAAAAAAATGTACCAAAATTTGGAACACTTTTTAACTTTGCCTTTCTTCTGTAGAAAAGTGGCCCTTGCTTGTAAAACCTTTCTGTATTAAAAACTACTATTTTCAGTTGCACTGCAATATTTTTGTCTCCTTTTCTGAGTTTGCAAAGTTTCTGCCATTTTCCTCCCTGGGCTTGTTTTCCCTTCAATGAAAAAATTATTTAATTGTTTTGTTTGTGGGTGCTTACAGATAATACAAGCCGTTGGCTGAGAACAAAGATTTTCATCTGCCTAAAATTAAAAAATATATATATGCCTGGTCAATTTCTGTTATTATTTTAATTATTATTATAATTATTATTATTAGTTTACGTCACAGAGAATTATCACAGATGTTGTCAATAAAGTTTTTATTATTATCATTATTATTATTATTATTATTATTATTATTATTATTATTATTATTTACATTATTTTTGGGTGAGGACATGATAGAAAGACCACCTACCCCCACTCCATGGGTCACCCCTGGGATTGATGGGATTGTTTCAGTATGAAATTATATCAACAGCAATGATTAGGATACTACATGTAAATTGAATTGTACCCCACTAACCAAAGCATCATTGTTATGTGGATATTGTAGGTTTTTTCAGTTGGTTGACCAATTTACCTTTCTTTTGGTTTATGGTAATCCTTCTTTGAATTATTTTTCATTGCAATAATGCCTTTGGAATAACATATCAATGGGTATAAACAAAGTGTGCACAAAAAATGATGAGAACATGCACATTTTCATTGTAGTACTGCAGGAAAGGCCCTGGGCATGATAAATCTGCATTACAAGAATTGTTGATTGCCAAGGAATGAAAAGAGTTAAAAAGCGAGTCAAAACTTTTGGGGCCAAAAGTCTCAAGTATGGCTGTGGCTTGACCAATATAGATGTGTTTACATGTAAATATTTTGATAAGCAGCTAATCTGCTACTATGCACCTTCTAAATGGATTTACTGTAAAATTTGCAAATACATTGTAGTGGCTGGAACAATTGAACAAATTTAAGTTAAACCAAGGTTTACCTAAATCCTGTTTAATTATTTGGGGCAGGCCTTCAATATGTCCGTATCAGACTTACCATTTTTAGTCAAAAAATAATTTGAAGTTTAGTTTGCTGCTGAGATGACCTGAACGATGCGGACGCCCGAGGAAACAGCGCGAGAACAATTTTAAATAAACAGGACAAATTTTGCTCAAAAACCATGTCCATATGTCAATAGCCTTTAAGAGTTGCAAATGGTGCTTCGATTTCTGGAGCTACTTGAGAACAATTGGCTCCAGAAGCAATTTCGCCGTTAACTATACGGCTACACTACACGGGAAATAATGGTGGTTTATCGATGTCATACATGTATACCACATCTTATATAAAAAAGTTTTATTGGTTAAATCACTTTCCCGGTCAATATACTGATCGTTTAGGTTCTCAGGGTTCTTCCTGATCTTGTGAAACACTTACCAGTGTCTCTCTATACAGTCGATCGATGTCTTTTTGTAAATCATAGTTTTTTTTTTCGAGGGAAGCTCGCGTCAGCCTCCAATAATTTCCTCGCCGAGTAAAGTGTATATACTTTTTTTAGATTGTTGTAAGGATTGTTAAGAAATACTGAGTAAATCACAGCAGAAAATTTAAACTTAACAAGCAGTATTTTAGTTTATGGGTTTGCGTTAGAAACGCTTTCATCATTTTTGTGCCTATTTCTTCATTTGCTTTTTCGCGGCAATCACGCAATGTGCGCAGTTTACCCCCAGTGAGCTGTGGTTAAAGTCACTGATCATTTTAAGAAAGCTATTTAACGATTTTATGTTTTCGGGCATTTAAAGTTTTATATTTTTTCCACCTCATATCGTTCTCTCCGTGGTGAACATCTTTGGGTTTCAAAGATATCGGCCTTGAAATGGCGCAACATCGTAACATTTTGAGCGCGATTTCTATCGATCGTTCACGAATTTTTTGTTTTAATTCCTTGATGCTTTTGTATTTTAGCCAAATTTGAACTTAAAAGGCTTTGTCTTATGTAAGATTCAGCATGCCTTCGATCCTTTCGTGATTTTTGTTATGATCTGTATGATTACAATCGCTCAAAACACTGCTGTGGAAACCACTTGTTTACCTCACTTTAAACTTCCCGGGACAGCATACTCGTGACGTCACGATTGCCGGACACCTCGGATTTTTTTGCTCTTATTCGCCCACTGGTGCCCAGGCCTAAGTTTACCTCTCCCTCCTGCAAAGAAGGAATGACCGACCGAATTCGCGCTCGCTAACATAACTCCTATTTTGCATTCTGCAAAATAATGGTAAAAATGAATGTCAAAACTACCTACTGCATGACCAGCCAATAATGAATTACACAAAATTCAAGAGGAAGACAGATATCAGTCATGATGATGATTGTAATATACTTTTGTCCAGGCCCTCTCGTTGTAAGGGCAATATGTTTAGGACTGCACAGTAAATGAGGAAGAGGATGAGGAAAATAAGGAACCACCTGTATCAATAAACTAAAAAAACATACTTTATTTGATAAATAGGTTAAATAAATTTCATAAATGGCAGCAAGATGCCGACAAATGGCATAAAATCAAAATACTATCAATGAAGTTGACTCCATATAGTTTACTACTGTGCCCGCTGACAATTCAAGCTGTCGGAATTTCCACACCTAGCTGACACAAGATCACACAAAAATGATCAAACACGAATCAAAGGAAAACTTTATCCAAAACAGATCTTTAAGATCGTCCAAAGATTATGAGTTTGTGGATTTCCTCCATGGAATTGCATCAAATGCCCAGTAATACACAATAAAGGTTTAAATGTTCTGAAGTATATTTATCGACATATCTTATGTCATTTTACTCTGACTGATGTACTTGATGCCTTGCAAGAACAAGGGAACAGATAGTAAATTTTGTTGTGCATCTACTTAACAAGTGACACTGTCATGACCAATATAATTAGACTGGATATAATATGAATAATCACTTGTTTACAATTCCAGGGTGGGGTACTCATGATTTCAAGTGACTGAGATGATAGAAGGATTTTTGGGCGTTTTTGGGTGGCTTGATTTAAGTAGGGATTTTTGGGGGTATTACTGACCTAGGCAAAGTGTTCTTGGATGTCTCTAGTGTTGTTAAACCAGATGAAGGAAAGATTATTCAGATGATATGATGAATAAACAAACACAAACCTTCAATTCTAATGTTTTTTAATACTTAAAATTTTAAGGGTCAGAAATTTGGCATGGGATTTTTTTGGAGTTAACTTTTGGTCCAGGAATTTGTCTGGGTTTTGCTGAAAGCCCTGGGGATTTTTTTGGGTCTTGATATTTGCTCCCATTCGATCATCCCCGTCACTTGAAATCCCAAGTACCCCCCCCCCCCCCACCCCCTGGGCTTACAATATTAAAGTTTACCTAAATTATGAACTATTAATTAATAGCTAAATTATATTTAAGAGCCAAGTGCTAAGTATTCATTTCTGGCAACGGGACTAGTTTCAGAGGATCTATAGTTGTATAGTTCCTCCAAGGTAATTTATTGTACCGAAGGGTTCTCATACGCACTGTTTGTTTTGTTTTGAAAATCTGGCGGTAAGCTTTCTCAAACAGGTCATGTTTACTAATTACCGTAACTCCGAGATGTAAAGCCACTTCTATCATATATTCATGAAACAGTGTACTATGTACATAATTTTCAACATTTTTTAAGATGTCTTTGTGCTTCATAAGCAAGCAGCACAGGACTTGTAAAAACTATTGTTTGTAACATTTTATAGTGAAGATTTCCTTCCACTGGAACCGATAAACCTGGAAAGTCTGAAAGGCAGCACATCATACAGCACCTTCTCACCAAGAGCCATCTGTGACAGGATCTTGCCGACAACAGGGGCCATTTTAAATCCGTGACCTGACAATTGAATAGTTCTAGAATCACGTTCAAATTATAATAAATAATCCACAAAGATGAAATGTTAATAACACTAATAATACTACCGGTAATAATAATAATAATAATAATAATAATAATAATAATAATAATAATAATAATAATAATAATAATAATAATAATAATAATCTTTAATGTGGAGACTTTTTCACACATATTAAGTGGTTTTCAAAAAGGACCTTGAAGATTAAAACTAAAAATTAAAATTATCTACATTGAGTTGAAAATATGCTAAAAATTTAAGAGTACTAAAAATAAGAATTTTATAACCACTTAAATTAAGTAATTAAAAACCTGCCACTTAAAAATATTTACATTGTCAGAGTCTTGTATAATCTGGCTAAGAGAATTAAAATCACTAACTGCGTGATAGGCGGTTCACTGTTAAACCTCCAACTATTTGGACTGAAAATTATTTTATGGTCGCATGTCATTACTGTGTGTATTTTGTAATTATTTTCTTACCTGAAAACCCAGCACCAATTATAATATTGTGGAACTCAGGGTGTCTATCCAACACAAACAAGTGATCAGGAGTCACCTGTTAAAATAAAGTTGCATGAATTAGATTGCAGAGATGTTAGAGACACGGCAAGTGGAAGGCTGACTACTTCTACCAAATTAAACTTGGTTGGGAAAAAGACCATTAATTGTTTGACAAAATGTTGTGATAGGATCTTCTGAGGGAAACTGTGTGTGTGCATCAAAGCTAGATTTAAGAAAATCGCTGTCTTGTCAACCTGCACAACCTCACTACACTTAACGTTAAAGGTTTGCACATTTTCTCTTACTAGTTTCATAATCATTAAAACTATTCATTTCAATAAACAACTTTAATTTTAATTAACAATGGTAACACTGCTGAGTGAAATACATTTTTGGAGAGATGGTGAGGCCTTTCAGTGACTGGCCTGGCAATAAAAACAATGCTTCATAACTATCAAATATAAACAGAAGTCATAAGCACCAATTATGCTTCATAATTGAAAATTCCACAGTGATTCTTGTTTTCAATCATTAAAGAAACTTTATTAAACTGTAACTATAAAATACATGCTCACTACTTTACATTTTATGAAGGAGACACCACAGAACAGAAAAAAATGAAAATCTTAATGTGTACATAATATTATGCTTCAAATGACCCACGGCATTTATGTTAATGAACAAAAACGACTTAAGTGTTCAAAGCCATCAGATGAGAAAAGACGGAGAAATGTTAACAAAGCAAAGTCAGTTGACTTGCCAGACCTACTAACCACATGGAGGAAAAAAAAAGTTAGAGGAAAGCTTTGTTCATCCAAACAAAATAAGGGGGGTTAATGCAGTAAACGAAAATTACACCATATCTAGAATGGCCCATGATACTCCTTCAAAGGTTTATAAGAACAACATAAACGATGACACACTCTCTCAGATGATTGCTTTAGATTTAGAAGGTTTGTTTTATCCAAGTTACATGTGATTAACAAAAGTAATGTCACAGAGAAGGTTAATAATTTTTTATTGTACTACAGCACACTTACCGAATACATACAGGTCTCTACAATACTTGGTTCTGGTTTTACACCAGGAATGTGGGTTTTAATGACTTCAGCAGTTATTTCAATGTTTACATCATTTTGTTTTGTATGACCATCCCTACAGTCAGGATTAGATATCTCTGTACCCTTATGAGGACAAATCTGCAGGAAGATAAGATTAGCAAGCAGGGTCAACAAGAGAGGCCTACTCCACCTCATTAGCTAATAAGCGCATTCAAAATTTCCTAATATTACTGTATAAAAGTCTGTTTTTCCCCCATTTTCCAGCTTACATGAAAAATATGTTCTCACTTCGGTCCTCCTGTTACAATCTACGTGGCAATAACATTTTGTCCCTTTGTAAGCCTAGAACAACGAGCTTTGGCCTTAGCTCTTTTTCATATTTCTCAGCTAAACAATGGAATGAGTTACCAGACTGCATTAGAACAAGTGACTTCACAGAGTTTAAAAGGAGCATTCAGGGAATGACTTTTGTTTAGACAGATTTTGCTTATATTATTTATTTGTAGATTCTAGTTTCTTCAATGTGTGTAATTTATTTTTGTAACGTATTTTAGTGTATTTTATTATTATTATTATTATTATTATTATTATTATTATTATTATTATTATATTTCTCGAAGATATTAGCTACTAATATTAATATTACAAGCTACTCTAAAATTCGAGAGAAAATAAAGTCTATGTATGTATGTATGTATGTATGTATGTATGTATGTATTAATGTACTGCTCATGAATTATAATTCAACAACAACAGCAAACATTTTATTTCTTCTTATGTTACATATAGTTTCACTTCCCCAAATTAGCAGCGCTGTTCGAGGTGGGAAGTAAAGATGTATTAGAAAACTATTAAAGTGAATTCAAAAGGCTTGCAGAAAAGATTAAAACGTCTGAAAACTTTTGCTCAAACTTACATGTTTGAGCAAAATTCTTAAGTTAAGTTGAAAGGTTTAAATAATTTCGCCATGACAATCTTGTTCAAACTTCTGACAAGTTTGTCAGGTGACATCATTTGCCATGCATAAATCCATGGTCTGGAAAAACCTGTCATTCCTGCATGCATCAATCATATTGTCTGCAAACATGATGCAATGGCACAGTAGGTAAAGGTAGGTAAAGTCTGCACACAAGCCTAGTGGCCCATCAGGCCGGAGGTTATCCCGGTTTCTGTAGCATGAAGTGACTAGGAGTATTTCTACTCCCCCCTGGATGGGATGCTAGTCCATCGCAGGGTTACCCCCAGCAGTAAATTCGCCGGTACCCATTTATACACCTGGGTAGAGAGAGGCACTATGAGAGTTAAGTATCTTGCCCAAGAACACAACGCAGTGCCCTGGCCAGGGCTCGAACCTGGACCGCCCGATCCAGAGTCCAGCGCAATAACCATAGGCCACCGTGCCTCCTGCCATGGCACAGTGCCATCTAGAATCAGCAGATTGCTATTTGCCAATCAAAATTGAGATAGCATCAGCATTGTATAATAATTGGCACATTTTACAAACCTGACTGCACCTGACACTTGAAACAAAGTACCATAATTATACTTTAATGCGTATGTTTCATAGCATGTTTAAAACAGAAGTGGCATTCTTAACAATGCCATGATCTCAATCTAACTGTCTATGTGCAACACCCTATTACAGTGCTATGTGCTGTACCATTGCCACTTGACAAAGTTTCTGATTAACTTTCAACAACTTTTTGACATCTTTTTGACAACTTTCTGATGGCTTCTGATTTAACTGGCCAATAAAAATGCGAGAAGTGAGAGAGGCGGAGTTGACGATTGTCGTGGCACGGACATGGAACCTGACAACTCTGCCTCTCACAGTTCTTGCACTTTCATTGGCCAGTTCAAACGAAATCCATTAGAAAGTTGTGAAAAAGATGTCAAAAAGTTGTTCAAAAACCTAATCAAGTGGCAACGGTATGGCGTGCAGTACTGTAATTACCTAATAATTACCATTCACACTAAGTGTTTAAAATGTCCTTAGATTAAAAGAAGGTTCAAAATTGTTTTATGCATCACTTGTTTTGGTTTCTTCCAAAAAACGTACAAGTTTGTTGGAAAGCTTGCTTGATGATTCTTGATGATTTTTGTTGTTTCTTCCCCTGACTTAGGGTCAATGAGGCATGATTTAACTCAAGATATCTTATTTTATCTGAAGTGGCAGCTTACCTTAATAAGGCCAGGATATTCAAAAACAGGAAATCCATAAACATGCATGTCTCTTCTTCCGAGGGGAGTACAAAATATGAAGCCAGGAAATTTCTCAGGAGAGTATAAGTGAGGCTCAGTTACTGGCCAGTAACAAACACTTATCCGTTCTATCTGAAAATCACAAGAAAAGCAGTAAAAATAAAAAAATGCCCATCATAAATTGAACAACCCAACTCAAAGGGTAATCCACAATTCCCTGCATAGCCCTGCATAACTTCTTCCCCAAAGATATCCGGCTCTTTTTTCATCAATGTACTTAAGATTGGATTAATGCTCCTGCAGCTAGGAGGTATCTGTAGATTGAGAAGATATAAAAAAACATTCCAAGCAGTTTTAACACACTTTCTTATTCGCTCGAGATAATGTTTCATCACACTTCCAAACACGTCAAAGTTCATAAAAAAAATTCCAAATCCACTGGGAGACATGTGATGAAACACTCACTTTCTTGTTTGATAAACAATCTAAATGCAAAATTACCCACCAACCAAAAAAGGACTGCAAGTGTACATAGTTAGGTTGTTTCTGTTACCTTGAAATAGTGTAGGAAACTAATGGTGCATGGAATTGAGATAAGATAATGACCGAGTTAGGGGTTGAGTTGAGTTTGAGTTGAGTTAAGATTGAATTACCGTTTTTCATTTGTTTTTACTAAAAGTGTTTAATTTAAGGACGTTCGCGCGAAAATTTTCTAGTCAATAGATTTTTCTAAAATTTTTACTGAGGACGGATAATGAGTTACTTGTGTCAGAAATACAAAAAAAAGTGGGGGTCACCGACTTCGTTTCAGAGACAAAGTCTGTAGAAAATTGGCGCCAGAATTTCGCACAGCTTTCTAGGTTTGTAGTTTAAATTATCGATGATGAGAAAACGGAGGCAAACGATCTTGGTGATATTTTGAAGAAGTGGGTCTGTTGCGTAAATAATTTTAAGTGTTGCCATCTTTTATGCAAAACTTAGAGCTGGAAGAGACATTTAAACCTGTCCTACGGCAAAACGAAAAGATCAAAAAGCGGAATTCGAACATGCGTGGGACAAAAAAAATCAACCTTTTAATCGATAGATTTTTTTCATTTTCTCACAAAACGTAGATAATCGATAACAAAAGTGATCTGTTAAGAAAAAAGTAGGGGTCACCAACCATTTAAGCTGGCAAACTGCAAGCGAAGTTATCGCAACGGCTACTCATCCTATATGTGGTTGGAAAGTTTCCTCAGCGCGCGCGCTCGATGCATGACGTGGCGTAGCGTTGCGACAGGAATTACGTGCGCAGTAAGGATGCGCATAAACAATTAGCGCGACGTCCTTAAGATGCAAATCATTGTTTTTACTAAAAGTGTTTAATTTAACATGCGAATCACTTTTTACGACCAAATAAGTAGATAATTTAACATTATAAGGCAGGAAAACTGATACTGTAGCGTTACACGAGCCACCTCGGAGCCCGAGTCAACCTTGAGTCAAGCCAAAATTGTTTTTTTTTGGGGGGGGGGGGGGTAGGAAAAAAATATTTGAATATATATTGTAGGAAAAAAATCATGGATCTATAAAAAACAAGACGCCCGTTGGCCATTTCCTCTCCGCATTCTGTTTAAAATGCAAAAATAAATGGAAATGAAAGTGCAAGTACTAAACAAAGTAATTTAAAAGACCCCTAAGTCACAACATGGAACGTATGCACGAACGTGACTCTTGCCTACGAGGAGTGTCGTGTTACAAAGATGCGATTTACATAAATTCCGGGATAAATTGCCAAGGCTAATCAACAAATATTTACTCAGACCTTTATCGGTTTTTACAATTGTTGACAGGGCGATTGATGAGAACTCGATCTTGTTTGACGCACACCTTTTAACCTGTCACTGGCGGAATAGTTGAGAATAAAGTTACATCCAAACTGGAAACAATCGACAGTTAATTCGTTTGTTATGTATTCAGTCGCCATGAGCTGTGAAAATCTTGAAAACTTCCACTCCCGCTCACTGATCCGCTCAGCGATCCGCTCTGTAACTTTTTCAAGATTCAACCAAATGCTGCCAAACTTTGAGAGACAGTGTATCTAAAATTTATCTGGGAATATTTTGGTAGAATAGGTTGTTGTGTCAGGAACAAGACATTACCAAGCCAACAGCAATTTGACAGACATGTTTCCCCAAATTTGTAATTTTGTGTTCTTATTAATGAAAACTAATTTTAATAATACAATAATTTTCTCCTTTTTAGTTGTTTTTTGCATGCTTTTCAGAAATTTTGGGCAGTTTTTTGATGTTTTGGAAAAACTTTGAAATCCAAGATGGTGGATCCAAGATGGCAGCTGTCTTGACATCATGATGTAATTGTTATGTGTTGTGACAAGTATCAAAAGATAGATTTTTTGACATACTATACATCCTCTAAGTTTCATTGTGATTGCTTAAATATTTTGGAAGTTACAGAGGTGGTGGAATCACCGCCCCTGGTCTAAAAAGATCCAAAAAGCCTGGTACTGGTCTGGATAGTGTTATGGGATAAAAGAATTGAAAGTGTTTCTGGCTAGTCACATTCTCAATTTGTTATTTAATGTTTGATATGTGCTTGTCATGTTTTTTTAATTTAACGTTTGATATGATATGGCAAGTCACATTTCCAGTTTGTTATGCATTGCTGTTTTACAGGGTCTGCTAAGTGTTGACAGCTTTTTATTGCAAACACTTGTCATTTAACTGCACGTGTTGACACGTTCGTATTTCCTTGGAGTGGCATATTCGTCACCCACAGCAAAACATATTCCCTTGGAGGTTTATAAGAGTGAAATTAGGCCCTTTTCTATACTCCTACCGTATTTTCTCGATTAAATGCCGGGCTCGTATAAAAGCCGGGTCAAAGCCCTTTCTTTTTAAATAAATGCCAGGGGCGTTAAATCAAGGCCCCGGCATTTATTTGCATTCGAACCAACAAGTTGATTTTTCCTTTATTGAATAGTGCTACTGCAAAGTACTAGTACACTATGGTATTTTGATAATCTTATTACACGTTTATGCGGAACTAATTTGTTTCCATACTTGCTCCTAATTTTTTTTTTTAGAAATTCTTTGCGTTCTGTTTCCTTAAGTAAACATTCGTGTGCTGTATATAATACTGTAATTTTTGGTAATGATCGATCATCCCCAAAGACTCAGGGACAGTTTGCCAGGGCGGTACGAAGAGAAACTCGTTTCGCGTTGACAAACTGCCCTAGGTCTCGGAGGATGGGTGATAATAAATCAATCTGAAAACATGACAGAAAATTGCACTTCATAAATAAACACCGGGCCCCGATTAAACGTCGGCTTCAAACAAACACCGGGTCCACAAGGCCAATTTTGAAATAAACACCGGGGGCATTTAATTGAGAAAATATGGTATTTGCAAAATAGTCTAAAAACACCAAAAATGTAATAATAAATAAAAAAATAAACAATCATGGTTAAGACTGATTGCAAGCTCCATTTTAATGTTGAAGTTACCATTTTTAAATAGTAACTTCAACACCCTCAATTTCTAAGCCCCTTATTTTGCCATTGATTTTAACTCAAAATTATTCTGAATCATGTTCTAATGTATACTTGATTTACCAAATGTATCAGCAACTTTCTCTAATTGGCATTATTGTAAATCAATGTTTTTACAAGATGAACTCCTCATTCCCAGTGGTATCCCACATCAAGCAATCTGATTGCACTCCTTGGCTTCATGAAAAATAATTGTTACTGCATATTGTCATGGCATGTACAGCAAGTTTTTTTTTTTTTGTGCCATTATTGTTTTTTTTTTATTTCCCTTATTTCCTTTTTTTGAGTAATAATATTGAGAAGAACAATTTTGCCTTTCTAAATGTTCATGTTAAATATTAAGCTCTTGTTAATTTAAAATATGTTGATTAACACAATTAAGTGTTGTAATTTCCTATAATAAAGTATTTTCACTCATTAAGCAGCGCTCCAATCTACGACCATTTTGGTCGCCATGGTGAGTGAAAATAAAATTTGGCGACTAAAGTTTCCACACAGGTTGCCAATTTGGTGACCAGTGCAGTGCAAAGGGCTGGCTAAGCATCAACAATTATTTCAATCGCCTTATCTTACTTATCTTAATTGTGTTGTTTGATTTTACTTTTCCATTATTTAACTGAACTGTACAAGATTTAACATGTTTATCTTCCATATATTTTACCTGTTTCTTCAATCTTTTATTTACTTTCCTGTATGATAATTGAAACAGTTCAACAACAAAAACTCTTCAATGCAAACAAAAATAACTATGTCGATCATTCTTTGGACGATTTTAATGCAGCTCATCATGGTCAGCAGTATTACTTCATGTAAGGTGTCATAAGGTGTCCTTTAAAAACGCTTTGCTTTTGGCGACCAAATTTTTGTGGTTTCAGCTTCGTGGAAGCGAAACCCACTTTGTCGTCGTTTTGTAAGTAAGTAAGTGAGTAAGTAAGTACGTAATTCGGAAAGCCGACGTAATGCCGATGAGACGCGGAGGCCGCAGTCGATGGTTTATTGACATGTCCGAAGTATTTTCGTGACAAGCGTTTTATCATGCGCCTGAGAACGAGGTTGTGAATTGGCAGTCGATATTTCTTCGCAGATAACATGTGAATCGTCGAAGCAACGTTTGTTTATGCGTTTCTCTGGGCGGTGGATTTCGGAGGAAAGTTTCATTAGCAATGGTTTTGTGCTATTTTAGTCTGGGAACCAGACAGAACTCTCGATGAAGGAGATATTTCTTGATGTGATTTGTGCAGTACTTTTCAAGAAACCACTTTCGAGCGTGACGTTAAGCGTAAACACGGTAGACAGGGCGAATCAGCCATGCGGAGCGAGCTAGCAAATATAAATATGCAAATCATCCATTCGCGTACAATTTGTCGCTAAATTTTGGAGAGCTTCCACTTTCTGATGCAATTTTTCCGCTCAACACTTTCTAAATGCTTCCCAAGAGACTAACATTGATCACAATCGTCAGGGTTTTCGGAAGAAACGGCCCTTTCATACCCTTCATAGCAAGTGATGCCAGCTTTCGTTATCCTAAACAGCTCTTGTTTATACCATGTAATTAAATATGCAAAAATTTGCTCTCGCAGTTTTAAAGCGAAGTTCAGAACAAACAGGGAACAAAACTATTTTGCGCTTTGAAATACCTTTCGGAAGGGATGCTTCTTGATGTGATTTGTGCAGTACTTTTCGAGAAATGACTTTCGAGCGTGTTTACTCGTAAACATAGTAGACAGGTCGAATCAGCTCGCAAATATGCAAATCATCCATTCGCGTGCAATTTGTCATGCATTCCCATATGTATGATCATAGTTAATAGAGGGGACTATTAACTATGGTATGATTTTTGCCGGGTTGAAAGTGGTACTTTTCAAAAGAGAGACTTTTGTAAGTGAATTCCTTTTCAAGCTTTTTGACCGTGAGAAAGTTTTACATAATTGTAACATGCAGACAAAACATACATGTAGCTGAAACCACGTGCACTCCCGCGAGTGCTATTTTTAAGCGATGACGTCATTTTATGACGTCATCGGTTAATGCTGTAGAGCGGAAAAGCGATGGAATTTATGGAATTTTTGGTGTTACGGTGTTACGATTACTCCCTGAATTGAACCGAAGAGCAATGGGAACCAGGTGCATTGTTTGTATTCTTTTTGAGATCCGCCATCTTGTTTTTTGGCAAAGGAAGATATTTTTTTGCAGCTTGTATCATCACCGATCGGCAAACCTTATTTCATTTGTAGCTGTTAAATTGAGATTTCGAGTCTGCAGTGAGTGTTGCACTTTATCAGTTATCGAATAAATTTGGCATAAAGTTAAGAAGTGATGTCTGTCGTGACTGCAGACGAAGCAACCGATTATTAGCAGTTTTGAAACATCTGTTGAAAAGGTGAGCCATCTTAAACCTTTTTTTAAGCGATGACGATGACGTGATCGATTAATCTCGCCGTGCGAGTGGACAGGATCTGTTGTTGTCTGTTGTCTGTTGCCTGTTGTGATCAACCGATCTGTAGAATGAACCGAATACTGGGAAAAGAAATCAAGTCAACTCAACAAGAAATCGTCGCATAGAACTCAAAGCAAAATACTCCTGGGCCGTTAGAAAGGACTAATTTAAAGCATAAACGAAAGAAACAAATTATATTTGATGCGTTCTATAAGATTTAGTAAACAGAAATCTCTCCATTCTTTAAAACAAAAGGTGTAAACAATTTTAGACAGCGTTTGACCTTGCATCGTATATCGTAAATCGTATGTCACGCCAAGATAACGCAATTTTTGTTGAACAATCATTCAGCACAGAAGTTGTCAGTTACTTTTATGTACCCTAATTTTTTGACAAATGTCCTGAAAATTATCAAAGACCCCTTGTGAAACGTCATCGCTTCTGCATGCATCGCGTGCCGTTTATTCTAGTGGCGACCATGTTACAAAAGAAAGTCGCCAGAAGGCGACTTCCAAAAACTTGAGCTTGGAGCACTGTTAAGGGTACAGAATGTCCTTGTATTTCCTAGTGGGTAATACCCACCAGAGACGGGTACTCGTCTGAAATGTCAGCGGGAGTTGAGTGCCAATGTGAAACTTTATTTCAGTTTAACAAACAGTGTAACATCTTGTATACTATTGGTTAAAACATGTTATTAGATATATCCATGCACACAGAACAAGAAATTGTTATGTAATTAGAATAATAAATTTATTAAGCTTCATGTGAGTGCTATGCACCATACCATTGCCATTTGATAACGCTTTTTTAATTTTTTGACATCTTCTTGACAACTTTCTGATGGCTTCTCTTTTATAATTAACTGGTCAATAAAAATGCGAAAAGTGACAAAGGTGCAGTTGACAATGGTCACAGAGTGAATGTGGAAATTGACAACTCTGCCTCTCACAGTTCTTGCACTTTTATTGGCCCATTCAAACGAAATCAATTAGAAAGTTGTCAAAACTTGTGATAAATTAATCAAAAACGTTATCAAGTGGCAATGGTACAGCATGAAACACTGTAAAGCTAAATGATATGAAACTTACACTTAGTGGAATTGCCACACCAAGAGGCTTCAGAACTCTGTTTACCCAAGCACCTGCAGATATAAAGTATGTGATTCATTAACAGGTGCTGCATGACCAAAACAATTTTCTGCATTTTGAGCACCTCAACTTTGACGGATCAATGCCATGACTCCTTTTCAGTTGACGCAACAAGTATGGTATCAAACAGATGCCTAATCACTGGTGAACAAGATATGATTTTCCTGACATTATAGCGGAGCTCTCCAGCGGCCCAAAAGGGCCGCAGAGCGGAGCCCCATAACTACCGTGCGAAGATAGAAATTGAGAAAACCATGCGTTTGAGTTTTCATGGTCATCGTGGCTAGCGGCGTGGCTAGCGGCATGGCTCGCGGGCGCGTGCGCCTAGCGACGACGACGACGACGTTGCCCAAAACGGCGGCCACACTCCAGAAAAAGCTTGACCTGGGCATCTTACGTGTTTGATATTGACCATCCACTTTTCGTTAAAAGTTACCTATCGTAGAAGTTTGTAGGACACTGCACATTTTTTTTAAATCATGTTGAAAATCGACTGGGATATTTCATTTCGCCTACACGAATCGATTGCATGAAAAGGCGACAAAATCTTTGCTCAACCGCGGGAACTTGTAAAGAAAGTGAGCAGCGTGAAATATTTCTTCGTTATTATTTTCACCCCATCACTTCAGATATTTTTTCTCACATCAAAAAAATGATCTGGACATTTCACGATCAACTTAAACGACGCCATTGCATGAAAAGGCGCCAAAATCTTTGGCACGTTGTTCACGTTTAAAGCTGAATGAAACACGCGAAGAAAGCTGCTGAAGAACATAGATCTTCTGTCTTCGTGGATATTTCTCGCTCTATTTACCCATCTACATCATGGAAACTTATTCCAAATCATTTAGGACAACCTTGTAACGGGAAGAACCGAAGTAATTGCGGACTTGAACATGATATATCGGACTACAAGTCAAAAGAGCGATGTCCACGGTTCGACCTGCGGCTGAGCAAGCCTGAGAATCACTGAATTGAGCTCAACTAAAAGTGAACTCAAAGCCGATCAAGTTCACTGAAGTGAAGGATAAAAGCCTGTTAAAGGCTACACCGATGGAAAGAGAGAAATTGATCTTCGTTGATAATTCATATAATGTACAAGACTTACATTGTATGTCGGTGGTGTTGGAGCTAGCTTACAACGAAATTGCCGAGTTCGTCTCCGATATTATTTTGCTGGTTTGAAAGCTTTGCCCTGCAGAATATACAAGCCTTCTTCAATAATGAGGTAACAAACGTAAATGTATGCACTAAGCATAAGCCTAATTTTATATTGAGAGAATTTACTTCATTTATGAACAAATTTGAAGTTGTGTCGCTTTTCTAATCTTCCGGTAAATATTTATCAAACCTGTTCGTGTTTGTACATTTTATACAGACATTGTTTATCAAATATTTCGTTTAGACTAGTGATGTTCGCTACTGGATTTTGAAAACAAATTATTTAGCTGATAAAAATCACAATTTCGCAGAATTTCGGCTTGCTTGCATTTGTTTTGTTTCTCTTGTCCCTGCTTATCAGTGAGTGTGTTGAAATATCTTTGATGCGTAAACGAATATTTCGCGGGTTTCGTTGCGAGTTATACCTGTGCTTGGTTGAGTGAGTTCAGACTTTACCTACCGCATATTTATTTTATACTTACCAGAAATGAAGAAAATTCATTCAGTTCTCTACATAAAATATAAGGTACTTAGCAACGCGTACAATAAAACAGGATTAGTTAATCATTCCACTAAACCGCAGCGAAAAGAAGATGGTTCAAACAGTCAAAACAACTTTGTAAGCTCATTCTTAGTTATCGTGCACTACTTCCCATATCACAAACTGGCACAAGTCTTACACAAAAGCTGGTTTAAAATGACTTACATAACCGGCACCATAAATTTTCAGAGTTTTGCCGACTCGATTTTCTCAGTTTGCCGTGGCGTGAGTTCATTTTGTTTACTGTGTTTAGCAGAGAATTCACTTTGTTTTTCTGTATTTTGTTTTTGCCTTGAGTTGATTTTCTTGCCCTGACAGTTTTGTAGTAAATCAAAACAAGGTCAAGATTCTTTTTACATTGAAAAACTCCTAGAGGTCCTGGAGGTGTATTAATTAGTGTACAGAAAACGTTATAAAGATTTGTTTTGCGCCGACGTGCGTACGTGTGAGGAACCCAATAAAATTACTCGTCAAATTCAATTTTAGAACCTGCCAGTGACAGGCTGTCACAGGAAAGAAAATTCAGATGGGACCACGAAATATATTGACGTCGCTTTCGTCAACAAAACCATGAGAGGTTTTTAACCATAAGCGATTAAAATTCATTTTGAACCTGTATGGGCCACTGTATAAGCTTAGAAATACAGTTTGGCTACTTAATTAGTAATAAAATAAAAAAAAGGGAGCTCCGCTTTTAGGCCTGCCTAAATCTATATATTAAGTTACCATAGCAATGGTATAACTGGTTTAAAACACCCTTAATTTTACCTTTAAGTGCCTACAACTCAAAAGCAAGTCCGGTGACGTCCATTGTTTATTATTGTTATCAATATGATAAGATGCAACTTTCCGCAAACTTTTAAAAAAAATCTTCATATGGGGTTCAGAACCACCTTAACTTTACGAAAATTTAAGGTGGCTCTGAACTCCATGTACAGAATTGTTTTAAACTTTGCCAAAAGTTGTATCTTTTCTTGCTGATAAAAATTTAACAATGTTATCGTTTTTTAGTTATTTGCAGTTTAAACTAAATTTTAGGGTGCATTTAGAACGTTATACTGTTGCTATGGTGACCTATTACATCATAAAAATGATAACAACATGTTCACCAATCATTGAGCATTTGTTTTACATCATGATTGTAGCATCATCTGATAAAGAGTGGTTAGAATGACCCATCAAATATAAGTCTTGGAAAGTGCTATCCACTATATCCAGCACTATATCCACTGCCACCTTAAACACTTCATTTTATGAAAATTTACAAATTAAGTCTTTATGCACTTGTTAAAATGGCTAAACATTGTGTTGTAACCAATAAGAACTAAACGAGAAACAATCTTTGCAGTAAATTTTCCAATTTTTCAAAGATCTTTGAAGATAGTTTCACACTTCCATCAAAATTTACAGTTCAAATATGAATCATTTCATATACTTCACATCAATAAGAACTACAAATATTGAATCCACAAGAATAAAGCACAATTTGCAAGTCAAAGAAAACTTAATGAACCAAGTGTTTAGACTGCATCCAGTAAATATTATTCATATAGCATAAAATTCCTAAGTTAAGTGGTCCTAATAGCAAAGACCTCTTTGGTGTTCAAGAAGGATACATATCACATATACTAGAACATGAGGAGAATGTACAGGAGTACAGAGTTTGAACCTTTTCACTGGGTCCTAACTTTAACTGAATCTTGGTTAATGTACTGGTATGTGTCAGTAAATGTGAAGTCATGTCACATGACACACTGACAGTCTACTTCTTGTTGTTTTGGAGTTGCTGTTACTTTTGAGTTGTGTATTACCTTTAAATTAAAGGAGGGGCAGTTCCTACATTACAAACTGTCGCTTTCTACAGGTTTACATTTTAATCATAACTTCCTCTACAATATAAACTGTACATTTGCATGGCCCAGCATCTGCAGTGTGACACAAGAGTGTTGCTGCAAATCTGGTGATTTCCATAAATTACTTTTGATTATCACAAATACATACCAGACATACATGTATCAATTACTGATAATTTAATTAAAGTTACATTTGCACATCAAAGAGTCTTACCCACAGTTATGACAACACTCTTTGCTTTGTAAAAGCTCTTGGTTGTTTGTATTTTGACAATGGAACCTGGTTGAATATCTAGTACTTTCTCACTGTCATGCAAAATTCCACCAAATTCAACAAATTGTTCCTTGTAAGAGAAGGCAACAGGAAACATTAAACCAACAGCAAAATGCATAAATGTGTCTAAATGATTGTGTAAAATGTATATGAGTTATACATGAACAAGTCTCCTTAAAGAATCTACATGTACATCATACATATAGTAGTGTCACATGCCTTACCGTAGCAACCCAACAAACTTTTTTGAAAGTCACAACTGGCAATTTAGATTGATTGTCAAGCCTTGTTGAATAGTTTTGAATGCATTGTAATATTACATTTTGCGATTTGTATGGGTTTTTATTTTGAAGAAGTATTTCACGAATATCAAATATAATTTGAAATAAGAAATTTTTGAAATGAAGTCCTCCATTTCCAAAAGCCCATGATTGCTTTCTTAGTTTTCCATAAATTTTACCCAAAGACAATGGTGCTGTCTTCCTTTTCAAGGTGTCATATAATCTCAGTTCCCCAGTTGGAAGGCCACCCAAAACCCAGAGAAAATCACAAAGATATACTGCAACTGTTAAGTCTGCATACCTTGACAACATCATGTGTTGCTCACCTGCAGTGTCTTGACAGCAAGATTTGCTTGAACTAATCCACTAGAAGGCTCAAGTGCCCCATATTCATCTGATGATACAGTCAATCCTGGAAATCGCTTGTTAATCTCATCTGCTGTAAGCTGCACACACTCCTGTCCTACATGTCGCACATTGCTTATTACATTTGATACATTAGCAAATGGTGGATCATCTATTGTTAATAAACCACACTTCCTGAAACAAAAACATTCAACTCACATGTAATAGTTTTTACAGTATGCTACATAGAACAAATAGTGAAGATGTCATGATTATAATTATGCTATTCAATATTTCTAATATTCCATTTTTAAAGTGAATATTTCAATGTTCAAACGGCGACTTGATTCATAACAAAAATGTTGTCTGATTTCACAACGCCTGGCTTTGCAAGACCAAATATCCCTAATTTGCAGAAAACAAAAACTAGGTCAACAACATTATTCCCACTTGCTCTTCAACCAGCAGTATTTTTTTAGCTTTCTAGTGCACTAAAATCTCTTGCCTCTCTTTTTATATTATGAGAGGGTTTTAAAAAGCCAGTGACAAACAAAAAATGATGCTGAGAAAACACTGTGTGTGACATTTGACTGTTGACCAGTTGTACTCGAAATTATGTAAATTTTGGCCAAATTCCCACATGCTTATCAATAAAGCCAAACAACAATCCAATCAACATTTGCGATTTGAATCGAGTCATCATTTGAACATTGAAATATTCAATTCAAGAATGGAATATCGAAGCAAAGAATGAAATCAAATTTCCATTTTAATGAATTCTCATTAATTTGCCCTTTCAAGATTGGAACACTTAATAATTCTTTCGTGGTTAAAAAGAAACTGAATTAGCGAGTAACTCTTACATGAGATATGATAAGTATACTATTTACAATTGAAAATGTAAAAAAGCTTTCAGCTCTATTTGTCCTACATGTATGTTATGGCATTATTATACAATTAATTCCTTGAGCTGTTTTGAATGTTAATAATTATAATATTAAAAACTGATTAGAAGAGATTTACTAGTAATTAAAGCATAAACATGCAAAACTAAAAGTAAAAAGCCTACATTTCGGCATCTTCAAGGCGGCATTACGGGGTTGGAAATCAGCATTCAAATGCCACTGTTAATCCTCTTGGATTTAAAACGTAGAGAGGCAATGAGTATTAGGTAGCGAGGAGAATACTGCTTCTGATAACTGCACATCAACAATGGTCCATGATTCTTGCGGACGTGAAAAGAAAAGGGCACCGAATTACGAATTTTCATCAAATTGGCAATTTGGCCACCTAGTGGCAAACGTGATTAAAAGTAAAGAAATAAAAAGCATATCTATTTGATGAGACAGTCTAATTTGTTGTTATACTTAGCAAGCATGTGAAACTGTTCCAAAAGACAAGCAGGCATTGTAGCAGAAATTTGTGTAATAGGACCTTAAGCATTGATGGCGGCAACGCCAAGGACAACACCTAGTGAAAAATGAATTTATATTTTACTTGAGAATCTCGCAATTACCCAGATATATTCGATGTATCAATTAGTTCAGGAAGTAGCTCCAGCTGAATATGTAAAGAGAGTGTTCATCCTCAAATAGAAAACAAATATTAAGACGTTGTCGTTCACGTTCTCCAAAATAAACAGAATTTGGTCACTTCAGGTTGTTGTTTTGCAGAGAAGTGCCAAGAAATATACCAAGATTCAAAACACACTTGCCAAGCTATTATTCTGCTCATTAACCCTTCTGTTTGGTGACGTTCTTGTTCACGTTGCTGTCGTAGTTCGGTTAAGCTCCCTAATGTTTGTATGTGGACGACAATTTCTGTTTCTGTCCAATGCATTCATGCTTTCAAGTGACCCAAGTGTAACCAACACAGCCTGCACTGCGCAGGTTACATTGAAATACAAATGTACTAAACATTGCTGGTTAACAAATTTCTTACAAGGTATTTATTGTTTTTTGGGCGAAACTGTGCTATACATGAGTTGGATGTACCAGTCTGCAACAGAGTGGTTCTGGCAGCAAATTTGGGCTTTTAAGATCTACAGTAACCTTAAATGAGTAATTGGCTCAGCTTACAATATCACACACTTAAACCAAACAAATAACTGTCTTTTGGACAGAACTAAACAAAATCCAAAAGAAAAACCAAACAAACCTGATAAGGGCTCTCCCAGACTTTTTTTCAATTTCATCCCACATCTGAAAGGCCTCTGGCATCAATGCAGTATGAAATGCTTCTGGATAACCATAGCGCAATAGCCTGCTGTGACCATGTGAACTGCCACGTGAGTGGGGAAGTGGAAACTGATAAAATGAATGCAATTACAGCCAAACCCATAAAACCATGAACACCTAAAATTATGTCTGGAATGTTTATTTTTTCATGACCAATAAGATGCTAGAAGTAACTGCAACAAAGTGCAGGAGTACTAAAGGTTTTGGTTGCAACCACGTGACAAGGCAGCCATGTTGGTGGACAAAACATTAAAAAATTTTCGCAGAATTTGCATAATGAAAGAGTTCAGTTTTTAGTGAAGAAAATGCTTTCTTCTTGTCCACAAGCATGACTGCCGTGACGTCAGCTGCAAGCCAGCAATGGCACCATAGTGCTTTTAACAGCCACTTATCACAGACAACACCCCCTATACTATCACAATAGTCCATAATTCTGCACTTACGTTCTGCCTGGTGCAAATAAAATTTTATAAATCCATCATGCCACTACAGTATGCTG